>JAQOTM010001909.1:0-23463 GCA_029168755.2 Tillandsia fasciculata
TCGGGACCCACCCGACTGCGCCGCCGTCGCCGAAACGCTCCGCCGGGCGACCTCGCACGCAAAACGAGGACCACGAAGCGCCGCGCACCTCTACGCCAACATCCCTCCTCACTCCCTCTCGCTCTGGGTGCAGAAGAAAAGAAAGAAAAGGGAGAGAATGGCGGTGCGGGGAGGAAGAAGAAGAAGAAAAAGAGGAGAGAGGGAGAGGGTGGTCCACACCAGCGGTCACCGGAGCCGGTGCATGGCAGGGCCAACCACGGGGCTCAACCGGCCGGTCCACAGGGCTGGGCGCGTGCGCCGGGTCCACGCACGCGCCCAGCGCGCCACGTGGCGCGCAAACATGCGCGCCACGCGGGCGCGTAGTTCGCGCGCCACCACAGGCGCGTGACACCGCGAACGGCTGGCCGCGGGACACGGGGGCGCCACACGGGCGCGCGCCAGCGTGTCCGAGCGGGAGACGGTGGGGGCCCGCCACGTGGCGCCCCCACTGGCGCGCGGCACCACGCGCAGCGCGCTTCAGAGCGGGCGCCTTGTCTGCGCGCGCTGTCGATGCGTACAGCTCCTTGGGAATGGGCCCGCGCACACCTCGTAAAACGTGCCATTTTGCCTCGAAAAACGTGCACTTCGACTGGACTCCAAATCCAACAAATAAATAGTCCAATCTTAGCGATTTCGCGCACTGAATCCAAAAACGATGTCCGTTTCTCCAAATTCTCATCCGAAAATTTGTCGAATGCCCACTCGATCCGATTTCCGCGCCGGGTCCATTTTTAAAGTCCAATTTGTCCAATTTCAACTCTAAAAATTCCCGAAGGCGACCGTAGAGGTAACTTTTATCCGGACTTCACCCGGAGTCTACTTTTGACATCAGAATCGCGCGAAATCACTTCTAAACACCCGACGGGTCATCCAAATCCACGGGGTCTCCATTTAAGCCAGAAGTCCACCACGTGTGTCCAAATTGCGCGCAAACACCAACGACACATCCCGCAGGCCTCAGCGATGCAACTAAATCCCAAATTGCATCACTGTCACGCCCCGGGGGTTTTAGTTTAGCGGAAACGGTACCCAAAGTAGGCGTGAGGTGCGTACAAAATTTTTCTTTTGAAACCTCCTTCCCGGCGCGTGCCCAGACCCGCCGCATATACAGATTCACTCGAAAATCGGGCAGAGTCTCCTCTGTATATGCACGGCGTCGCGGCTATTACAAACGTCAAACACAAGCATCTCATTTCTATTTAATCACAACAGTTCGAAGTAGTACGGTGCATGAAGACTAAACAATACCCGTGGCCAGTCAAGTTGAAAGTATAAACCCATCGTTTTGAAAGCAGGCCCACACGGCCTTATGTTTTGAAAGAGAACGATTGGAAAGCGGCATAAATCCACAAGGTTTAGAAAACGGGCTCACCCGACCCTAGACTTTTGAAAACAGTTATGAAGTCCTTTTTCTTTTGTTTCCTAGTTGATTTGTTTAGAAAACGGCCAAACGGGGATAATAAAGGGAACAGTAGTGCATAGTCAGAATGGAAGTACTCAACATCCACACGACCCCACAAGGGTATCGAGAACCACACAATAACTTACAATTCCGAATGAAATGCAGAGAAAGTAAATAAAACAGCATACTAGGGCCCGCTCGCCCGACTGCTACCACTTCGGCCTCACCGTCGCCTACTTCTACCCCCGGAGGTACCTGTCACAGAGTGGGTAGTCAGCGACACTATCATAATAGTAGAACTAAAGCAGTAAAGTAGTACCAAGCCTCAAAGTAAGACTAGCGGGAGCAACCACTCCTCTCAAACGGGTAACACCTGTAACACCTGTAATACCTGTAGCACTTTTAACACTTTTATCACCTTTACCCCTGTAACACCTTTAACACCTGACCTCATCGGGATCCAATCCCGACGGTCGCACCGCTCACACCTTTGTGCCTCAAACCCCACATCTACGGGGGCCCCACTACGTCACCTCGTGGGTAAACACGGGTCAGAGACCGCCTTTCCGGAAAAGAGCACCCTTTGCGGTGGCCAAACCGCGGATGCGCGTGTCGCACTCGAGCATAGTAACAAAACACGGGGTAATATAGTAAATCATAGAAGCCATCAGTGTTAGTACAGGTTAGCATATAATTAAAATCCTTTCCGCTATACTAATATTACTAAGCCTGAAAGGATAACCCACCTTTATCGTTGTCGCGTTCCTGTCTGACACTAGGTTCCTCTGCGTCTTGATGGGTCCGCCCTGACCTACACGCACCTGTGATACAGGAGTTGGTAACTCAGGACTCCGTCAGGCTAAAAGGACTGGAACACCCGCACATGTGCAGCGCTGCCCGTATGGGGGTGCGGCGCCGCCCGCATGGAGGTGCGGCGCCGCCGCCCGCGCGTGGAAATGCCCGCACGCGGCGGGTGCGGGCGCCGCTGCCCGCAGGCGGCGTTGCCCGCATGGAGGCGCGGCGCCGCCCGCGCGCGGAGTTGCCCGCGCGCGGGCGGGTGCGGGCGCCGCCCGCACGCGGCACTGTCCGCGTGCGGGTGCGGGCGCCGCCGCCCGCGCGCGGGTGCCCGCGCGCGGCGGGTGCGGGCGCCGCCCGCACGCGGCGCTGGCCGCGTGCGGGTGCGGCGCCGCCGCTCGCGCGCGGAGTTGCCCGCGCCGCGGGCGGGTGAGGGCGCCGCCCGCACGCGGCGCTGGCCGCGTGCGGGTGCGGGCGCCGCCGCCCGCGCGCGAGTTGCCCGCGCGCGGGCGGGGGTGCGGTCGCCGCCCGCACGCGCGGCGCTGGCCGCGTGCGGGTGCGGGCGCCGCCGCCCGCATGCGGTGCTGTCCGCATGCGGGCGCATGCGGCGCCGCCCGCATGCGGCGCCGCCCGCATGCGGCGTTGCCGCACGCGAGCGCCGCCGCACGCGGCGCTTCCCGCAAGCGGCGGCTCCGCGTGCGCCGGCTCCGGTGGTGTTGCCGACCCTTCTTCTTCCCTCTTCCAAGAAGGGACCAAGAATTGCTAAATACAACCTTAAATTAAGCTCACCTTGGTTTCGTCGGCTAGGTTGAACGAGGGAAGACTCGCCCCGTCTGGGTGCCCGGTCCCAAGGCAAAGGATGTACGGTGTTCCTCCTCCTCCTTGATTGCTCCACCGGATGCTCTACGCCGATTGATAGGGTAAGGAAGAATTGGGGAATAGGAAGTTTGGGAAATGGAACCTGGGTTGCGTACGACTAAGAGGTGATAGGGGGGGGAAAAATAACTGTCGTAACTTCCCCTGTTTCCACGATCTGAAGAGGGGGGAGCGGTTAGGAAGCGGGAGCGGTTAGGAATGGGAATTAACCAAATTTAAATCAAACGCGGGTAATTAAAACGGGTACGAACCGGGGTCCGGTCCGCCTCAAAACCGTGCTGGTTGCCTGAATCGTTAGCCAACTTCCGGAATTTATTCTGGAAGCACCCGGCGTCGGAATTCAAAACCGATTGCGCCGCCGTTCTCCGTTTCGCGAGCTTTATTAACTAAAAATACCCGCGAGTCCCGACGGTCTGACCGGGAACAAGAAATTATGGATCACCCTCCGAGTCTAATTGAAAATAAATAAAACGAAAGTGGACCCAAGCAATATTTTAAACCAGCGGTTACTACATCACTCACCTCTTAAAACGAGTTTCGTCCTCGAAACTCATTCCTGGTTCTCGGTGAAGAGATGGGGGTAACCCTCCCTCATCTTCGATTCCAGCTCCCATGTCGCCTCCCGCTCCTCGTGGTTGTTCCAGAGCACTTTCACGTAGGGGATGACTCGGTTTCGAAGTGTCTTGCTTTCTCTTGCTAGGATCCGCACCGGGGTTTCCTCGAAGCTTAGGTCCTCCTTTAGTTCGAGCGTCGAGACGTCCAGGACATGCGACGGGTCGGGAAGGTATTTCTTAAGCATCGAAACGTGGAACACATCGTGAATCCGATCGAGGTTCGGTGGTAGGGCGAGGCGATAGGCTACTGGGCCAATCCGTTCCAGGATCTCGAATGGCCCCACAAACCGCGGGCTCAATTTGCCTTTTAACCCGAATCGCTGATTCCCCTCGACGGCGAGACCCGCAAAAACACGTGTTCCCCCACCTGGAATTCTAAGTCGCGGCGTCTCCGATCCGCATAGCTCTTTTGTCGACTCTGGGCGGTTAGTAAGCGCTTTCTGATGAGGCGCACCTTCTCTTCTGTTTCCTCCACCAATTCGGGTCCCAAAAATTTCCGTTCTCCCAAGTCGTCCCAACAGATCGGGGATCGGCAGCGTCTCCCGTATAAGGCTTCGTAGGGTGCCATCTGAATGCTGGCCTGGTAACTATTGTTGTAAGCAAATTCTACAAGTGGCAGATAACGCTCCCAACCGATTCCCCAATCAAGTACACAGGCCCGAAGCAGGTCCTCTAGCGTCTGTATCACTCGCTCTGATTGCCCGTCTGTCTGAGGGTGGAAGGCTGTGCTGAACTGCAACTTAGTCCCTAAGGCTCGTTGCAGACTCTGGCAAAACTTTGAGACGAAATGCGTGTCTCTGTTTGACGTGATCGATGCCGGTACTCCATGTAATCTCACAATCTCGCTGAGGTAGACTTGGGCCAACCGCTCTCTGGTCCAAGTTGTGTGTATCGGCAGGAAGTGCGCTGACTTGGTTAGCCGGTCCACCACGACCCATATTGTGTCATGTCCTTGTTGTGAGCGCGGAAATCCGGTGACAAAATCCATGGTGATATGATCCCATTTCCACTCCGGTATCGGTAAGGGTTGTAGCTTTCCCGCCGGCCGTTGATGTTCCGCCTTTATCTGCTGGCATACCAAGCAATGAGCTACATGTCGAGTCACATCTCCCTTCATCTTGGGCCACCAGAAGGTCTGTTTGAGGTCCTTGTACATCTTTGTGCCTCCTGGATGCGCTGCGTAAGGGGCGCTATGTGCCTCATATAGAATTTTCTTCTTTAATTCCGGGGTATCCGGCACGCAGACCCGTCCGCGAAATCGTAGGGTGCCGTCGTCTTCCGCTGAAAAATCTCCTTCCCGATCCAGTGAGATCTTGTCTCTTACGAGCTGTAAATACGAGTCCGCCTGCTGCCCCTCTCGTATCTTCTCGAGTAGGGTTGGCTTGACCCCCAAAGTTAGAAGTTGCGCAACCGTGCCTGCTGGCACTATTTCCAACCCTAGCCGTGAGAATTCTGCGATCAAGCTGTTCTGCTCAGTTATCGCACCCGCTGATTCCCCTTCCGGTCGCCCCTTCCTGCTCAAAGCGTCCGCTACCACGTTTGCTTTCCCAGGGTGGTATTGAATGGTTAGGTCGTAATCCTTCAGTAATTCAAGCCACCGCCTCTGCCGCAGGTTTAGTTCCTTTTGGGTGAACAGGTATTTAAGACTCTGGTGATCTGAGAAGATGTTACAATGAACACCAAAGAGATAGTGTCTCCATAACTTTAGGACGAAGACCACCGCAGCCAGCTCCAAGTCGTGTGTTGGGTAATTTCTCTCATAGTCTTTTAGTTGCCTAGACGCATAGGCTATCACCTTCCCCTGCTGCATTAAAACACCCCCAAGGCCGATCCTCGAAGCGTCGCAGTACACTTCGTAGTCCTCTCCGGGGGTTGGTAGTACAAGAATTGGTGCATTGGTTAACCTTCTTTTGAGTTCTTCAAAGCTTTCTTGGCAATTGGTCGTCCATACAAACCTTTCTCCTTTCTTGGTCAACCGGTTTAAAGGGGCCGCAATCTTCGAGAAACCCTCGACAAAACGTCTATAATACCCCGCCAGCCCCAAGAAACTGCGGATCTCGGTCACCGTCGTGGGCGGCTGCCAGTCGATCACCGATTCCACTTTCTTGGGGTCCACGGCGATTCCCTTCGCCGAGATCACATGCCCCAGGAACCCCACTTCGCGTAGCCAGAATTCACATTTTTTGAGCTTAGCGAACAGCTTCTGCTCTCTGAGGGTTTGGAGAATTGCTCGTAAATGGTCCTTGTGCTCCTCATCGGTGGATGAATAGATTAGTATGTCATCGATGAAGACCACCACGAAACGGTCAAGAAACGGTCTGAAGATTCGGTTCATCATGTCCATAAAGACCGCGGGAGCGTTCGTAAGTCCAAATGGCATGACTGTAAACTCGTAATGCCCATACCGGGTCCGGAACGCGGTCTTCGAAATGTCCTCGTTCCGAACCCGGAGCTGGTGGTAGCCCGACTGCAGATCAATCTTTGAAAAGACCGTCGCTCCTCGTAGTTGGTCGAAGAGGTCGTCGATTCTGGGCAGAGGGTACTTGTTTTTCACCGTAACTTTGTTTATTCCTCTGTAGTCAATGCAGAGTCGCAGGCTTCCATCTTTCTTCCGTACGAAGAGCACTGGTGCGCCCCAGGGTGACACACTCGGCCTGATGAACCCTTTGTCCAAAAGGTCCTCCAGTTGCGCCTTTAACTCCTTCAACTCTGCGAAGGCCATTCGGTAGGGCGCCTTCGTTATAGGTTGAGTACCTGGCAAGAGTTCAATGGGAAATACCACCTCTCGCTCAGGGGGTATCCCGGGCAGCTCCCTTGGAAAAACATCGGGGAAGTCCCTTACCACTGGGATGTCTGAAGGTGTCGTCGAGGGTCGGGTAACCAGATCCACCGATGCTAAGTAGGCTACACACCCACCCTCTACCAGACTTCTGGCTCGAGTCGCCGAGATGACCGCCGGGAAGGAGGTGCTCTTACACGCCAGGTACGCGTTCTTAGGGAAACTTGGCTCTTGTAATTGCACCATCCGCTTCTCACAGTCAATAAGCACTTGGTACCTTGAGAGCCAGTCCATGCCCAGAACAACGTCGTACTCTTTCAGGGGAATCACCACTAAATCCCAAGGGCAAAGCAGCCGCCCTAGCTTAATCGGGCAGGTGGCCACTAAACTAGTCGCCTCTAGTGTCCCACCCGCTGTCTGAACTGTCAAACAATTTTGAAGAGGTGTTTCCTCGAGGTCGTGTGAGAATACGTAATCGCGGGAAATAAACGAGTGCGTTGCTCCAGTATCAAAGAGGGTTCTAGAACGGAAATTTGAAACAGAAGTTATACCTGCGAGTACGTCAGCCGGCGGGTCCGATTCCTGGCGGCCCATGGAATAAATTCGCCCGCCCGGTTGAGGCTGCCCATCCTCTTCACGCCGCATAGCCGGGGTCCTAGAGGTCGACCCCATAGGAGCTTTCCCCCGCCCCATGATTTGTGGTGAAGGCGTGGAAGCGGCAGAGGAGGCTGGTCCCACGACAAGGGGGCAGCTGCGGCGGAAGTGCCCCTGCTTGCCGCAACGGAAGCAATGATCGCCCCTCTGGGGACACTCCAACACTCTGTGCGCTCCCCCGCAGATCACACAAGGCCTGTCTCTTGGCCTCGGCTCTCCCGTAGGTGCGCTCCGTGCTCCCGACTGTGTCCTCCACCGCTTGGGGGGTCGGCTCCCTGCAATTGCCCCCCCCCGTAGCTCTGTTGCTGCCGCTTTCTATCTTCATGACGTGCCGAGGCCTCCCTCCTAGCACGGGTAACAGCGAACCCACGCTCTACAACAGTGGCTCGATCGACCACTTTCTGGAACGTATGCAAATCAGCGGCCTGAACCACCTGGAAAATATCACTTCGCAACCCATCCACGAACAGTTGCGCCTTGTGGGGTTCATCCCTTATGACGAAAGGGACACAATTTGCCAAGCGCACGAATTCGCGCTGATATTCCATAACCGTCTTGCTTCCTTGCTGAATGTGGTTCAGGTCGTCCTCCAGTTTCTTCTTGACACTATTGGTGAAGAAGGCCCCAAACAATTCCTGTTTGAACGTCGTCCACGATAGAAGCACGGTGCCCTTGGTGGGATCAGGGCGCACCGTCTTCCACCATAAACGAGCATTTCCTTCCAAGAAGTGAACTGCCAGGGGGACACGTTCGGGGTCCTCGATGAGTAAGTCCTCGAACAACTTTTCCATTGATCCCACCCATTTTTCGACGACCCAGGGGTCAGTCGTCTCCCCCTCGAACGTGGGTGGTTCGAATTTCATAAAATCCACCAGGTTGGCCCTCACTCGTTCACGCTCCGTTCGCGTAACTGTCCCTTCCCCAGCGGTGGCGGCGGCCGCGGAGGTACTCCCGCCGAGGGTCCCCGGCGCCGGCCCCGCGGGTGCTGTTGCAGGTGCTGCCGTCGGCGCCGTGGTCTGGGCAGATGTTGGCCCGGCCGTTGCAGCCGGTAGAGGGGCTGCCCCTACCCCAGCCCCGGTCGCCTGCGGTGCTGCGGCCGGTGAAATTGGTCTCTGTGGAGGGGCAGGAGCGACTGTTGGCTGCTGCGTCAGTTGACGCACACGTTCCGTAAGGATCGCCAGCTGTCCCGCCATCTCCCCCATTTGTCGCCGCAGGAGCTGGTTTTCTGCAGCCGCGGATGTCGTCGCATCCGCCCCTACATCCTCTGCTGACGCTCTGGTTCGGACCATTGTCTGTACAGACACACCACCCATACTTAGCACTCAATTCCGCCATAAGGAACTACCGTAATATCGAGAGGGAAAAGAAAACATTATCTACTAATCCCCTCCCCGATCTCTCACGTCCTAACCCTTAAACCCTACACATTTCATTTATTCGTAGTAAAGTGTGATATCTCGGTGGATGTTGGGCCGTCACTGTTGTGATTAAAGGCAAAAGGAGTCTCTGATACCATCTTAATCTGTCACGCCCCGGGGGTTTTAGTTTAGCGGAAACGGTACCCAAAGTAGGCGTGAGGTGCGTACAAAATTTTTCTTTTGAAACCTCCTTCCCCGGCGTGTGCCCAGACCCGCCGCATATACAGATTCACTCGAAAATCGGGCAGAGTCTCCTCTGTATATGCACGGCGTCGCGGCTATTACAACCGTCAAACACAAGCAATCATTTTCTATTTAATCACAACAGTTCGAAGTAGTACGGTGCATGAAGACTAAACAACACCCGTGGCCAGTCAAGTTGAAAGTATAAACCATCGTTTTGAAAGCAGGCCCACACGGCCTTATGTTTTGAAAGAGAACGATTGGAAAGCGGCATAAATCCACAAGGTTTAGAAAACGGGCTCACTCGACCCTAGACTTTTGAAAACAGTTTATGAAGTCCTTTTTCTTTTGTTTCCTAGTTGATTTGTTTAGAAAACGGCCAACCGGGGATAATAAAGGGAACAGTAGTGCATAGTCAGAATGGAAGTACTCAACATCCACACGACCCCACAAGGGTATCGAGAACCACACAATAACTTACAATTCCGAATGAAATGCAGAGAAAGTAAATAAAACAGCATACTAGGGCCCCGCTCAGCCCGACTGCTACCACTTCGGCCTCACCGTCGCCTACTTCTACCCCCGGGAGGTACCTGTCACAGAGTGGGTAGTCAGCGACACTATCATAATAGTAGAACTAAAGCAGTAAAGTAGTACCAAGCCTCAAAGTAAGACTAGCGGGAGCAACCACTCCTCTCAAACGGGTAACACCTGTAACACCTGTAATACCTGTAGCACTTTTAACACTTTTATCACCTTTACCCCTGTAACACCTTTAACACCTGACCTCATCGGGATCCAATCCCGACGGTCGCACCGCTCACACCTTTGTGCCTCAAACCCCACATCTACGGGGGCCCCACTACGTCACCTCGTGGGTAAACACGGGTCAGAGACCGCCTTTCCGGAAAAGAGCACCCTTTGCGGTGGCCAAACCGCGGATGCGCGTGTCGCACTCGAGCATAGTAACAAAACACGGGGTAATATAGTAAACCATAGAAGCCATCAGTGTTAGTACAGGTTAGCATATAATTAAAATCCTTTCCGCTATACTAATATTACTAAGCCTTGAAAGGATAACCCACCTTTATCGTTGTCGCGTTCCTGTCTGACACTAGGTTCCTCTGCGTCTTGATGGGTCCGCCCTGACCTACACGCACCTGTGATACAGGAGTTGGTAACTCAGGACTCCGTCAGGCTAAAAGGACTGGAACACCCGCACATGTGCGGCGCCGCCCGCATGGAGGTGCGGCGCCCGCCGCCGCGGTGGAAATGCCCGCACGCGGCGGGTGCGGGCGCCGCTGCCCGCAGGCGGCGTTGCCCGCATGGAGGCGCGGCGCCGCCCGCGCGCGGAGTTGCCCGCGCGCGGGCGGGTGCGGGCGCCGCTCGCACGCGGCACTGTCCGCGTGCGGGTGCGGGCGCCGCCGCCCGCGGCGGAGTTGCCCGCGCGCGGGCGGGTGCGGGCGCCGCCCGCACGCGGCGCTGGCCGCGTGCGGGTGCGGCGCGCCGCCCGCGCGCGGAGTTGCCCGCGCGCGGGCGGGTGCGGGCGCCGCCCGCACGCGGCGCTGGCCGCGTGCGGGTTCGGGCGCCGCCGCCCGCGCGCGGAGTTGCCCGCGCGCGGGCGGGTGCGGGCGCCGCCCGCACGCGGCGCTGGCCGCGTGCGGGTGCGGGCGCCGCCGCCCGCATGCGGTGCTGTCCGCATGCGGGCGCATGCGGCGCCGCCCGCATGCGGCGCCGCCCGCATGCGGCGTTGCCCGCACGCGAGCGCCGCCCGCACGCGGCGCTTCCCGCAAGCGCGGCTCCGCGTGCGCCGGCTCCGGTGGTGTTGCCGACCCTTCTTCTTCCCTCTTCCAAGAAGGGACCAAGAATTGCTAAATACAACCTTAAATAAGCTCACCTTGGTTTCGTCGGCTAGGTTGAACGAGGGAAGACTCGCCCCGTCTGGTGTGCCCGGTCCCAAGGCAAAGGATGTACGGTGTTCCTCCTCCTCCTTGATTGCTCCACCGGATGCTCTACGCCGATTGATAGGGTAAGGAAGAATGGGGAATAGGAAGTTTGGGAAATGGAACCTGGGTTGCGTACGACTAAGAGGTGATAGGGGGGGGAAAAAATAACTGTCGTAACTTCCCCTGTTTCCCCACGATCTGAAGAGGGCGGGAGCGGTTAGGAAGCGGGAGCGGTTAGGAATGGGAATTAACCAAATTTAGATGAAACGCGGGTAATTAACACGGGTACGAACCGGGGTCCGGTCCGCCTCAAAACCGTGCTGGTTGCCTGAATCGTTAGCCAACTTCCGGAATTTATTCTGGAAGCACCCGGCGTCGGAATTCAAAACCGATTGCGCCGCCGTTCTCCGTTTCGCGAGCTTTATTAACTAAAAATACCCGCGAGTCCCGACGGTCTGACCGGGAACAAGAAATTATGGGATCGCCCTCCGAATCTAATTGAAAATAAATAAAATCGAAAGTGGACCCAAGCAATTATTTTAAACTAGTGGTTACCACAATCACCAATCCAATTCTTGGGCCCGACACGCACACAACACTCCCAACGGCCACTAAAAGCTGCCAAACCACCAGCAACTCCTACGCCGAGGATTCCGGGACCTCACACGAGCCCTCTGCACTCTCCCGCTGCGCACCTGGACCTATAAAAAGTCCGCACGGATACTAAGATCAGAATACATACTAACATATTGCAACAGAAATACCCCACTCTATTATGTACGAAGAGTCCGGCACCGTCCCGCTGTCCGGCGGGACACCCTTGCCTTGAGCGGCCGTCGCCGTCCGTCGGAGCCGCGCGCGTCGTGGCTCCGCGGACGGCGCCCGCATTGTGAGACCTAGCCTTTCTTGACTTTTCCCGTTATCCCTCTTCTCATGATGTCCGACTGAGGGACTAATTTTGGTGTCTTTCCGAACAGTCCGTCGGGGCTCGCGGACAATTTTCGGCTGTAGAACTCGCGAAACGGAGCGCGAGGACGCTTTCGGTTTCGGTTCCCGACTCCCGGTTCACCCAGAATAAATTTTTGAAGTTTGGACCCCCTAGTAAGTGCCCCGGGATCCGTGTTGGGTCCGCACGGTTTTGAAATATACTTATTCGAGAGAAAAAGAGGGGGGGCTTAGGGTTTTTCTTATTTCTCCTCTCTTCTTTTGCTTCCCTCTCGTAGCCGTCGGCAAGGTGGGAACGACCGGAAAAAGAAAAGAGATCGGGGGCTAACCGAGGACGCGGACGCTGGTAGATCGATCAAGCGGACGTCGTTGGCGACGGGTGCACGGACACGGACGAGCCGAGCGCAGGACGACACGCACGAGGTGGGTACATTCCCGGGGACTGTGGGAATATGATTTTTTATTGATAGAAATAGTATGTTTGGGGCAAGGTGAATTGTAAGTCTTCTCTCATTTTTATGCTAACCCTGTCCTATTATCATTCTGCTTATCGTCGATCTGAGGCTCTGGTTTTGCTACACGCACACCGGCGGATTGGCCTCCGCAAGGGTGTGCTTTTCCGAAAAAGTGGTACGTTGACCCGTGTACCCCACGCGATGGTGGCGTTAGGAATGGGGGCCCTCATAGGTGGGGGGTGTGAGCGGTGGTGCTGAGGTAGGTGCTCGGCGGCCAAGGCAGGTGCTCGGCAGGGGACACCGGGGTGGGGGCCCGGTGTGGTGGTCGGGAAAGGTGCCCGGTTTTGCTATTGTACAGGGTGTGATTATTGTAGGCGGTGGTTGAGAGTGACGGTTGCCCCGGTTGCGATGGTTTGCTATGTTTTCTAGTCTTTTTGCTTATCATACTATTTCTAGTCACTGACTTCCCACTTCGTGACAGGTTCGTCCAGGGGCGTGTGCTAGAGCACCGGTGAGGCCGCGAGGGTGCTGTTCTGACATTAGTTGACTTCAGACACAGTGATTCTTTTCCCTTGATGCTTTATTTCATTATTCATATTAGTTAGCTGTGGATTGCGACACCCCCGTGGGGTCGAAGTGGATGTTGCCTTTCTTTTCATATACGTTATTGAATGTTATTCTATTCCTTACTGGGCCGTTTTAAATAATGGGATGCAAAGAAAAAAATAAAACCGTTTGCGAAAACTGCTTTTAAAACGTGGGTGTCGTGTGGGCACCGGATTTTAAAACCCTGTGGAATTTATGTGGTTTTGAACTGGTTTTACAAAAGTCGGCATCGGGTGGGTGCCGTTTTCCAAAACTCTGTGGATTAGTGTGGTTAATGCTTGAGATGAATATATGATGTAGTCAGGACGCCGTGCATATACAAAGGAGACTCTGCCCGTTTGTAGAGTAAACTTTGTGTATGCGGCGGGTCTGGGCACGCGCCGGGGAATAAAGGTTTTCAAAAAAGAAATATATACTCATTTGGGGGCATCGGTGGCTCTTCTTCCGCGCATTTAAACCCCCGGGGCGTGACAGATTAAGATGGTATCAGAGAGGGACAGCTTTAACCACAATAGTCGGGGCCCAACATCCACGGGGCGCAATACACTAACTACTGATTAATGAGATGATCTGGGGTAGTCAAGTAGAACGCGAGTGATCGGGGGGGGGAGAGTCCGGGCCCTTTTCTTTCGTTAGGTGGTTCGTGGTTCCGTACTTGTTAGCAAAGGCTAAAGCTGACTTCCTTTGCGTGTATACAGATAGAGGGCGGACTCAGCAAGCAACCGACGACGGAAATGGATCTCGCCGACGAAGCCAATCGCCTGCTCTGCAACCAGCTGCGCGACGTGGCTGGGCAATTGCTGACTCTCGTGGAGCGCCTCAGCATGCTGATACAGGAACTCGAGGGCGTCGACCGATTCCGGGGCGGCAGCAGAGGCGTCGCCCCTCTCGGGACGCCACCGACGGGCCCTCCCACCCTCCAGGAGGTCGCTAGCTTGGCCGTGCATACCAACGTGGAGCGCGCCCGGCAGGAATACTCTCACCTCGGATCGGCCGGGGACCCCCATCGGAGGGGCCGGGCGAGCAAACGCCCGAGAGCTGGGCAGAACCTCGGGCAGACGACGGAGGAGGAACCTAGGCCACCGAAGCCGTGCGTCATTTGCGGCAACGCACACCCCATGACGAATTGCCCGTGGCGGGATGGACATTGCTTCCGATGTGGCAGGCCGGGCCACACGCGCCATGAGTACCCTCTGAGGCCGACCGTCAGCAGACCCCCGGCGCCGCGACAGGTTGAGCCTAAGGGAACTACTGCCCCCACCTCTCAAGGGGGCACCGATCTAGAGAGCCGGCCAAATCTCCGCCCGAGGCAAGCACCGGAGGACGAGCGAGGGCTCAAGGGAAGCGCGCCCGTACAACCAGGACCCTGCGTCATTTGCAAGGGCGCGCACCCGGTGACGGAATGCACCTGGAGGTACCACTATTGTAACCGGTGCGGCTTGCCAGATCACACGTATCTCTCCTGCCCCCAGGGGCCAACCCCTGCCTCCGCCGCCGCGCCACCACCGCAGAGAGAAACAGAGAGCGCTGCGGCCCCCGTGCAGACAAAGGACTCGCCCGGCGACCAGCCATCCGCGGACTCCTTGGACGGCAGACCCCTACCCCATCACGTGGTGCGACGCTGGCCCAAAGGTTGTGGGCGGACCTCCCCGGCCGTACCGGCAGAGGACGCGACGTCCCAAAGTAGGGACTGACAGGTACGTATTTTATTATTTTTGCTTTTCCCTCTCTTGTCTAGATAGGAGCCCCCTCTGGGCCGGAGCAACCCGCCCCTACCAGACCCTTGCGAGCTCTCCTACTTTTAGTTCTACCATTCGTTTAGTCGACCGTTTCGGTTCCCGTACTTGACTGGAGGGCGATCACCATGAGAGGTTGCTTGGCGTACCCACGGTCCCTTTCTTCCTTCTTAAACTCCAAGTTCCTATTAGTTGCCCCCTTCGGACCTGGCCGAAATAGGCTTCGGGCGGTAAGCTGTCTCCTCCCTTGCACCCTACCACCTGATACCGGTTACGGGCTGTAAGACCCGGCTTTTCCTTTGACTTTACCATTCGCCTTTTCTTTTGACGGTTCGACTTAGGGCCTGATTTTGGGTTTTTCCCAGGCTGTCCGTCGGGGCTCGCGGACATTTTTAGGCGGTGGGGTTCGCGAATCGGAGCACGGGGACGCGATCGGTTCCGGATTCCGACTCCCGGTTCGTCCAGAATTAATTTTCAAAGTTTGACCCCCTGGTAAGTGCCCCGGGATCCGTGTTGGATCCGCACGGCTCGGGTTATATTTATTTGAGTGAAAAGAAGGGACCTAGGGTTCCTTTTCTTTTGTCCGCCTACTTTTCTCTTTTCTTTCCTCACGTAGCCGCCGGCAAAGGGATCGAGGAAACGGAAGGGGGACAGAGACGTTTTGGACGGTCTACCGAGGAGGAAACCCCACCGACGCGGTCTTCTTCCCTCTGGGTGTAACCGAGGACTCGAGCTAGCGGACGATCCCTCTCCTTCCTTCTCTTTTGCGCATGGAGGTGAGCATGGGTGCATCCTTGTTTTCCTAGGGTTTTCGTTTCGAAGTTTCGGGTTGGGGGTCGTTCGGCGACGGGAGTGCCGCCATGGGCAAGCGGAGACCGCAGGCGGCGCGCCCGCGCGGCACTAGGCCGCGCGGGGCCGCCGCGGGCGGGGTGCCCGCGCGGGTTGGTGCCGCGCGGAGCACCCCGCAACCGCGGGCAGCGCGCCCACGCGGCGCTAGGCCGCCGCGGGCGAGGTGCCCGCGCGGGCTGGTGCCGCGCGGGGTCACCCCGCACCCGCGGGCGGCGCGCCGCGCGGCGCTAGGCCGCGCGGGGCCGCCGCGGGCGGGGTGCCCGCGTGGGCTGGTGCCGCGCGGGGTCACCCCGCACCCGCGGGCGGCGCGCCCGCGCGGCGCTAGGCCGCGCGGGGCCGCCGCGGGCGGGGTGCCCGCGCGGGCTGGTGCCGCGCGGGGTCATCCCGCACCCGCGGGCGGTGCGCCCCGCGCGGCGCTAGGCCGCGCGGGGCCGCCGCGGGCGGGGTGCCCGCGCGGGCTGGTGCCGCGCGGGTCACCCGCAACCGCGGGCGGCGCGCCCGCGCGGCGCTAGGCCGCGCGGGGCCGCCGCGGGCGGGTGCCCGCGCGGGCTGGTGCCGCGCGGGGTCACCCCGCAACCGCGGGCGGCGCGCCCGCGCAGCACTAGGCCGCGCGGGGGACGCCGCGGGCGGGGTACCCGCGCGGGCCGGCGCCGCGCGGGGTTGCCCCCGCACGCGCGGATGGCGCGCCGCGCGGCACTGGACCGCGCGGGGCCGCCGTAGGTGGGGCGCCCGCGCGGGCTGGTGCCGCGCGGGGCCATGCGCGGGCGGGGTGCACGCCGTACGGGTCGGTGCCGTGCGGGAACTCTGCCACCCGGAGACCGGAGCTACGTCCGTCATCTGGCTCCAGTCGGGGGGTCAGTGTGGGTTTCAGGTCTCGTAGTTTGACTTGCTCTTGTTCTTTCAGGAGTGCGGGACGTTGTAGGCGCGCAGACACGGACGAGTTGAGTTTCGGACGACATACGCGAGGTGGGTACATTCCCGGAACTGCAGGAATAGGATTTTATTTATAGAGATAGTATGTTGGGGCAAGGTGAATAGTAAGTCTTCTCTCGTTTTGAACTAACCCTGTTTTAGTATCATTCCGTTTTATTATTGATCTGAGGCTCTTGTTTGCTACACGCACACCGGCGGATTGGCCTCCGCCAGGGTGTGCTTTTCCGGAAAAGTGGTACGTTGACCCGTGTACCCCACGCAATGGTGGCGTTAGGAATGGGGGCCCTCATAGGTGGGGGGTGTGAGCGGTGATGTCGAGGTAGGTGCTCGGCGGCCGAGGCAGGTGCTCGGCAGGGGGCACCGGGTAGGGGCCGGTGCGGTGGTCGGGGAGGGTGCCCGGTTTTTGCTATGATACAGGGTATGGCTATTGTAGGCGGTGTTTGAGAGAGACGGTTGCTCCGGTTGCAGTGGTTTGCTATGTTTTAGCCTTTTTGCTTATTATACTATTTCTAGTCACTGACTTCCCACTTCGTGACAGGTTCGTCCAGGGGCGAGTGCTAGGGCACCGGTGAGGTCGTGAGGACGCTGTACTGACAGTTAGAGGCTTCCGACACAGTGACTCCTTTTCCCTTCTCTCTTTATTGTTTCGGTTGGTTAGTTGTGGATTGCGACACCCCCGTGGGGTCGAAGTGGATGTATTCTTTTTCACTCATGCGAATATACTGTCATTCCTTTCCTTGCTTGGCCGTTTAAAACCATGAAAAGAAAACCGTTTGCGAAAACCGTTTTAAAAACTGTGGGTGTCGTGTGGGCACCGAATTTAAAAACCTTGTGGAATTTATGTGGTTTCGAATTAGTTTTCAAAAATAATGGCGTCGTGTGGGCGCCGCTTCCAAAACCTTGCGATTATTTATCCTTTCAAATCTGTCGGCCCTTTTCCTTGTATAAAAGTTGTTGGATTGTTGGAATGCAAGTTGTATGAGTTTGTACCTCAATTAGTGTGGTTAATGCTTGAGATGAACGTATGATGTAATCAGGACGCCGTGCATATACAAAGGAGACTCTGCCCGCGCGTAGAGTGAATTTGTATATGCGGCGGGTCTGGGCACACGTCGGGGAGTAATGATGTTCAAAAAAAAAATTATATACAGATTTGGGAGCATCGGTGGCTCTTCTTCCGCGCATTTAAACCCCCGGGGCGTGACAGATTAAGATGGTATCAGAGCCTGAACTTTAACCACAATAGTCGGGGTCTAACATCCACGGGGCGCAATACACTAACTTCTGATTAATAAAGCGAACTTGGGGTAGACCAGTAGATCGTGAGTGTACGAGGGAAAAAGGGGGATTTATTTTCGGTGCGTCTGTAGGTCGTGGTGCTAGACCAGTTAGGTCTAGGGTTGACTTGGCTTCTTTGTATATAGCGAATAATGGCCCGAAATGGGTTATTAGCGGAGAACGCAGGGGCAGAAAGTACGGTGCCAATAGCGGCGAAGTATCAGTTGCTCCGTCAACAACTACAAGAGGTGGCCGGGCAGCTAGCAACCCTTATGGAACATGCGGCAGTGGGCGCAACGGTCGACAACACCAATGGGGTCGCCCAGGCGCCTTTGCCCGGACCAACCGCACCAGTGACGGGACCGCCGGTGGTGGTCAGCGAGACTACGGTTGCCCCTTCTCCGACAACGGTGACCGAGATACCGTCGGTTCGTTCGACGACGCCTTCAGTAGCACTAGCACCAGCAACTTCGGGACTTACGCCGGGAGCCACCGTTGGAGCCCCCTTGGGAGAGACCGTGGTGACACCTATCCCCAGAATGACCGCCGATGCTGCGGGGGGGAAGCCCTTATCCGGCAAACCGAATGGGATGGATGGGCGGTCTGTAGCTCTGGGTCGAGTTCCTGTGTTCTGCACAAGAGGGTCGGTTAGGTTGTCCTACGGGTGGGTGAGCGCGTGTTCCCTCGTGTGCGCTTGGGAAACCTAGGCAACCTCTTTAGACAGGTCTTTCTCACTGGTTTCGTTGCATGTTTTCTTTTCGACCGGATAGGGTTCGGATGGATAGTCGATGTACTTGGAGGCCGCTGTTTCAGTAGGCTTCGAGCTTAGAAGTTTCCTAGTGGCGGTATCGCTGTTTGATTTGGAGTTTTGCCGCTCGATTCGATGCCGGTGCTTGGAGGGGCAACGGATTGGGACCGAGCGTTAGTGGTTAATCAGAGTGTCGCACCCCGTCGATGCCAGGACGGGGGTAGGACCTGACCTTGTGAGTTTTGTCGCCAGCTTCCCTGGCCGAGGCATGACCATGAGGCTTAGTTACGAGTGTTTTTGGGTCGTTGATCTTGTGAGGCAGGTGTGGGTCATAGGGATCTGTCGACTGCTTGGGGCTTTGGCACTGATCACTTTCGGCTAGGATGCCTTGTACGCAGCCCTTTGGGTAGGGTAGACCTTGTGGTAGGCCTTAGAGCTGAAGCCTAACTTTAGTTCTGACCGTCGCCCCGGTCGGACGGACCGTCGGGGCGGTAATCCGGGACGGTGGATATGCTCCGAGCTTGTGACTCGTGTTGGTGACGGGTGGAGGTGGCCCGTGTTGGTGACGGATGAGTTTCGTTGCTCTCGGGGGAGAGTTTCTGGTAGTTAGTAACCAGTCTGCTTAGCTGGCACCTCTCGGAGCCTCGTGAGGGTGTTAGTGTGATCTTTCCCTTGTTGTCAGGTTGGTTTGTGTGGGGCTTATAGGGGCTCTTCGGTGCGGGTTGGGAGGTATGACTCGGGTGCCTCGACGCATTGCGAGAGGTCACCCTCTCTTTCGAGCTTCTACCAGGCACAACTAAGAGACATCTAGACAAGGAGTTCATCAAGCCGAGGGTGTCGCCTTGGGGGCGCACCCGTCCTCTTCGTGCGAAAGGAGGACGGAAGCCTACGCCTGCACATCGACTACATGGAGATGAACAAGGTTACAGTGAAGGACAAGCCCAGGATCGATGACCTCTTCATCAACTGAGAGGAGCACTTGCGGGTTACTCTCGGAACCTCAGGGACCAAAAGCTGTTTGCTAAGTTTAAGAAATGTGAGTTCTGACTTCTCTAAGTGGGCTCTTGGGGCACATGGTGTCAGCAGCGAGGATCGCAGGGAATGTGAGCGGAACTGCCTGACACACGATTCGAAACTAGCAGCAGTCGTCTTCGTTTCAAAGCGTTGGAGTCACCACGTTTGGAGTTCTTCGTGATGTGTTTCGGATCGCCAGAGCCTTAAGTGGTTCACTAGGAAGAGTTGCCTTGCGACAGAGGCGTTGGTTGCAGTTGCTGAAGGACTCGACTTATCCATTCAGGCATCCCCAAGCAAAAGCACGTGTAGGAGCGGATTCTTGACGGGAAGGGTCAAAATTGAGGAGGCATCGAAAGCGCGATTACTCAGCAGGGCCGCACGGTCGCGCGATCCCTTGTCCTGATGATCAAGCCCAACACTATTAGAGAAATCCTGAAGGTAGAGGAACAGGCGCCACAGAAACAGCTGTTCGAGACAAAATCCCCGGGACCCACGTGAGCGACTTTTCGGCGAGTTTGCGAACGGCCGACACATTTTCGAGGGCGGAATTGCGTTACGAGCTGCCAGAGTTGAAGGAAGAGGTAGTGTCCGGGCACACTGCCGCTTCCGCCCCATATGCGACGCCTCCAGGGTGGACACGAAAAATGTCCAAGGACCCCAAGCAGAATCTTCGGTGGACTAAATCGAAGGGGTGCAACACCAGTGCACTTCCGTTGTTTGGACCGATAACCAGTAAAGTTCGAACATCAGCGCACCGGCGGGGGAAAAACACTACAATCTCTACCTGTACCAGAACGGGAATGGGAGCGAATCACCAAGGAATTCGTCACGGGTTTTCCGCATCACATTGTTACGGCTTTTTGGTGTTGGCATATTTCGTGAGTCAAGTCAGTGAGTTGAGTCGGAGTCTTAAAGGGATCAAATTGTCAAATCAGCCTTCGAAGACTCATTGAAGATTCAACATGAGCCCAAGTCAACTCTCAGGTATGATTAAATATTGATCATGGTGATTAAAGTTCATTTATAATCATTGGAAACAAGAAATTAATGAAAACCGGTTTAGACTTGGTTTTAGGAACTTGGTTTTAACTTAGAACTTGTTTTAAGTTGCATGGATCCGGTACTGGGTTTGTTTTGGATAAAGTTTATCTTGGAAAATCAGTTTTTACATTGCGTACCGGAACCACACTTGAAGTTCCTCTAACCCGACACAGAATTTTCTGAAATTGCATTGCGTACCGGAACACAGACTCGCGTACCGGAACACAATAGAAAAATCTGTGTTTTGCACCATTGCGTACCGGAACACGATATTTGGTACCGTACACAAAATGCCCTCTCGGGAAAGTTTCCTAAACCGACTCTAATATGTTTCCAAGGCTATAAATAGACATTTAGGGTTTCTCAAGAACGGGGGAGCAATACCGATCAATTTATAAAACACTTGAGAGCAACCCTAGAGGCTAGGTTTTTATCGTTCTTCTTTATAGCCTCTTTTAGGTCAATTCGACGGTTCTTCCAAGATCTATCTTTTGTCGAATTGATCTAATCTTTGCTTAGAGATTTTTCCCATGGTTCTTCATTGATAATCTAAGCAAAGGATCACCATCGAAGCCAATATTCTTACCGGCTGAGTTTGCGTCGTGGATTCGACGTGGCACCGTGGATTCGGTGTGTTGAAGGCGTTTCGTGGATTCGAAACGTGTGCTCGTGGATTCGAGTGGCGTTCGTGGATTCGAACGTGTGCAGTGGACGTGCAAACGGTGGAGCGCAAGGTCCGAAGAAATTGAAGGAGGGGTTGAATCCGTGGAGACGGTAATCACCTTGTTATTCTTCGTTTCTTAGTGGATTGTTATTGCGTGGACATCCAACCGGTCAGCGCAAGGTCCGAAGAAGTTGAAGGAGGGGTCGAGTCCGTGGAGTCGGTAATCACCTTGTTATTCTTCAATTCTTAGTGGATTGTTATTGCGTGTTGGTCCCGTGGTTTTTCTCCTGGATTGGAGTTTCCACGTAAATCTCGGTGTGTTGATTTTTATTTTCCGCATTATTTTTTATTTTTGCACTGAGATTGGTTTTTATAATATTACACCTATTCACCCCCCTCTAGGTGTTTGATAGTACCTATTTAGATCCTTGTGGATCCTAAATAACTCTACAATTGGTATCAGAGCGGGTTTTAGGTTTATCTATCATGATGGGTGAAAGTGGTAATATTTTTAGACCTCCTCTTTTTGATGGGACCAATTATGCATATTGGAAAGTGCGGATGAGAGCTTTTCTCATCTCTATTGATGAGCGGTATGGCAAACCGTTGAATACGGTTGGGTGCATCCTGTTGAGGAAGTAGGAAATTCTACTACCCCAAAACCTCGCTCTAGATGGTCTAAAGAGGAAATCGAAAGATCTTCTTACAATGGGAAAGGTATGAACGCTTTATTAATTCTCTTTCCTCGACTGAGTTTACAAGAATTTCCGCGTGTGAAACCGCGAAGGAAATTTGGGATATTCTCAAAATTACACATGAGGGTACTAATCTTGTAAAAATTCAAAAGCTCCAGATGCTTACAAGTCAATTTGACTCTATTCATATGGAAGAGCATGAATTGTTTACAGATTATTACACTAGACTTCAAGATGTAATTAATACATGTGCTAATTTAGGAGAAAAGATCCCGGAGTCGAAAATTGTAAGAAAGATTCTTCGGACTCTTCCGGAACGGTTTAGGGCAAAGGTTACCGCCATTGAAACCGTTAGTCATCCGGATGAGATGAGTGTAGAGGAATTAGTAGGTGCTTTACAAACTTATGAGATGACTTTTCCTACTAATCAAATTTCTTCCAAGTCTTCTTCTAAGCTTACAGGTATTGCATTCAAATCAACAAAGGAAGAAGATGACGAATCAAGTTCCGACGATGAAATCTCTTTTGCCGATTTTGAAGAACAATTGGCGCGGATCACAAAGAAATTTCGTCGGAAATTTTGGAAGAATCGAACCGATGGATCTTCATCCACGAAACCATCTAAAGGATCATCGGGTTCTAAATCCTCTAAACTCAAAGGCGTTGCAAAACCTTCTAAAGAAAAAGAAAAAGATGATTTCGAAGGGGAAATCCGATGCTATCGATGCAAAGGCTACGGCCATATTTCAACGGATTGTCCTTCTAAGAAATCATACAAAAAGAAGGCTTTGCAAGCAAAAACTTGGGACGATTCTAGTTTCGATGAATCGACCTCAAGTGAAGAGGAAAAAGAAAAAATTGTTGCTTTTCATGCCTCTCAAATTCCCTCTTCTAATTTGTGCTTATCATCTTTAGTCACTGACTCTATTCCTTTGATTTTGCATGAAACATCAACATCCGGCGGAGAGTCATCAAGTGAGGGGGAGTCGGACGAAGAAGAACTCGTTGAGGCATACCAACAACTTCTTGCGGAATCAAAGAAGATGGCCAAGCATATCAAGAAGTTGAGGAAGCAACGACTTGAAGTTCAAGACGAGAATCAAGCTTTAAAGATCAAACTTCATGATCTCGAGGAGGAACATGGACGGTTTTTGGATAACAATAAAATCCTCCAAGAAAAGCTAAACCAATCGGAGACAACGCTAAATCATATATGGACAAGATTGGTTTTCTTGAAAAAGCAGTTTGAAGAGATTCATGTCACCAACCAAGCTTTGACCAAGCAAGTTCATCAACTTAAATCCGACATACAAAGGCTTTCAACCGGTTCCAAGAAACTAGATTGTATGTCCGGATTAGGTCAAACAAGCAAGGTTGGTTTGGGATTTAAAAAGGACCAAACTGTGCATGCTTCAAGTTCCACAATAAATTGAAAGGAAGAACTTGTCACCTATGTGGACTTGAAGGACATTTGGTGAAGAATTGCCCGAAAAAGAGAAAGAAAAATCCTTCGGCAACTTCATCTACGGAGCGGACTCAACGGAATCAAAAGACACATCAAGTCAAAGGAGTTCACTCAACCCACCAAAGGTCCGAGCCACAACATCAATCATACAAGTG
Organism: Tillandsia fasciculata; assembly: GCA_029168755.2. Lineage (NCBI taxonomy): Eukaryota > Viridiplantae > Streptophyta > Magnoliopsida > Poales > Bromeliaceae > Tillandsia > Tillandsia fasciculata. The sequence goes on from JAQOTM010001909.1 coordinate 23,291, forward strand.
GATTATGCGAGGCAAAGACCTAAGGTGGATCAACAGTCAAAGCGGACAACCCCCGGCCACAACGAATCAAGACAACCCAAAATCCAGCGATTTTGGATTCGGAAAGGTGATATCTTTCCTTGTCTTAAGTTCTAAATAGCTTATGACTGTATGTAATGCTTTGATTGGTTTTT
>JAQOTM010001910.1:0-23457 GCA_029168755.2 Tillandsia fasciculata
CCTCTGGTGGTAGTTTTCACACTTCTCATTGGGATGTAACTCTTTCCACATCTTTTGAGCATTTTACATTTTCTTTGACTCCCCCTCAATTGGCTATCAATTATTTAATATATAAGGTATTCAACCAAAAATTGATCTCGCATTCATACTCGACTAAGCAATCAAATAAGATAATGACTATACCAAGAGATCATTGAGAGAGAAATTGACTTTGATCACTTAAAAGATGACTTAATTAACGTAAATGATCATTGCAACATTGAAATATTATGATATCAAAAGCATAATAAATTTCTAAATGCATAAAAGGATGCAATTAAAGTCAATTATGATTTATGCTCAATTAATGTCCTATGTACAAACATAGATAAAGAACAAAAACACAAAAACAAAACCTAACCTAAGCAAAGGTTTCAAAAGAGGTTATTTCAAGGAAAGCATGCCAATTGCTTTACGCAAGTGAATAAAACGTTTTTGATCCAAAGGTTTTGTTAAGATATCAGCTAATTGATCCTCAGTTGAAATATATGACAGTTGAAGAATATTTGATTCAACTAGCTCTCTAAGAAAATGATATCTAAGTTCAATATGTTTTGTTCTAGAGTGCAACACAGGGTTTTTAGAAATGTTAATAGCACTAGTGTTGTCACATAAAATGGTTACCGAAGTTGCTGAAATCCGGAAATCGCTCAACACGCTTTTCATCCAAATCAATTGGGTTGAACAACTTCCTGAAATGTACTCCGCTTCGGCAGTCGAGAGTGCTATGCAGTTCTGCTTTTTACTGTGCCATGCAACAAGGCAATGGCCAAGATAGAAGCATGCACCACTCGTGCTTTTCCGATCATCCACTGATCCAGCCCAATCGGCATCTGAGTATCCAACAATATCCAAAGTTGTTCCCATAGGATACCAAATTCCGAAATTGATTGTACCTTTGATATACCGGATGATCCGTTTCACCGCTTTCAGGTGAACCTCCTTCGGTGCTGATTGATATCTCGCACAAATCCCAACACTGAAGGATATATCCGGGCGACTAGCCGTGAGATATAGTAGACTTCCAATCATACTGCGATACAGTTTCTCGTCTACATTCTCACTATGTGATTCACTTCCAAGTCCCTTATGGCTAGTTCCCATTGGAGTCGGAAAATCCTTAGAATTTTCTAAATCAAACTTTTTGACCAACTCCATTGCATACTTGGATTGACACAAGTGAATTCCTTCATCGTTTTGTTTAACTTGTAATCCAAGAAAATAAGTCAATTCGCCCATCATGGACATCTCAAATTCGCTTTCCATGGTCTCCGCGAATTTAGAAGCATCATTATCTCTTGTTGCGCCAAAACAATGTCATCGACATAGATTTGTGCTACAATGAAATTGTTTTGATAATGCTTCACAAAGAGAGTCCTGTCAGCTCCCCCTCGAGTATAGCCCTTTTCCAAAAGGTGCTTTGTCAACCTTTCGTACCATGCTCGCGGTGCTTGTTTCAGACCGTAAAGAGCCTTTTTCAGACGAAAAACATGGTTAGGTAGTTTATGATCCACAAAACCTTTCGGTTGAGCCACATAAACTTCCTCATTTAAAAACCCATTTAAAAAGGCGCTCTTAACGTCCATTTGAAATAATTTGATTTTAAAATGACAAGCAATCGCAAACAATATACGAATGGACTCGAGTCTAGCTACAGGGGCGAAAGTTTCATCAAAGTCTATACCTTCTACTTGAGAGTAGCCTTGAGCAACTAACCTTGCTTTGTTCCTGATGATAGTACCATCTTCATTTTTCTTGTTCTTGAAGATCCATTTGGTACCTATCACATTGTGTTGCTTCGGAGGCTTCGTTAATTCCCAGACTTTGTTTCGCTCAAATTGATGGAGCTCTTCCTGCATTGCTTTAATCCAGTAGTCATCTTGAAGAGCTTCATCAACATTCTTTGGTTCGATTGAGATACATAGCATGCAAATCCGCAAACCAATTGTCTCCGTGTTCTAACTCCTTCTTGTGGATCTCCAATGATGTTCGATTCAGGGTGATCCTTGGAGATGCGTAACGTTTGAGGTAGAGGAGTAGTCGGAGGTACACGAGATGATTCCTGCACATCAGATAAACTTGAAGAACCGTTAGATGCATCATTATTATCGAAAGAATTGTTAGAAGAAGATGCATTAGCAGGTGTATCATCATCAAGAGAGATATCGAGGGTAGATTTTTCAGATTCAAAGTGAAAAGCTTCATCTACCTTAACATTTATCGATTCTACGATCGTCTTAGATTCTAAGTTAAAAACTCGATATGCTCTGCTGTTTGTAGAATAACCTAAGAAAATCCCTTCGTCACTTCGAGAGTCAAATTTTCCAAGATTCTCGCGATCACGTAAAATAAAACACCGACTCCCAAAGATCGAAAATATTTGATGTTCGGTTTTCTACAAAACCATAGTTCATATGGTGTATTTAAAGTCCCCGGGCGCAAATACACTCGATTAATTACATAGACAGCAGTGTTCACCGCTTCAGCCCAAAAATATAAAGGTAGTTCCGGCTATGAAGCATAACACGTGCCATCTCCTGTACAACACGGTTTTTGCGCTCGACTACACCATTCTGTTGAGGTGTATAGGGTGCCGAGAATTCATGTTTAATGCCATTTGAAGTGCAAAAATCAATGAATTTTGAATTTATGAATTCTCCGCCTCTATCACTTCTAACACGAGTAATCTTTTCATTCTTTTCAATCATAATACGATGGCAAATCTCGTGAAAAGAATCAAAAGTATCAGCTTTCTCTTTTAAAAATGCTACCCAAGAATATCTAGAGAAATCATCAACCAATAAGAAAATATACCATTTACCTCCCAAAGATGGTTGACGAGTTGGCCCCATTAAGTCCATGTGCAAAAGTTCCAAAGGCCGTTTTGTACCAATGTGGTTCAAGTTCTTGTGTGCAGTCCTTGACTGTTTTCCCTTTTGGCAACCGCCACACACAATGTTTTGTTCAAATGAAAGTTTAGGAACCCCCTTGACCACATCTTTGTTTGAAATTCTAGCAAGTTCCTTAAAGTTTATGTGACCTAGCCTTTCGTGCCAAAGAGTTTCATTTTTCAAAGAAGCTAGGTTACATTTTTCAGAAATTTTATGAGGAACTACATAACAATTGTTTTCTGATCTAACCCCTTTTAAAAAGAAAACATGGTTCTTGTCAGTTACAGTACATTCATCAGATGAAAAATTAACTGAATAACCATTGTCACAAAGTTGACTTATGCTTATGAGGTTAGTCTTAAGGCCATTAACAAATAACACATTATTTAGAACCGGGCCATCCGGAATAGCGATAGTTCCTTTTCCAACAATCTTGGAAGACCGACCGTCTCCGAAAACAACAAGTCCTCCGGAGATTTTCTCAAAGGTTTGAAAACAGTTTTTGTCACCGGTCATGTGACGGGAACACCCGCTATCCAGATACCAAGACGAACTATCATATGCATGCAAGGATACATTGGTAACAAGACAAGGGAAAATTTCACCTTTGCGCACCCAAACCTTTTTGGAATGCGTCGGTAATGGTCGTGAAGTTAATTTCCTAGGTGAAAGCGTCTTGTTAGCGAATTGCTGCTCCTTGATGAAGTCGTCTTGCGCGGTGAACTACCAAGGCTCTTTTCCTTCAAATGATTTGCAATTGATTTCTGAGGAATCACCTTTTGGTAGTCATTGCAAGAGGTGCTTGAGGTGAGCGTTTGGCTCCCGTCTTGCAATTTCTTCTTATGTGCCCTGAAATGCCACAACGAAAACATACCTTAGTTCTTGACGATCCCGAAGAGGATGAAGTAGGCTTGTTGTCGTTGTTGTCGTGAATTCCGGTGTCGGAGGAGGAGATACCGACTGAGGCACAAAAACTGTCCCACTCGAACTTGGACTGTCTCCAGTTTGAGTGTATCCGAGGCCGAACCGATTTGTTTGACCAAGACCAAGAAGCCTATCCAACTTACTCCTTCCTGAAGAAAATCGCTTTAAATCGTCCTTTAGTTGGAGAATGGTCTTTGTCATTTCCATTTTATCCCGTTGAGCCTCGTCGTAGAGCTTTGAGAAATGATCCGCTTTATCCACCAATTTCTCATGTTCTTTCTCAAAAAGCTCATTTTTCTCTTGAAGGGAAATATTTGCTTTGGCTAGAATATCCCTTTCCACTTCAAGAGCGTTTGAGAGAGAAGATGCCCTTTTTGCTTCTTCTTCGAGATCCTGCAATCTCCCTCTCAAACTCCGTTTTGCTTTGCCAGTTTCTTTGAATCCCTCAAAAGCTTATGGTAGGCAAGAGCAAAATCTTCACCTTCAGAATTGCTCGATTCGTTGTCCGTAGAGTTCTTTTCAACATGGGAGGAGTTGGACAAGGAATCGGAGGTACTTTGTCACGCCCCGGGTGTAAACCGGAACCCGGGCCCGTCTACAGATCCGCCGTGCATGCGGTATTTCCCACATACACGAAGCGTCGGTAACCTGCTCAAATAAGAAATAGCAATAAAAGAGCATAATAAAAACAGAGCTGAACTAAAACTAATACATCTCAGACTGAAGCTGGAAATAAAATACAATACATCTGTAAAAATGATACATCAGTCTCTCCCAGCTCACCAAAATAAAAACAACCTGCTGGCAAAAGCCAGTCCCAAATGTAAAAGTACAACCGTCTGAGGAAACATAGGTACATCAACAGTCCAGCTAACCCGCTCATCCTGCCTCGAGATCTATCTACTCAGTCGTCATCTCTCCTCGACCCGCCGCTGAAAGCCCAGCAGCACCCACAGAAGACACTGCAAAACCAGGGAGAAGAAAAAAGAGAAAAGAAGAATGGGGGTGAGAACTACTAGTAAACCAGTAGCCTCCCCTAGTGGGTAAAACCTCAAACTCTGACGCACCCACTAGGTCTACCAGAGGCGAAAAGGAAAGAAGAGTGGTAAGAAATGAAACTGCTGAAAAGGAGAAATCTACCACTACTATGCCTCTAAAATGCAGTCCTAGACTGGAATAACCGTAAGAAACAATAACCAACCGTCCCAGATGAACCCAATCTGTACCGCCCTCATCATCGGGCAAGAAGGCCGCGCCGATGTGATAGCAAAACTCCTGCTGCCGCCCTCATCATCGGGCAAATAAGCCGCGCCGATGTGATAGCAAAACCTTCAATAACTGTCTGACCCCGGCCTCCGGAGGGGAACTCGAGGGGAGCGACCCACACGAGGAAAGCGTCACCGGGCAATAACCGCGCCGGTGAAATAAGTATCACAAGCAGGACTGGTTCACAACTATAAAGCCCCAGTGGAACACAACCCTCCACTAAAAGAAAACTGATTCCCAATCAGATGCAAAAGTAACCATCCGGTCAATCGCCCAATATCCGCGATTGCCGCAATACCCCAAAATCCACGACCAGGTCTCACAACCGACCTCCGGTCAACCGCGCAATATCCGCGGTCGCCGGAATAACCCACAATCACAATCATGTCCCACATCCGACATCTGGTCAACCGCCTACTATCCGCGGTTGCCACAAAACCCATAATCCACAATCCAGGCCCCGGCTACACAATCCCAAACCCCTGCTCAAACCCGAGCAACAAGAACCACCTGACTAACGAAAAGGAGAAAAGAAGCAAACAAGGTTTCTCCTAAGTCAAGTTCCAGCATGAAAGTGTAGCGATAAAAGATGGCCTATCTAGATGTCCATACAAGCATGCAAGTGTTCTCAAGAAAATAAAGGAAAAAGTGTCCAATAGTGGTTCCACATGTGTAACAATTAATAGCTCCGCATAGATATAACCATCATGCTAAAACATTATCCAACCACACATGTCTATAATCCATGTTCCATAATAAAGCATCACTATTCACCTATGCATGTCATAAAATCCTCAAATAGTACCAACCACTAACAGGATAATCATATAGTCCAAAATAAATAATCCAATCCACATGCAAGGTTAAACGCTAACATTCCATCCATACCAACACGTATAAGTCCCAACCACTATCAAATATCCACAATAGTAATTTCCATATGAAGGGCTCACAATTTTATATTACTTTAAGCATGCATGTCCAAATAGAGGGATCACTCTAATATTCCTAGTGAGCATGTCAAAATAGAGGTAAACAACAACCACCCACCTGAAGTGCAACTGTCCAAGTCCGTACAGCTAGAAAATACCAAAACTTCAAATCCTTGCTCCCACAATATTAGCACATCCGCAATGCTCCTGGTACAATACAAAGCTCACTAATTACACTTAGGCTCCCAATTATTGCACTTAACCACATACAACCTCGAATTCAAAACTGTTAAATTCTCACCTGCAGAAAGTGCCCAGAAAATTCCAAGAAAAATATCACGGCGATCCTCGCGTCGATAGCTTCGCAACGGTACCTTGCACGCCCAAATCTGAGTTCTGTACATCAAGATAAAAATTCGGCAAGGGGGCACACTCATGCAAAAATCTGTGTTAAGGACTGATTACTGTTCACTGAGAAAACAGTAATTTTCACCTCGAAATAAAATTCACAAAAATCCAATAAAAATACGAGCGCGTTCCTTGCGATCCGTAGATGAAAAAGTTGTATAAGCTCGTTTCCGTCAGACGCTCGTGCGCAAAGATATGGCCGAAATACTCCGCTGCTGTCAAGTAAATCCACACAGAAAATGGGGTCACTGTTTGCCTCGGGATCCGTGCCAAAACCTCGAAACGGGAAAGTACGACCAAAACGAAAGATGAAGTCCTACCTCTTAGGAGTCTGCCGGTGCAAGAATCACAGCAAAATGATCTCGGGGTAGCCCAGGGGAGCAAAAACACTATCGCTGCGCCGAAGAAGAACACTAGAAAGCAACGTCGCGCCGCACCGTAAAATGGGGAACCTCGGGATTCGTGCCTCCTAAAATCCTAGAACTTGGCAGGGAGATCAAGCACTTAGAGATGAAAATCTTTGCTTAAGGGAGCTCGGGCTGAAGGTGAAAGGGTTGGGAGAAAAAGAAGAAAGAGTGGAGCTCGGGTTGGAGGCTTATATAGGCTGAAAAGAACAATTGAAGAAATACCAGCCACGTCCCTTTTTCCGGGCGCCCGAAAAGTTTCGGGCACACACAGTGCGGCCCGGCCCATGATTTCCGGGCGCGCACAGTGCGGCCCGGTCCACCACACGGCCCAGCTCACCACACTGCCGAGCCCCGCTGCACCCGGAGCACCTGCACCAGCGAATGGCGACGCGCCACGTGTCCCGGCAAACCGTGCACCACGCACGTCGCGCCGTGGACCGCGCACGTCGCGGCTGATCCGGGCCGTACGGCCACCTGCCCCGCCGTACGGCCACCTGCCCCGGTCAACTGCCCCACCAGTCGCGTGGACCGGGAGCACAGCACTGCACCAACCATCTCATGCCACGTGTCCACCCGGTCTACCGTGCACCCTGGCCCAAATTCCGTGGACCGCGCCTTCAAAACCAACCAACCACAAGCCGCCACGTGGCACCGCCCTAGTGCACGACCTCCGCGGTGGACCGCGCCCGTGCCCGCGCACCTGCGCTCCTGCCCGCGGCCTGCCCGCGCCGCATGCCGCCTGCCCGAGGCCGCGCCGCCGCCCGCCGGCGCTGCCCGCCGCCGCCGGCGATCGCCGGAAACACTGTTCCGGCGTGAACAGTACCCGCAAGCCCAAAAACGACAAGTAAATAGTCCATCTTGACCGTTTTCGCGCGCTGATTCCAAAAACGATGTCCGTTTCGCCAAAATCCGTCTCTAAAATTTGCCGGAGGCTCCCGCAAGCACCACAACTGCCTAAAACTTCCGGGAGTCCGCTTTTGGACATCCGGACTCAGAATTGAGCAAACAAAAAGCCATTTCCAAGCGTTTTTCCGCGCTGAATCCAAATTTGATAACCGTTTCGCGCGAAACCACCTCTAAACATCCGACGGGGTCAGCCGATCACCCACGTGATCCAATCATGCACAACCACTTCCCGAAACATAGTACAGGCTCCCCCGAAGTCACCAATGACTCTACCACAGCTCTGCAGAGATCCAGGTCATCACATCCTCCCCCACTAAAAGAAAGTTTCGTCCTCGAAACTAAAGTCGTTCCTCAACAAGAAAACTCAACCAAAAATAGGGGGTAATTATCCGAACATCCGCCACTCAAGCTCCCAAAGCTGTCAAATACCTCCTCCAGGGACACGATACAATCCTCGGGTCTCTAACAAGAACAAAAATAAAGGTGAGCACTCCATGAATCCGTGCTACCTCAACCAAGTACAGCTGGACTAACCGCTCGAGCTACCAAGTAGTCCACATCGGTACACGCATCCGCTCCTCCTCAGCCTCAGATAATCCAGCCACAAGTCCATCGGCACACTAGCCCGATCCAAGTACCTCTCTTCTTCCCGCGATATCCAATGTAAGTCCCTCAACCACACCAGCCAAAAAGGCTACTCAACTACTGCGAAACATCCGCCTCACGCACAAAATCAAAACCATAGAGGCGAAGATAACTCTCAAGCAACCCAGGTACACCAAAACCTCCGGGCCTGGCTTCCCACGAAAACCGTCCTCGCGGCATAATCAACCGCCGCGAAAAGAAGGAAACCGAGCCAGCCCAACCCGTCCTAAGTGTCACGCCCCGGGTGTAAACCAGAACCCGGGCCCGTCCACAGATCCGCCGTGCATGCGGTATTTCCCTCATACACGAAGCGTCGGTAACCTGCTCAGATAAGAAATGATAATAAAAGAGCATAATAATCAGAGCTAAACTAAAACTACTGTATCTCAGACAGGTGCTGGAAGTAAAAGGTACAACAGTAAAATAAAATACAGATGTCTCTCCCAGCTCACTACTTGTCACGCCCCGGGTCGAAACTGCGACCCGGGCTCGCCAACAGATCCGCCGCCCATACGGGAAGCCCCGTATAGACGTAGCGACTAACCTGCAAAAGAAGTCTACACTAAACAGATATCAGAGCTGAAAAGTAAAAGCTGGATAAAATATAAACAACTCTCAAAGAATATACAAGCTGAAACCTCACCAAAATACAAGTATCTCTCAAAATAAGAAGAGTACAACTCAATCCTCACTACAAGTCACTCGACAAGAACTCTCAAAAGTAGGGAGGTACATCTACTCTCAGGCGACACTGGTAGGGATCTATCTCGCGACTCCCTTACCTCGATCAGTCGGGTCAGCAACAGGTGCGGCAGGAACTGGTGCAGAAGAAGAAGTCCCTGGGGAGAAGACACCACGACGGGTGTGAGAACTACGTCCCAAGTAGTTCTCAGTGGGTGCCGCCAACAAGCCCGACGGTCTGCCCACTAAGTCTACTAGAGGCAAAAGTAATAATGCAGTGCAGAAAGAGAAAATGCTGGTAAAGTAAACTCTACAGCTACTATGCCTCTATCTAGATGCTCAACAGTGGAACAGAGAGAACATGATGCTACAACTAGCTCTCGACTCAAATCACCCAATCTCAACTGACTGCCGCATAGGGTCCAGTCAAACCTGCGCCTACCTACTGCCGTCACGTCCCGGGGGACCGGACTTACGTAGGGCGTCCATGACTGCCACTAACTGGCCCAGCCAGAGGGACTGTGTCCGTGACTGCCACTAACTGGCCCAGCCAGAGGGAACACTGCGTCGACAAGTCGCGATAGAAGAACAGGCCCAACTCCGGAGTGGCTCTCGAGGGGAGCGACCCCACCGAGGAAAGTATCCGCGTATCTCTGTCGAGCTCAAATGTGGCTCATGCAGGCTATAATCCAAATCCTCGATCAACAAGATCGGCTGTAACCAAAGGAACACTGTCTCACTCACAGGCTGGAAAACTGCACAGCCGAGACCCACTATCACTCAAATGGCTCCCAAGATCCCAGATCTAACACCAAGTCACTCTCCCAAAGAAATCTGGTCTACAGACTGCTAACAACTCCACTCGGTCCCCAGACACGAGTGTAAATGCATCCCACAATAATCCGACCTCTCGGCCCACTACTTGGGCGAGTAAAACTCTAAGTCCAGAGTGATAAAGAATAGTGCAGTGGGAATGTCTAGAGCAATAAAAACCTAGCCCAAGTTGAGGTTTTCTACAGTCTGGCTGAACATGCATCATATGGCAGTGGTGCTAGGTCAAGTTCCAAGATAAACGATAATTAACAGCTTGTAGGGAGCAAGATAATAATAATCAACAGCTTAGGGGAGAAAATAATCACATGATCATCGAACTACAACAGGAATATCAATTCACACATTCTAGCATGCTGGACATCAAACATTAAAATATGCAAGTCCCTAAAGCTAGAATTAGTACACAGTCCGCTGATCTTGAAAAGAGGTCACCCACCTGAAGCGCAGATCTGTCCAAGTCCTACAGCTGATAATACCAAATAACAGCAACTCACTGTCCAGTGCGCTCAATACAGTCCAAAATCCCACCTGGGTACAACATAGGCTACAGTTATACACAAATCTCCCAAAAATCTGTCCAAATATCATATGCTGGATTTCAGCTGTAAAGATGCTGAAATTTCACCTGTAGATAGTGCTCAATAAATACCAACAAAAATACCCCGGCGTTCCTCGCGTCGATAGCTTCGAAACAAGTACCTGCACGCCCAAATCGGAGTTCCGTAGGCCAAGATATAAATTCCACAACACGGGCGCGCGAAAACAAACATCCACATAACTGTAAAATCTTGCACAGATGAAAAGGGAAATTTATACCTCCGGGAAGATCTCATAAAATCCCAAAAAAATACCACGATGATCCTTGCGTCGAGTAGATGAAAAAAGTCTATAAGCACGTCCTGATCCGAGATCTGTGCGCGAAGATATCCTCAAAGGAAGCCGCTGTCCTCACCAAAACTCACAGAAAAAGGGTCCCAATAAGCACGAGAAAACACCTCGAAAAACGCGAAATCTGAAAATGTCCGTGAAACCCAAAATCGTAGCCTCACCTGTCACGAATCCAGCGGCGAAGAAATCGCTCGAAAAGATGGTCGGAGTAGGTCGGGGGAGCTCGTACACCGAAGAGCGACGGAAGAAACACCGAAGAACGAGCGTCGCGCCGCGCCAAGAAAATGAGAACCTCGAAAAGCGTGCCCCCAAAAAGTCCCAAAATCTGCAGATGGATGGAGCTCTGCGAGGGGAAGAATTTCTCTGAAGACCTCACAGTGAAAAGGAGAGGAAAAAGTGAGCTAAAGGGCCCATGAAGCCTATTTATAGGCTCAGCCCAAAGGCTGAGTGGGCCGGGTTTCGGGCGCAACTTTCGGGCGCCCGAAATCCGGAAGAAGGGTCGGACGGCCCCCGTCCGACGCGCCCGAAAGTTTCCTGGGCTGACACGTGTCCCCAAAACACGGAACAGCGGTGCAAGGCCGTCCGCTGTGCGCCACGTGTCCCACTCGCGGTCAGCGGGGTAGGTACGGTCCGCCAACCGCGTGCTGACGCGTGGCGCACTCGAGTACGGCCACCGCTCGCGTCGCGACACGTGGCGCACTCGAGTGCGGCCGACAGCCGCGTCAGCGCCCCCCTGCGCGCGCTCCGTCCCGAGGCGGGACTTCAGCCACTCCGTGCACCGCGCAAGCTGAGCCCGCCACTCAGCTGCCGCCACGTGTCCCTGCGCCGGGTCTATGCACCCGGCGGGGAACTCCGTGGACCGATCCCCCAGCGCCCACCAATCGGAGGTCGAAACGTGGATCCCACTCAGAATCCTGCACCGGCGCTCAAACAATGCACCAGCCGGTCAGAATTCCGTGGACCGCGCACCAAAGGCCTGCCAATCAGGCGGCGCCACGTGTCATGCGCCGGGTCCGTGCACCCAGCCGCGGCCCTCTGTGGACCGCGCGCTGCAGACCGGCCAATCATGGGCTGCCACGTGGCAGCCGGCGGTCCACGGCCCCTCCCATGCACCGAAATTCACAGTAAACTTCCGGGAGTCCGTTTTTGGGCATCCGGACTCAGAATTTAACAAGCAAATAGCCGTTTTCAAGCGTTTTTCCGCGCTGAATCCATATCCAACCTCTGTTTGGCCAAAATCCTTTTCAAAATTTCGGCAAACACAGCCGAAGGCCAACACAGCTGTAGATAACTCACAGGGTCCATCTGTAGCATCTCCTTGACGCACAATGGGCCAGACACACCAACAATAGGTGTTCTAAACAAGGGATTCACCAGAAAAGCTGCATGGGAAACTGGGCCACCACATCCTCCCCCACTAAAAGGGAGTTTCGTCCTCGAAACAAGAAACAAACAGGCGTACCTCAATCAGACGTCTCGAACAGGAAGGGATAGGTATCCCGCATCACCGTCTCCAGCTCCCAAGTAGCCTCCCGCTCCTCGTGATTGCTCCATAAAACCTTCACATAAGGTATCGACCGGTTGCGCAATTCTCTCACCTCTCGAGCGAGAATCCGCAACGGGCGCTCCTCGTAGCCAAGATCCTCAGCGATCTCCAAAGAAGTGAAGTCGATCACGTGCGAGGGGTCGAAAACATATCTCCTCAAAGCTGAGACGTGGAAGACGTCATGAACTCCGGCCAGGCGAGGTGGAAGAGCAACTCTATAGGCCACAGGGCCAATCCTCTCAAGTACCTCAAAGGGTCCAATAAAGCGGGGACTAAGCTTTCCCCGAACTCCAAATCTCCTGACCCCTTTCGAAGGCGAGACCTTCAAAAAGACATGATCACCAATCTGAAACTCTAGGTCTCGCCGCCGAGTATCAGCATAGCTCCTCTGGCGACTCTGGGCTACCTCAAGATGTCGGCGAACCAATCTGACTTTCTCCTCTGCCTCCAGCAGTAAGTCCGGTCCCAAAGTCCTCCTCTCACCCACGTCACTCCAATAAAGGGGTGACCGACACTTGCGTCCATACAACGCCTCAAACGGAGCCATCTGGATGCTCGCTTGATAGCTGTTGTTGTACGCAAACTCAACCAATGCCAAGTGCCGGTACCACCCTCCTCCAAAATCCATAACGCACGCTCTCAACATGTCCTCAAGGGTCTGTATGGTGCGCTCAGACTGTCCATCGGTCTGTGGGTGGAATGCTGTGCTAAAACGGAGCTGGGTCCCCAAGGCTGAATGAAGACTCCCCCAGAAGTGCGATACGAACCTCGGGTCCCTATCTGATACAATCGAGGTGGGTATGCCGTGCAGTCTCACTATCTCATCCAAGTATAACTGCGCAAGTCGCTCCAACGGCAAAGTCATCTGTACAGGCAAAAAGTGTGCAGACTTGGTGAGTCTATCCACGATAACCCAAATCGCATCGGCCCCACTCTGTGCCCTCGGCAGTCCAGTGACGAAATCCATGGTGATGTGGTCCCACTTCCACTCGGGAATTGGAAGACTCTGCAACTTGCCAGCAGGAACGCGATGCTCTGCCTTCACTTGCTGGCAAGTTAAACAATGAGCCACGAATCTTCCAATATCCCGCTTCATTCCGGGCCACCAAAAATGTGCCTTGAGGTCCTTATACATCTTAGTACCACCAGGATGAATGGTATAAGGTGTATAATGGGCCTCCCTCAAAATCTGATCTCTGAGCTCAGTGTCCATAGGCACACACACTCGGTCCCTGTACCGCAGTACTCCCGAGCTATCCACTACAAAATCCCCTAACTGATCAGCCTGAATCTGCGATCTAATCCGAGTCAAGTGGGGGTCCTCACTCTGTGTCTCTCTAATCCTCTCCAACAGAGTGGGCTGCAAGACCATAGACATGAGTCTAACAGAGACCCCAGGGGATACAACCTCAATCTGTAAGCGCCTCATCTGCTCCACAAGCGGTGCCTGCTGGGTGATCAACATGCTCAAGCTCTGCGCTGACCTCCTACTCAAAGCATCTGCCACTACATTGGCCTTGCCGGGGTGATAAAGAATACTCACATCATAGTCCTTTAGCAACTCCAACCACCGGCGTTGCCTCAAATTCAGCTCCTTTTGTGTGAACAGGTACTTCAAGCTCTTATGATCAGTGTAAATCTCACAATGCTCCCCATAGAGGTAATGCCGCCACAACTTCAGCGCAAACACCACGGCTGCAAGCTCCAAATCATGAGTAGGGTAATTCTTCTCATAATCCTTTAATTGCCGTGAAGCATAAGCAATTACCCTACCATGCTGCATCAGAACACATCCCAAGCCGCTGTGAGAGGCGTCACTGTAGATCACAAATCCATCGCCCATCACTGGAAGTGCTAAAACTGGTGCCGAGATCAATCTCCTCTTCAGCTCCTCAAAGCTCTCCTGGCACCGCTCAGTCCAAACAAACTTTATCCCCTTTCTGGTCAAACTGGTCAGGGGAGTAGAGAGCTTCGCAAAGCCCTCTACAAAGCGACGGTAGTAACCGGCTAAACCCAAAAAGCTACGGACCTCAGTAACCGTCGTCGGTCTAGGCCAATCCCGAACAGCATCAATCTTCGTCGGGTCCACTGCCACTCCTGCGGCTGATACAACGTGGCCTAGAAAAGCAACCTCCCGGAGCCAGAATTCGCACTTTTTAAACTTGGCATACAGCTTCTTCTCTCGCAGAAGCTGCAGCACTATCCTCAAGTGCTCCTCATGCTCCAAATCACTCCGGGAGTAAATCAGAATGTCGTCAATAAACACAACGACAAACCGATCCAAGTACGGCTGAAATACCCGGTTCATTAAATCCATGAATGCTGCAGGGGCATTAGTTAATCCAAAAGGCATAACTGTAAACTCATAATGCCCGTACCGGGATCTAAAAGCCGTCTTGGGAATGTCCTCGGCCCTCACCCTCAGCTGGTGGTAACCTGACTGGAGATCAATCTTGGAGAACACAGACGCTCCCTGCAACTGATCAAACAGATCATCAATCCGTGGAAGGGGGTACTTGTTCCGGATGGTCACTTTATTCAGCTCTCTGTAGTCCACACATAATCGAAGCGACCCATCCTTCTTCTTCACAAATAAAACTGGCGCTCCCCACGGAGATACACTGGGCCTCACAAAGCCCACATCCATCAAATCCTGCAGCTGAGCTTTCAACTCTCTCAGCTCAGCAGGCGCCATCCTATAAGGTGCCTTTGAGATTGGTGCGGTTCCTGGAACCACATCAATCACAAACTCAATCTCCCTCTCCGGCGGCATGGTCGACAACTCTGAGGGAAACACATCTGGGAACTCGCGGACAATAGGGATATCCTCGAGTCCCAGTGCCGCCGTAGGCACCTCTACAATCGTCGCCAGGAAGGCGGTACAACCCCTACTCATCATCCGCCGGGCTCTCGCCGAAGAAATAGTCATGGCAAATAAAGTACTCTGGCAGCCTCTGTAAACGAACTCCTCCTGTCCAGGCTCGCGGAGGGTCACCGTCCTCTCTCTGCAGTCAATGGTGGCAAAATACCGAGCTAACCAATCCATGCCAAGTACCACGTCGAAATCCTGGAGCTGCCGCAAGACGAGCAAGTCTGCCGGCAGGACCCAGGGTCCCAACTGTACAGGGCAATCCCTACAACACTCCTCGACATGCAAGACATGGCCTGGAATCTGAACCTCTAATGCATGCGATAAAGAAACTACCTCTATGCCATGTAGGGATGCAAATGCTCTACTAATGCATGAGTGCGATGCGCCAGTATCAAAAAGTGCTCGGGTATGAACTGCAGAAATCAAAATAATACCTGCGACGACGTGATCTGCGGCAGAAGCATCCTCAAACTGGGCGGCATAGACACGCCCGCTCTGTGCTGGTGGTCGTCGATCTGGCTGCCGCGAGGAGGATGGAGGATGATCAGGCCTACCATAGGCCACAGAAGGCCCTGCCGTCTGCTGAGGAAGAGGAGGTGCTGAAGCGGTGGAAGAAGCTGGAGAACCTGCTCTGGGGCATGAGCTCTGAATGTGACCGGCCTGTCCACAACGGTAGCAACGGCCGTGCCTCTGCTGACAATGCATCGGTAAGTGCGGCCCTCCACAAAAGATACAACGATCCTGCCGGGACTGCCGCGAAGTCTGCTGCTGCTGAGATGACTGCTGGGGTCGAGGTGGTCGACGCTGCTGCGAAGACTGACGAGATGATCCAGATCTCTGGCGCCCCTGGCGTCCACGACCCTGAGGATGGAATCGTGGGGGTCTCGGGGGTCCCTGCCTACTCGACTGCCCCTCATCCACCGGCGCCGGGCGCTTCGCCCCTGGAGTCTCTACAGGGGCTGGAGCCACCTCATCCATGACTGCCTCTCCAGACTCCACATATAACGCCTGCTCCATCGAAGCCTCCAATGTCTGCAATCTGCGAGAGCGAACATGCTGATAAATGTCCCGGCGCAGCCCCCGCTCAAACATGTAAACCTGGTGAGCCTCATCCCTGGCCACGTGAGGCATACTAGCTATCAACCGATTGAATTCGGCTATGTATGCATGCACGGGCCGATCTCCCTGGCGGAGACTCCTCAGCTGCTCCTCTAATCTCTGCCGTACACTCTCAGGAAAGAAGGCCCCCAAAAGAAGACTGCGGAACTCCGCCCAAGGAAGAAGCTGCGTCCCTGGCGGACCAGCGGGTCGCACACGCCGCCACCAAGCCTCGGCGTTGCCCTCCAGATAATGCGCTGCCAAGAAGACCCGAAACCGATCCTCAACAAACAAACTCTCAAAGTGACGCTCCATGGCCGTAACCCAAGTCTCGGCCTCCCACGGCTCAGCACCCAGACCAGAGAAACGGGGTGGATCGAACCGGCGAAACCTCATCAACAAATCCACCGCTGTACTCTGCTCAGAAGAAGTAAAAGGTCCCGTCGGCCCAGACGGTGGTCCACACGAAACCGGCTCGACAGGAACTGCCGGTGCTGACGGAATCACAGGGGGTGCTGCAGCTGGCGAAGAGGGCACAGGCGAACTCTCAGGGGGTGCTACCACAGGCTGTGACCTCTGCTCTAACATAAGCATCATCCGACTCAAGGCCTCCTCCTGGCGTCGGGAAGCCTCCTCCTGGCGATGCGAGGCCTCCTCCTGGCGCGGAACAGCCTCAGACATCTGTGCCAACTGGGCACGAAGCTCCTGTACCTCTCCCTGATGTCCCTGTCCCGAGTCCTCCTGCTCGGGCACAGAAGAAGAAGGCTGCGAGCGCGTCGACATCCCGCGTCGCGGAGGCATCACTCACCTGCGGGGAACCAGAAGAACAGTCAGAACCCCCAAACAAAACACGACCCAATCCAGCGAAAGTCAATGGCATGTCGCCCTTCCCGTAGCACTATGTTGTCTGCAGCCAACATAGTCGCTACGGAAGGAAGACATGTCGATCACTCATCCCATCCACTGGGAGAGTTAAGGACCCCAATCCAGACTCTCGCTAAAAAGTTACGTCTCTCACGTAAGTCATCCTAGGGTCCAACCATAAGCCTAGGGTTTCTAAGTCCTCAATGACCTACACCTAGGCTCTGATACCACTCTAATCTGTCACGCCCCGGGTCGAAACTGCGACCCGGGCTCGCCAACAGATCCGCCGCCCATACGGGAAGCCCCGTATAGACGTAGCGACTAACCTGCAAAAGAAGTCTACACTAAACAGATATCAGAGCTGAAAAGTAAAAGCTGGATAAAATATAAACAACTCTCAAAGAATATACAAGCTGAAACCTCACCAAAATACAAGTATCTCTCAAAATAAGAAGAGTACAACTCAATCCTCACTACAAGTCACTCGACAAGAACTCTCAAAAGTAGGGAGGTACAGCTACTCTCAGGCGACACTGGTAGGGATCTATCTCGCGACTCCCTTACCTCGATCAGTCGGGTCAGCAACAGGGGTGGCAGGAACTGGTGCAGAAGAAGAAGTCCCTGGGGAAAAGACACCACGACGGGTGTGAGAACTACGTCCCAAGTAGTTCTCAGTGGGTGCCGCCAACAAGCCCGACGGTCTGCCCACTAAGTCTACTAGAGGCAAAAGTAATAATGCAGTGCGGAAAGAGAAAAATGCTGGTAAAGTAAACTCTACAGCTACTATGCCTCTATCTAGATGCTCAACAGTGGAACAGAGAGAAACATGATGCTACAACTAGCTCTCGACTCAAATCACCCAATCTCAACTGACTGCCGCATAGGGTCCAGTCAAACCTGCGCCTACCTACTGCCGTCACGTCCCGGGGGACCGGACTTACGTAGGGCGTCCATGACTGCCACTAACTGGCCCAGCCAGAGGGACTGTGTCCGTGACTGCCACTAACTGGCCCAGCCAGAGGGAACACTGCGTCGACAAGTCGCGATAGAAGAACAGGCCCAACTCCGGAGTGGCTCTCGAGGGGAGCGACCCCACCGAGGAAAGTATCCGCGTATCTCTGTCGAGCTCAAATGTGGCTCATGCAGGCTATAATCCAAATCCTCGATCAACAAGATCGGCTGTAACCAAAGGAACACTGTCTCACTCACAGGCTGGAAACTGCACAGCCGAGACCCACTATCACTCAAATGGCTCCCAAGATCCCAGATCTAACACCAAGTCACACTCCCAAAGAAATCTGGTCTACAGACTGCTAACAACTCCACTCGGTCCCCAGACACGAGTGTAAATGCATCCCACAATAATCCGACCTCTCGGCCCACTACTTGGGCGAGTAAAACTCTAAGTCCAGAGTGATAAAGAATAGTGCAGTGGGAATGTCTAGAGCAATAAAAACCTAGCCCAAGTTGAGGTTTTCTACAGTCTGGCTGAACATGCATCATATGGCAGTGGTGCTAGGTCAAGTTCCAAGATAAACGATAATTAATAGCTTGTAGGGAGCAAGATAATAATAATCAACAGCTTAGGGGAGAAAATAATCACATGATCATCGAACTACAACAGGAATATCAATTCACACATTCTAGCATGCTGGACATCAAACATTAAAATATGCAAGTCCCTAAAGCTAGAATTAGTACACAGTCCGCTGATCTTGAAAAGAGGTCACCCACCTGAAGCGCAGATCTGTCCAAGTCCTACAGCTGATAATACCAAAATAACAGCAACTCACTGTCCAGTACGCTCAATACAGTCCAAAATCCCACCTGGGTACAACATAGGCTACAGTTATACACAAATCTCCCAAAAATCTGTCCAAATATCATATGCTGGATTTCAGCTGTAAAGATGCTGAAATTTCACCTGTAGATAGTGCTCAATAAATACCAACAAAAATACCCCGGCGTTCCTCGCGTCGATAGCTTCGAAACAAGTACCTGCACGCCCAAATCGGAGTTCCGTAGGCCAAGATATAAATTCCACAACACGGGCGCGCGAAAACAAACATCCACATAACTGTTAAATCTTGCACAGATGAAAAGGGAAATTTATACCTCCGGGAAGATCTCATAAAATCCCAAAAAAAATACCACGATGATCCTTGCGTCGAGTAGATGAAAAAAGTCTATAAGCACGTCCTGATCCGAGATCTGTGCGCGAAGATATCCTCAAAGGAAGCCGCTGTCCTCACCAAAAACTCACAGAAAAAGGGTCCCAATAAGCACGAGAAAACACCTCGAAAAACGCGAAATCTGAAAATGTCCGTGAAACCCAAAATCGTAGCCTCACCTGTCACGAATCCAGCGGCGAAGAAATCGCTCGAAAAGATGGTCGGAGTAGGTCGGGGGAGCTCGTACACCGAAGAGCGACGGAAGAAACACCGAAGAACGAGCGTCGCGCCGCGCCAAGAAAATGAGAACCTCGAAAAGCGTGCCCCCAAAAAGTCCCAAAATCTGCAGATGGATGGAGCTCTGCGAGGGGAAGAATTTCTCTGAAGACCTCACAGTGAAAAGGAGAGGAAAAAGTGAGCTAAAGGGCCCATGAAGCCTATTTATAGGCTCAGCCCAAAGGCTGAGTGGGCCGGGTTTCGGGCGCAACTTTCGGGCGCCCGAAATCCGGAAGAAGGGTCGGACGGCCCCCGTCCGACGCGCCCGAAATTTCCTGGGCTGACACGTGTCCCCATAACACGGAACAGCGGTGCAAGGCCGTCCGCTGTGCGCCACGTGTCCCACTCGCGGTCAGCGGGGTAGGTACGGTCCGCCAACCGCGTGCTGACGCGTGGCGCACTCGAGTACGGCCACCGCTCGCGTCGCGACACGTGGCGCACTCGAGTGCGGCCGACAGCCGCGTCAGCGCCCCCCTGCGCGCGCTCCGTCCCGAGGCGGGACTTCAGCCACTCGTGCACCGCGCAAGCTGAGCCCGCCACTCAGCTGCCGCCACGTGTCCCTGCGCCGGGTCTATGCACCCGGGCGGGGAACTCCGTGGACCGATCCCCCAGCGCCCACCAATCGGAGGTCGAAACGTGGATCCCACTCAGAATCCTGCACCGGCGCTCAAACAATGCACCAGCCGGTCAGAATTCCGTGGACCGCGCACCAAAGGCCTGCCAATCAGGCGGCGCCACGTGTCATGCGCCGGGTCCGTGCACCCAGCCGCGGCCCTCTGTGGACCGCGCGCTGCAGACCGGCCAATCATGGGCTGCCACGTGGCAGCCGGCGGTCCACGGCCCCTCCCATGCACCGAAATTCACAGTAAACTTCCGGGAGTCCGTTTTTGGGCATCCGGACTCAGAATTTAACAAGCAAATAGCCGTTTTCAAGCGTTTTTCCGCGCTGAATCCATATCCAACCTCTGTTTGGCCAAAATCCTTTTCAAAATTTCGGCAAACACAGCCGAAGGCCAACACAGCTGTAGATAACTCACAGGGTCCATCTGTAGCATCTCCTTGACGCACAATGGGCCAGACACACCAACAATAGGTGTTCTAAACAAGGGATTCACCAGAAAAGCTGCATGGGAAACTGGGCCACCACAACCCTAAAAATTACCAAACAGCTGCAGAAGCCAGTCCCCAAAAAGAAATACAAGGAAACTGTTCTGAGAAGTCAGGTACCCCAAAAATCTCCAGCTAAGACCCCTCGGTGGCTCTTATCTAGTCCGCAATCCGCTTACCTCGATCAGTTGCTGACGGGCCCAGCAACTCCACTGAGGACTCTGCAAAACAAGGGAAAGAAGGAACAAGAAAAACAATGGGGGTAAGTACTACTATAAACAGTAGCCTCCCCTAGTGGTAAAGCCTCAGCTCGATATGCCCACCAGGTGATCAGAGGCAAAAGGGGAAAGAAGAAGAAATGGGAGGTTGCAGACAAATAAAGCATATGATGAAGTGCTATCCCTAATATGCCTCTATATGACCAACCAATAAGGATGAGAAAGTGATGCATCAGAATCAAGAAGCCTGTCATAATGACCCAATCTGACAGCCAGTGAACACTGGCACTGCCTGCTCTGCTGTCGAACTCAGAAACCAGCATGGTACCCCGCGCGCTACAACCGTGGAAAGCCTACTCCGGAGTGGCACTCGAGAGGGGAGCGACCCACACGAGTAAAGTATCACTGTGTCAAGTACACTGTATCAAGTATCACTGTATCAAGTATCACTGTATCACTGTCTCATATAGCAGGACTGGATCGGACTCAAGGAAGTGGGAAAAACCCTCCACTAAAGATAGCCCGATCCCCAAAACACCCAATCTGATGCAATAGAACAACCCGGTCAACCACCAAGATCCGTGGTCGCCGCAACACCCTGTCCATAAACCCAACCTGTCCCAATCCCCAATACCTGACTACACTGTCAACAGACGCTCGAACCTGAGCGACTAAGCCGCAAGTGTCAACAATAGAAGAAGAAAAGAGCAAAGCATGGTTTCTCCTAAGTCAAGTCCAAAAAAGTATAGCAGTAAAAGATGACATAATTATGTGATCAATTAATCATGCATTGTTCCAACATTTTGTCCAATTTCAAGAATAAATAATTTAGAGTGACATAAGCCAGGGTGACAGTCATATATGAAAAATTATCAGTTTTGCAGTCCTCAATTCCTATTTAGTCTCCAAGAATACAGTCCAGATTAGTTAAGCGATTAAAAATCAGGTGATCATTCTAACAATAATTTATCAGGATCCAAATAACCAATAATTAATTTCCTGGAGCATGCAAGTCTACCACTCAACACATTTAGCATCGTCAATCATGGGTACTCTGATATTCCTAGTGGGCATAACCAAAGGAGAGGAGTACAACAACCACCCACCTGAAGTGCAACTGTCCAAGTCCGTACAGCTAGAAAATACCAAAACTCCAAATCCTTGCTTCCACAATTTCAGCACACCCGAAATATTCCTGGTACAGTACAAAGCTCACTAATTACACTTAGGCTCCCAATTATAGCACTAATAATCACATACAACCTCGAATTCTGAACTGTTAAATTATCACCTGCAGAAATTGCCCAGAAAATTCCAATAAAAATATCACGGCGATCCTCGCGTCGATAGCT
Organism: Tillandsia fasciculata; assembly: GCA_029168755.2. NCBI lineage: Eukaryota > Viridiplantae > Streptophyta > Magnoliopsida > Poales > Bromeliaceae > Tillandsia > Tillandsia fasciculata. The sequence continues at coordinate 22,326 of JAQOTM010001910.1, forward strand.
TCGAAACGGTACCTTGCACGCCCAAATCCGAGTTCTGTACATCAAGATAAAAATCGGCAAGGGGGCACACTCAACAAAAATCTGTATTAAGGACAGATTACTGTTCACTGAGAAAACAGTAAATTTTCACCTCGAAATAAAATTCACAAAAATCCAATAAAAATACGAGCGCGTTCCTTGCGATCCGTGATGAAAAAGTTGTATAAGCTCGTTTCGTCAGACGCTCGTCACGCAAAGATATGGCCGAAATACTCCGATCTGCTGTCAAGTAATCACCAGAAAAAATAGGTCACTGTTTGCCTCGGGATCCGTGCCAAAACTCGAAACGGGAAAGCGCGACCAAAACGAAAGATGAAGTCCTACCTCTTAGGAGTCTACTGGTTGCAAGAATCACAGGAAAATGATGTCGGGGTAGCCCAGGGAGCAAAAATACTATCGCTGCGCCGAAGAAGAACACTAGAAAGCAACGTCGCGCCGCCGCACGTTAAAATGGGGAACCTCGGGATTCGTGCCTCCAAAAACTCTTGAAACTACGGGCAGGGAGATCAGCACTGAGAGATGAAAAACTTTGCTTAAGGGTGCTCGGGCTGAAGGTGAATGGGGTTGGGAGAAAAGAGGATGAAGAGTGGAGCTCGGGTGGGGGTTTATAAAGCGCTGAGGAAAAACAAATTCAAGAAATGACCCAGCATGTCCTATTTTCCGGGCGCCCGAAAAGTTTACGGGCGCACACGGCGGCCCGGCCCATGATTTCCGGTGCGCGCACAGTGCGGCCGGTCCACCACACGGCCCAGCCCATCACACGCCGAGCCCAGCTGCACTCGGAGCACACTGCGGCCCCAACCAATGGCGACGGCACCGTGTCCCCGGCAATGACAGTTGACCACGCACGTGCGCCGTGGACCGCGCACGTCGCGGATGACCCGGGCCCGTACTAGCGACCTGCCCCGCCGTACGGCCACCTGCCCCGGTCAACCACTCCGAACGTTGCGTGGACCGGGAGCCACACGAACACAAACCCCACCAACCTCGCCACGTGTCCACCCGGTCTAACGTGAACACCGGCCCAAACTACGGGGACCGCGTCTGCTGCGCCGGCCAACCGGAAGGCGCCACGTGGCGCCGCCTCCGGTGC
>JAQOTM010000106.1:0-103178 GCA_029168755.2 Tillandsia fasciculata
TTTAAATTGAAAATTTAATTTTGATTTAAAAAATTCACAATGAAAATTTTGAAATTAAAAATTATAAAGTTAATAATTTAAATTAAATTGCCGAATTTAAATTTTCTTGTGCAATTTAAATTTCAATTCGAAATTTAAATTATTTAAAATAAAATTTAGAAAATAATATTATTAGCTAACAGAGAAATTTTTTACCAAATTGTTTTGCGCAAAATAAACTTTCCGTCTAAGTAAAACAAGACGAAAGGGAAAAAAAAAAAAAACACTCAGAGTGTCCGAGAACGAGAAGAACTCGAAAGACGAGTTCGCGAGTGAGAATATTCTTCGGGAGTGATCTCAAGTGAACGAATGCTGCCGCAGATCCGAATCGACGAGTGCGTCAACCTGGATCCCATCACGGACCCGTCCTTCAGAGCATTCCGTAAATGGGGAGAAGAAATAGAAATAAAAACGAATTCCTCGCGCGTCGGTGGTTTGTAAAACTGACGAATCGGAGGCCGAACGGCGGAATTTTTATGGTGCCGGAGGAAGGGCCGAATAGCACTAGCTATTCGGCCCGCTGCGTCCGCCCGAAATGTTGTTTCCGAATGGCGCTTGCACGTCGAAACGGGCGCCCGCGCGCGAAGTTATGGCCGTTTTGCCGAACCGGGCGCGGAGCGGCGCCGGCCATAAGAGCGCCGCCCGGCACAATATTGTTGGATGCGATCATACCAGCACACTAAAGCAAGCACCGGATCCCATCAGAACTCCGCAGTTAAGTGTGCTTGGGCGAGAGTAGTACTAGGATGGGTGACCCCCTGGGAAGTCCTCGTGTTGCATCCCCTGTTATTTTGCAAATTTCCCCGGCTGTTTTGATTTCGGACTCAAATTTTAAATCTTTTTTGATTCTAGATTTAAAATTAAATGTAAATTTTAATTTTCAAATGACAAATTTCAAAATATTATTTTTGAATCTTAAATTTTAAGTTTAAATATAATATTTAAAAATGTAGATTTGAGATTTGATATTTCAAATTACAATTTTTACTTTTAATTTTTACCTTTAAATTTAAATTTTAAAATTTGATTTTAGACTTTAAATTGAAAATTTAAATTTTGATTTAAAAATTCAAAATGCAAAATTTGAAATTTCAAATTATAAATTAATAATTTAAATAAATTGATTGTTCTTGTGCGAAATTTTAAATTTCTTGTGCAAATTTAAATTCAATTCGAAATTTTAAATTATTCTAATAAAATTTAGAAAAAAATATTATTAGCAAACAGAGAAATTTTTACCAAATTGTTTTGCAATAAACTTTCCGTCTAAGTAAAACAAGACAAGAAAGGGAAAAAAAAAAAAAAAACACTCAGAGTGTCCGAGAACCGGAGAAAACTCGAACGAGTTCGCGAGGAGAATATTCTTCGGGAGTGAACGAATGCTGCCGCCGCAGATCCGAAATCGACGAGTGCGTCAACCTGGATCCCATCACGGACCCGTCCTTCAGAGCATTCCGTAAAATGGGAGAAGAAATAGAAATAAAACGAATTCCTCGCGCGTCGGTGGTTTGTAAAACTGACGAATCGGAGGCCGGAACGGCGGAATTTTATGGGCCGGAGAAGGGCCGAATAGCATAGCTATCGGCCCGCTGCGTCCGGCCCGAAATGTTGTTTCCGGAATGGCGCTGCACGTCCGAAACGGGCGCCCGCGCGCAAGTTATGCCGTTTGCCGAACGGGCGCGGAGCGGCGCCATAAGAGGGCCGGCCGGCGCATAAGATGGCCGGCCGGCACAATATTGTGGATGCGATCATACCAGCACTAAAGCACCGGATCCCATCAGAACTCCGCAGTTAAGTGTGCTGCTGGCGAGAGTAGTAGTAGGATGGGTGACCCCCTGGGAAGTCCTCGTGTTGCATCCCCTCTTATTTTGCAAATTTCCCCGGCTGTTTTGATTTCGGACTCAAATTTTAATTCTTTTTTGATTCTAGATTTAAAATTAAATGTAAATTTTAATTTTTCAAATGACAAATTTCAAATATTATTTTTGAATCTTAAATTTTAGTTTAAAAATATAATATTTAAAAAATGTAGATTTGAGATTTGATATTTCAAATTGCAATTTTTACTTTTAATTTTTACCTTTAAATTTTAAATTTTTAAATTTTAATTTTAGACTTTAAATTGAAAATTTAAATTTTGATTTAAAAATTCAAAATACAAATTTTGAATTTTCAAATTATAAATTAATAATTTAAATTATATTGCCGAATTTTAAATTTTCTTGTGCAAATTTAAATTTCAATTCGAAATTAAATTTCTAAAATAAAATTTAGAAAAAATATTATTAGCAAACAGAGAAATTTTTTACCAATTGTTTTTAAAAATAAACTTTCCGTCTAAGTAAAACAAGACAAGAAAGGAAAAAAAAAAAACACTCAGAGTGTCCGAGAACCGGAGAAAACTCGAACGAGTTCGCGAGGAGAATATTCTTCGGGAGTGAACGAATGCTGCCGCAGATCCGAAATCGACGAGTGCGTCAACCTGGATCCCATCACGGACCCGTCCTTCAGAGCATTCCGTAAAATGGGAGAAGAAATAGAAATAAAAACGAATTCCTCGCGCGTCGGTGGTTTGTAAAACTGACGAATCGGAGGCCGGAACGGCGGAATTTTTATGGGCCGGAGGAAGGGCCGAATAGCATAGCTATTCGGCCCGCTGCGTCCGGCCCGAAATGTTGTTTCCGGAATGGCGCTGCACGTCCAAAACGGGCGCCCGCGCGCGAAGTTATGGCCGTTTTGCCGAACCGGGCGCGGAGCGGCGCCATAAGAGGGCCGGCCGGCACAATATTGTTGGATGCGATCATACCAGCACTAAAGCACCGGATCCCATCAGAACTCCGCAGTTAAGTGTGCTTGGGCGAGAGTAGTACTGGATGGGTGACCCCCTGGGAAGTCCTCGTGTTGCATCCCCTCGTTATTTTGCAAATTTCCCCGGCTGTTTTGATTTCGGACTCAAATTTTAAATTCTTTTTTTGATTCTAGATTTAAAATTAAATGTAAATTTTAATTTTTCAAATGACAAATTTCAAAATATTATTTTTGAATCTTAAATTTTAAGTTTAAAAATATAATATTTAAAAATGTAGATTTGAGATTTGATATTTCAAATTGCAATTTTTACTTTTAATTTTACCTTTAAATTTTAAATTTTTAAATTTTGATTTTAGACTTTAAATTGAAAATTTAAATTTTGATTTAAAAATTCAAAATGCAAATTTTGAAATTTCAAATTATAAATTAATAATTTAAATTAAATTGCCGAATTCTAAATTTTCTTGTGCAAATTTAAATTTCAATTCGAAATTTAAATTATTCTAAAATAAAATTTAGAAAAAAATATTATTAGCAAACAGAGAAATTTTTTACCAAATTGTTTTAAAAAATAAACTTTCCGTCTAAGTAAAAACAAGAAAGAAAGGGAAAAAAAAAAAAAAAACACTCAGAGTGTCCGAGAACCGGAGAAAACTCGAACGAGTTCGCGAGGAGAATATTCTTCGGAGTGAGTGAACGAATGCTGCCGCAGATCCGAAATCGACGAGTGCGTCAACCTGGATCCCATCACGGACCCGTCCTTCAGAGCATTCCGGTAAATGGGAGAAGAAATAGAAATAAAAACGAATTCCTCGCGCGTCGTGTGGTTTGTAAAACTGACGAATCGGAGGCCGGAACGGCGGAATTTTTATGGGCCGGAGGAAGGGCCGAATAGCATAGCTATTCGGCCCGCTGCGTCCGGCCCGAAATGTTGTTTCCGGAATGGCGCTGCACGTCCGAAACGGGCGGCCCGCGCGCGAAGTTATGGCCGTTTTGCCGAACCGGGCGCGGAGCGGCGCCATAAGGGCCGGCCGGCACAATATTGTTGGATGCGATCATACCAGCACTAAAGCACCGGATCCCATCAGAACTCCGCAGTTAAGTGTGCTTGGGCGAGAGTAGTAGACTAGGATGGGGACCCCTGGGAAGTCCTCTGTTGCATCCCCTTGTTATTTTGCAAATTTCCCCGGCTGTTTTGATTTCGGACTCAAATTTTAAATTCTTTTTTGATTCTAGATTTAAAATTAAATGTAAATTTTAATTTTTCAAATGACAAATTTCAAAATATTATTTTTGAATCTTAAATTTTAAGTTTAAAAAATATAATATTAAAAATGTAGATTTGAGATTTGATATTTCAAATTGCAATTTTTACTTTTAATTTTTACCTTTAAATTTTAAATTTTTAAATTTTGATTTTAGACTTTAAATTGAAAATTTAAATTTTGATTTAAAAATTCAAAATGCAAATTTTGAAATTTCAAATTATAAATTAATAATTTAAATTAAATTGCCGAATTTTAAATTTTCTTGTGCAAATTTAAATTTCAATTCGAAATTTAAATTATTCTAAAATAAAATTTAGAAAAAAAATATTAGCAACAACAGAGAAATTTTTTACCAAATTGTTTGAAAATAAACTTTCCGTCTAAGTAAAACAAGACAAGAAAGGGAAAAAAAAAAAAAACACTCAGAGTGTCCGAGAACGGAGAAAACTCGAACGAGTTCGCGAGGAGAATATTCTTCGGGAGTGAACGAATGCTGCCGCAGATCCGAAATCGACGAGTGCGTCAACCTGGATCCCATCACGGACCCGTCCTTCAGAGCATTCCGTAAAATGGGAAGAAGAAATAGAAATAAAAACGAATTCCTCGCGCGTCGGTGGTTTGTAAAACTGACGAATCGGAGGCCGGAACGGCGGAATTTTTATGGGCCGGAGGAAGGGCCGAATAGCATAGCTATTCGGCCCGCTGCGTCCGGCCCGAAATGTTGTTTCCGGAATGGCGCTGCACGTCCGAAACGGGCGCCCGCGCGCGAAGTTATGGCCGTTTTGCCGAACCGGGCGCGGAGCGGCGCCATAAGAGGGCCGGCCGGCACAATATTGTTGGATGCGATCATACCAGCACTAAAGCACCGGATCCCATCAGAACTCCGCAGTTAAGTGTGCTTGGGCGAGAGAGTAGTACTAGGATGGGTGACCCCCTGGGAAGTCCTCGTGTTGCATCCCCTCGTTATTTTGCAAATTTCCCCGGCTGTTTTGATTTCGGACTCAAATTTTAAATTCTTTTTGATTCTAGATTTAAAATTAAATGTAAATTTTATTTTTCAAATGACAAATTTCAAAATATTATTTTTGAATCTTAAATTTTAAGTTTAAAAATATAATATTTAAAAATGTAGATTTGAGATTTGATATTTCAAATTACAATTTTTACTTTTAATTTTTACCTTTAAATTTTAAATTTTTAAATTTTGATTTTAGACTTTAAATTGAAAATTTAAATTTTGATTTAAAAATTCAAAATGCAAATTTTGAAATTTCAAATTATAAATTAATAATTTAAATTAAATTGCCGAATTTTAAATTTTCTTGTGCAAATTTAAATTTCAATTCGAAATTTAAATTATTCTAAAATAAAATTTAGAAAAAAATATTATTAGCAAACAGAGAAATTTTTTACCAAATTGTTTTGAAAAATAAATTTTCGTCTAAGTAAAACAAGACAAGAAAGGGAAAAAAAAAAAAACACTCAGAGTGTCCGAGAACCGGAGAAAACTCGAACGAGTTCGCGAGGAGAATATTCTTCGGGAGTGAACGAATGCTGCCGCAGATCCGAAATCGACGAGTGCGTCAACCTGGATCCCATCACGGACCCGTCCTTCAGAGCATTCCGTAAAATGGGAGAAGAAATAGAAATAAAAACGAATTCCTCGCGCGTCGGTGGTTTGTAAAACTGACGAATCGGAGGCCGGAACGGCGGAATTTTTATGGGCCGGAGGAAGGGCCGAATAGCATAGCTACTTGGCCGTTGCGTCCGGCCCGAAATGTTGTTTCCGGAATGGCGCTGCACGTCCGAAACGGGCGCCCGCGCGCGAAGTTATGGCCGTTTTGCCGAACCGGGCGCGGAGCGGCGCCATAAGAGGGCCGGCCGGCACAATATTGTTGGATGCGATCATACCAGCACTAAAGCACCGGATCCCATCAGAACTCCGCAGTTAAGTGTGCTTGGGCGAGAGTAGTACTAGGATGGGTGACCCCCTGGGAAGTCCTCGTGTTGCATCCCTCGTTATTTTGCAAATTTCCCCGGCTGTTTTGATTTCGGACTCAAATTTTAAATTCTTTTTTGATTCTAGATTTAAAATTAAATGTAAATTTTAATTTTTCAAATGACAAATTTCAAAATATTATTTTTGAATCTTAAATTTTAAGTTTAAAAATATAATATTTAAAAATGTAGATTTGAGATTTGATATTTCAAATTACAATTTTTACTTTTAATTTTACCTTTAAATTTTAAATTTTTAAATTTTGATTTTAGACTTTAAATTGAAAATTTAAATTTTGATTTAAAAATTCAAAATGCAAATTTTGAAATTTCAAATTATAAATTAATAATTTAAATTAAATTGCCGAATTTTAAATTTTCTTGTGCAAATTTAAATTTCAATTCGAAATTTAAATTATTCTAAAATAAAATTTAGAAAAAAATATTATTAGCAAACAGAGAAATTTTTTACCAAATTGTTTTGAAAAATAAATTTTCCGTCTAAGTAAAACAAGACAAGAAAAAAAAAAAAAAAAAACACTCAGAGTGTCCGAGAACCGGAGAAAACTCGAACGAGTTCGCGAGGAGAATATTCTTCGGGAGTGAACGAATGCTGCCGCAGATCCGAAATCGACGAGTGCGTCAACCTGGATCCCATCACGGACCCGTCCTTCAGAGCATTCCGTAAAATGGGAGAAGAAATAGAAATAAAAACGAATTCCTCGCGCGTCGGTGGTTTGTAAAACTGACGAATCGGAGGCCGGAACGGCGGAATTTTTATGGGCCGGAGGAAGGGCCGAATAGCATAGCTATTCGGCCCGCTGCGTCCGGCCCGAAATGTTGTTTCCGGAATGGCGCTGCACGTCCGAAACGGGCGCCCGCGCGCGAAGTTATGGCCGTTTTGCCGAACCGGGCGCGGAGCGGCGCCATAAGAGGGCCGGCCGGCACAATATTGTTGGATGCGATCATACCAGCACTAAAGCACCGGATCCCATCAGAACTCCGCAGTTAAGTGTGCTTGCGGCGAGAGTAGTAGTATAGGATGGGTGACCCCCTGGGAAGTCCTCGTGTTGCATCCCCTTGTTATTTTGCAAATTTCCCCGGCTGTTTTGATTTCGGACTCAAATTTTAAATTCTTTTTTGATTCTAGATTTAAAATTAAATGTAAATTTTAATTTTTCAAATGACAAATTTCAAAATATTATTTTTGAATCTTAAATTTTAAGTTTAAAAATATAATATTTAAAAATGTAGATTTGAGATTTGATATTTCAAATTACAATTTTTACTTTTAATTTTTACCTTTAAATTTTAATTTTTAAATTTTGATTTTAGAATTTTAAATTGAAAATTTAAATTTTGATTTAAAAATTCAAAATGCAAATTTTGAAATTTCAAATTATAAATTAATAATTTAAATTAAATTGCCGAATTTTAAATTTTCTTGTGCAAATTTAAATTTCAATTCGAAATTTAAATTATTCTAAAATAAAATTTAGAAAAAAATATTATTAGCAACAGAGAGAAATTTTTTACCAAATTGTTTTGCAAAATAAACTTTCCGTCTAAGTAAAACAAGACAAGAAAGGAAAAAAAAAAAAAACACTCAGAGTGTCCGAGAACCGGAGAAAACTCGAACGAGTTCGCGAGGAGAATATTCTTCGGGAGTGAACGAATGCTGCCGCAGATCCGAAATCGACGAGTGCGTCAACCTGGATCCCATCACGGACCCGTCCTTCAGAGCATTCCGTAAAATGGGAGAAGAAATAGAAATAAAAACGAATTCCTCGCGCGTCGGTGGTTTGTAAAACTGACGAATCGGAGGCCGGAACGGCGGAATTTTTATGGGCCGGAGGAAGGGCCGAATAGCATAGCTATTCGGCCCGCTGCGTCCGGCCCGAAATGTTGTTTCCGGAATGGCGCTGCACGTCCGAAACGGGCGCCCGCGCGCGAAGTTATGGCCGTTTTGCCGAACCGGGCGCGGAGCGGCGCCATAAGAGGGCCGGCCGGCACAATATTGTTGGATGCGATCATACCAGCACTAAAGCACCGGATCCCATCAGAACTCCGCAGTTAAGTGTGCTTGGGCGAGAGTAGTACTAGGATGGGTGACCCCCTGGGAAGTCCTCGTGTTGCATCCCCTCGTTATTTTGCAAATTTCCCCGGCTGTTTTGATTTCGGACTCAAATTTTAAATTCTTTTTTGATTCTAGATTTAAAATTAAATGTAAATTTTAATTTTTCAAATGACAAATTTCAAAATATTATTTTTGAATCTTAAATTTTAAGTTTAAAATATAATATTTAAAAATGTAGATTTGAGATTTGATATTTCAAATTACAATTTTTACTTTTAATTTTTACCTTTAAATTTTAAATTTTTAAATTTTGATTTTAGACTTTAAATTGAAAATTTAAATTTTGATTTAAAAATTCAAAATGCAAATTTTGAAATTTCAAATTATAAATTAATAATTTAAATTAAATTGCCGAATTTTAAATTTTCTTGTGCAAATTTAAATTTCAATTCGAAATTTAAATTATTCTAAAATAAAATTTAGAAAAAAATATTATTAGCAAACAGAGAAATTTTTTACCAAATTGTTTTGAAAAATAAATTTTCCGTCTAAGTAAAACAAGACAAGAAAGGGAAAAAAAAAAAAAACACTCAGAGTGTCCGAGAACCGGAGAAAACTCGAACGAGTTCGCGAGGAGAATATTCTTCGGGAGTGAACGAATGCTGCCGCAGATCCGAAATCGACGAGTGCGTCAACCTGGATCCCATCACGGACCCGTCCTTCAGAGCATTCCGTAAAATGGGAGAAGAAATAGAAATAAAAACGAATTCCTCGCGCGTCGGTGGTTTGTAAAACTGACGAATCGGAGGCCGGAACGGCGGAATTTTTATGGGCCGGAGGAAGGGCCGAATAGCATAGCTATTCGGCCCGCTGCGTCCGGCCCGAAATGTTGTTTCCGGAATGGCGCTGCACGTCCGAAACGGGCGCCCGCGCGCGAAGTTATGGCCGTTTTGCCGAACCGGGCGCGGAGCGGCGCCATAAGAGGGCCGGCCGGCACAATATTGTTGGATGCGATCATACCAGCACTAAAGCACCGGATCCCATCAGAACTCCGCAGTTAAGTGTGCTTGGGCGAGAGTAGTACTAGGATGGGTGACCCCCTGGGAAGTCCTCGTGTTGCATCCCCTCGTTATTTTGCAAATTTCCCCGGCTGTTTTGATTTCGGACTCAAATTTTAAATTCTTTTTTGATTCTAGATTTAAAATTAAATGTAAATTTTAATTTTTCAAATGACAAATTTCAAAATATTATTTTTGAATCTTAAATTTTAAGTTTAAAAATATAATATTTAAAAATGTAGATTTGAGATTTGATATTTCAAATTACAATTTTTACTTTTAATTTTTACCTTTAAATTTTAAATTTTTAAATTTTGATTTTAACTTTAAATTGAAAATTTAAATTTTGATTTAAAAATTCAAAATGCAAATTTTGAAATTTCAAATTATAAATTAATAATTTAAATTAAATTGCCGAATTTTAAATTTTCTTGTGCAAATTTAAATTTCAATTCGAAATTTAAATTATTCTAAAATAAAATTTAGAAAAAAATATTATTAGCAAACAGAGAAATTTTTTACCAAATTGTTTTGAAAAATAAATTTCCGTCTAAGTAAAACAAGACAAGAAAGGGAAAAAAAAAAAAACACTCAGAGTGTCCGAGAACCGGAGAAAACTCGAACGAGTTCGCGAGGAGAATATTCTTCGGGAGTGAACGAATGCTGCCGCAGATCCGAAATCGACGAGTGCGTCAACCTGGATCCCATCACGGACCCGTCCTTCAGAGCATTCCGTAAAATGGGAGAAGAAATAGAAATAAAAACGAATTCCTCGCGCGTCGGTGGTTTGTAAAACTGACGAATCGGAGGCCGGAACGGCGGAATTTTTATGGGCCGGAGGAAGGGCCGAATAGCATAGCTATTCGGCCCGCTGCGTCCGGCCCGAAATGTTGTTTCCGGAATGGCGCTGCACGTCCGAAACGGGCGCCCGCGCGCGCGAAGTTATGGCCGTTTTGCCGAACCGGGCGCGGAGCGGCGCCATAAGAGGGCCGGCCGGCACAATATTGTTGGATGCGATCATACCAGCACTAAAGCACCGGATCCCATCAGAACTCCGCTGTGCTTGGGCGAGAGTAGTACTAGGATGGGTGACCCCCTGGGAAGTCCTCGTGTTGCATCCCCTCGTTATTTTGCAAATTTCCCCGGCTGTTTTGATTTCGGACTCAAATTTTAAATTCTTTTTTGATTCTAGATTTAAAATTAAATGTAAATTTTAATTTTTCAAATGACAAATTTCAAAATATTATTTTTGAATCTTAAATTTTAAGTTTAAAAATATAATATTTAAAAATGTAGATTTGAGATTTGATATTTCAAATTACAATTTTTACTTTTAATTTTTACCTTTAAATTTTAAATTTTTAAATTTTGATTTTAGACTTTAAATTGAAAATTTAAATTTTGATTTAAAAATTCAAAATGCAAATTTTGAAATTTCAAATTATAAATTAATAATTTAAATTAAATTGCCGAATTTTAAATTTTCTTGTGCAAATTTAAATTTCAATTCGAAATTTAAATTATTCTAAAATAAAATTTAGAAAAAAATATTATTAGCAAACAGAGAAATTTTTTACCAAATTGTTTTGAAAATAAATTTTCCGTCTAAGTAAAACAAGACAAGAAAGGGAAAAAAAAAAAAACACTCAGAGTGTCCGAGAACCGGAGAAAACTCGAACGAGTTCGCGAGGAGAATATTCTTCGGGAGTGAACGAATGCTGCCGCAGATCCGAAATCGACGAGTGCGTCAACCTGGATCCCATCACGGACCCGTCCTTCAGAGCATTCCGTAAAATGGGAGAAGAAATAGAAATAAAAACGAATTCCTCGCGCGTCGGTGGTTTGTAAAACTGACGAATCGGAGGCCGGAACGGCGGAATTTTTATGGGCCGGAGGAAGGGCCGAATAGCATAGCTATTCGGCCCGCTGCGTCCGGCCCGAAATGTTGTTTCCGGAATGGCGCTGCACGTCCGAAACGGGCGCCCGCGCGCGAAGTTATGGCCGTTTTGCCGAACCGGGCGCGGAGCGGCGCCATAAGAGGGCCGGCCGGCACAATATTGTTGGATGCGATCATACCAGCACTAAAGCACCGGATCCCATCAGAACTCCGCAGTTAAGTGTGCTTGGGCGAGAGTAGTACTAGGATGGGTGACCCCCTGGGAAGTCCTCGTGTTGCATCCCCTCGTTATTTTGCAAATTTCCCCGGCTGTTTTGATTTCGGACTCAAATTTTAAATTCTTTTTTGATTCTAGATTTAAAATTAAATGTAAATTTTAATTTTTCAAATGACAAATTTCAAAATATTATTTTTGAATCTTAAATTTTAAGTTTAAAAATATAATATTTAAAAATGTAGATTTGAGATTTGATATTTCAAATTACAATTTTTACTTTTAATTTTTACCTTTAAATTTTAAATTTTTAAATTTTGATTTTAGACTTTAAATTGAAAATTTAAATTTTGATTTAAAAATTCAAAATGCAAATTTTGAAATTTCAAATTATAAATTAATAATTTAAATTAAATTGCCGAATTTTAAATTTTCTTGTGCAAATTTAAATTTCAATTCGAAATTTAAATTATTCTAAAATAAAATTTAGAAAAAAATATTATTAGCAAACAGAGAAATTTTTTACCAAATTGTTTTGAAAAATAAATTTCCGTCTAAGTAAAACAAGACAAGAAAGGGAAAAAAAAAAAAACACTCAGAGTGTCCGAGAACCGGAGAAAACTCGAACGAGTTCGCGAGGAGAATATTCTTCGGGAGTGAACGAATGCTGCCGCAGATCCGAAATCGACGAGTGCGTCAACCTGGATCCCATCACGGACCCGTCCTTCAGAGCATTCCGTAAAATGGGAGAAGAAATAGAAATAAAAACGAATTCCTCGCGCGTCGGTGGTTTGTAAAACTGACGAATCGGAGGCCGGAACGGCGGAATTTTTATGGGCCGGAGGAAGGGCCGAATAGCATAGCTATTCGGCCCGCTGCGTCCGGCCCGAAATGTTGTTTCCGGAATGGCGCTGCACGTCCGAAACGGGCGCCCGCGCGCGAAGTTATGGCCGTTTTGCCGAACCGGGCGCGGAGCGGCGCCATAAGAGGGCCGGCCGGCACAATATTGTTGGATGCGATCATACCAGCACTAAAGCACCGGATCCCATCAGAACTCCGCAGTTAAGTGTGCTTGGGCGAGAGTAGTACTAGGATGGGTGACCCCCTGGGAAGTCCTCGTGTTGCATCCCCTCGTTATTTTGCAAATTTCCCCGGCTGTTTTGATTTCGGACTCAAATTTTAAATTCTTTTTTGATTCTAGATTTAAAATTAAATGTAAATTTTAATTTTTCAAATGACAAATTTCAAAATATTATTTTTGAATCTTAAATTTTAAGTTTAAAAATATAATATTTAAAAATGTAGATTTGAGATTTGATATTTCAAATTACAATTTTTACTTTTAATTTTTACCTTTAAATTTTAAATTTTTAAATTTTGATTTTAGACTTTAAATTGAAAATTTAAATTTTGATTTAAAAATTCAAAATGCAAATTTTGAAATTTCAAATTATAAATTAATAATTTAAATTAAATTGCCGAATTTTAAATTTTCTTGTGCAAATTTAAATTTCAATTCGAAATTTAAATTATTCTAAAATAAAATTTAGAAAAAAATATTATTAGCAAACAGAGAAATTTTTTACCAAATTGTTTTGAAAAATAAACTTTCCGTCTAAGTAAAACAAGACAAGAAAGGGAAAAAAAAAAAACACTCAGAGTGTCCGAGAACCGGAGAAAACTCGAACGAGTTCGCGAGGAGAATATTCTTCGGGAGTGAACGAATGCTGCCGCAGATCCGAAATCGACGAGTGCGTCAACCTGGATCCCATCACGGACCCGTCCTTCAGAGCATTCCGTAAAATGGGAGAAGAAATAGAAATAAAAACGAATTCCTCGCGCGTCGGTGGTTTGTAAAACTGACGAATCGGAGGCCGGAACGGCGGAATTTTTATGGGCCGGAGGAAGGGCCGAATAGCATAGCTATTCGGCCCGCTGCGTCCGGCCCGAAATGTTGTTTCCGGAATGGCGCTGCACGTCCGAAACGGGCGCCCGCGCGCGAAGTTATGGCCGTTTTGCCGAACCGGGCGCGGAGCGGCGCCATAAGAGGGCCGGCCGGCACAATATTGTTGGATGCGATCATACCAGCACTAAAGCACCGGATCCCATCAGAACTCCGCAGTTAAGTGTGCTTGGGCGAGAGTAGTACTAGGATGGGTGACCCCCTGGGAAGTCCTCGTGTTGCATCCCCTCGTTATTTTGCAAATTTCCCCGGCTGTTTTGATTTCGGACTCAAATTTTAAATTCTTTTTTGATTCTAGATTTAAAATTAAATGTAAATTTTAATTTTTCAAATGACAAATTTCAAAATATTATTTTTGAATCTTAAATTTTAAGTTTAAAAATATAATATTTAAAAATGTAGATTTGAGATTTGATATTTCAAATTACAATTTTTACTTTTAATTTTTACCTTTAAATTTTAAATTTTTAAATTTTGATTTTAGACTTTAAATTGAAAATTTAAATTTTGATTTAAAAATTCAAAATGCAAATTTTGAAATTTCAAATTATAAATTAATAATTTAAATTAAATTGCCGAATTTTAAATTTTCTTGTGCAAATTTAAATTTCAATTCGAAATTTAAATTATTCTAAAATAAAATTTAGAAAAAAATATTATTAGCAAACAGAGAAATTTTTTACCAAATTGTTTTGAAAAATAAACTTTCCGTCTAAGTAAAACAAGACAAGAAAGGGAAAAAAAAAAAAAACACTCAGAGTGTCCGAGAACCGGAGAAAACTCGAACGAGTTCGCGAGGAGAATATTCTTCGGGAGTGAACGAATGCTGCCGCAGATCCGAAATCGACGAGTGCGTCAACCTGGATCCCATCACGGACCCGTCCTTCAGAGCATTCCGTAAAATGGGAGAAGAAATAGAAATAAAAACGAATTCCTCGCGCGTCGGTGGTTTGTAAAACTGACGAATCGGAGGCCGGAACGGCGGAATTTTTATGGGCCGGAGGAAGGGCCGAATAGCATAGCTATTCGGCCCGCTGCGTCCGGCCCGAAATGTTGTTTCCGGAATGGCGCTGCACGTCCGAAACGGGCGCCCGCGCGCGAAGTTATGGCCGTTTTGCCGAACCGGGCGCGGAGCGGCGCCATAAGAGGGCCGGCCGGCACAATATTGTTGGATGCGATCATACCAGCACTAAAGCACCGGATCCCATCAGAACTCCGCAGTTAAGTGTGCTTGGGCGAGAGTAGTACTAGGATGGGTGACCCCCTGGGAAGTCCTCGTGTTGCATCCCCTCGTTATTTTGCAAATTTCCCCGGCTGTTTTGATTTCGGACTCAAATTTTAAATTCTTTTTTGATTCTAGATTTAAAATTAAATGTAAATTTTAATTTTTCAAATGACAAATTTCAAAATATTATTTTTGAATCTTAAATTTTAAGTTTAAAAATATAATATTTAAAAATGTAGATTTGAGATTTGATATTTCAAATTACAATTTTTACTTTTAATTTTTACCTTTAAATTTTAAATTTTTAAATTTTGATTTTAGACTTTAAATTGAAAATTTAAATTTTGATTTAAAAATTCAAAATGCAAATTTTGAAATTTCAAATTATAAATTAATAATTTAAATTAAATTGCCGAATTTTAAATTTTCTTGTGCAAATTTAAATTTCAATTCGAAATTTAAATTATTCTAAAATAAAATTTAGAAAAAAATATTATTAGCAAACAGAGAAATTTTTTACCAAATTGTTTTGAAAAATAAATTTTCCGTCTAAGTAAAACAAGACAAGAAAGGGAAAAAAAAAAAAAACACTCAGAGTGTCCGAGAACCGGAGAAAACTCGAACGAGTTCGCGAGGAGAATATTCTTCGGGAGTGAACGAATGCTGCCGCAGATCCGAAATCGACGAGTGCGTCAACCTGGATCCCATCACGGACCCGTCCTTCAGAGCATTCCGTAAAATGGGAGAAGAAATAGAAATAAAAACGAATTCCTCGCGCGTCGGTGGTTTGTAAAACTGACGAATCGGAGGCCGGAACGGCGGAATTTTTATGGGCCGGAGGAAGGGCCGAATAGCATAGCTATTCGGCCCGCTGCGTCCGGCCCGAAATGTTGTTTCCGGAATGGCGCTGCACGTCCGAAACGGGCGCCCGCGCGCGAAGTTATGGCCGTTTTGCCGAACCGGGCGCGGAGCGGCGCCATAAGAGGGCCGGCCGGCACAATATTGTTGGATGCGATCATACCAGCACTAAAGCACCGGATCCCATCAGAACTCCGCAGTTAAGTGTGCTTGGGCGAGAGTAGTACTAGGATGGGTGACCCCCTGGGAAGTCCTCGTGTTGCATCCCCTCGTTATTTTGCAAATTTCCCCGGCTGTTTTGATTTCGGACTCAAATTTTAAATTCTTTTTTGATTCTAGATTTAAAATTAAATGTAAATTTTAATTTTTCAAATGACAAATTTCAAAATATTATTTTTGAATCTTAAATTTTAAGTTTAAAAATATAATATTTAAAAATGTAGATTTGAGATTTGATATTTCAAATTACAATTTTTACTTTTAATTTTTACCTTTAAATTTTAAATTTTTAAATTTTGATTTTAGACTTTAAATTGAAAATTTAAATTTTGATTTAAAAATTCAAAATGCAAATTTTGAAATTTCAAATTATAAATTAATAATTTAAATTAAATTGCCGAATTTTAAATTTTCTTGTGCAAATTTAAATTTCAATTCGAAATTTAAATTATTCTAAAATAAAATTTAGAAAAAAATATTATTAGCAAACAGAGAAATTTTTTACCAAATTGTTTTGAAAAATAAATTTTCCGTCTAAGTAAAACAAGACAAGAAAGGGAAAAAAAAAAAACACTCAGAGTGTCCGAGAACCGGAGAAAACTCGAACGAGTTCGCGAGGAGAATATTCTTCGGGAGTGAACGAATGCTGCCGCAGATCCGAAATCGACGAGTGCGTCAACCTGGATCCCATCACGGACCCGTCCTTCAGAGCATTCCGTAAAATGGGAGAAGAAATAGAAATAAAAACGAATTCCTCGCGCGTCGGTGGTTTGTAAAACTGACGAATCGGAGGCCGGAACGGCGGAATTTTTATGGGCCGGAGGAAGGGCCGAATAGCATAGCTATTCGGCCCGCTGCGTCCGGCCCGAAATGTTGTTTCCGGAATGGCGCTGCACGTCCGAAACGGGCGCCCGCGCGCGAAGTTATGGCCGTTTTGCCGAACCGGGCGCGGAGCGGCGCCATAAGAGGGCCGGCCGGCACAATATTGTTGGATGCGATCATACCAGCACTAAAGCACCGGATCCCATCAGAACTCCGCAGTTAAGTGTGCTTGGGCGAGAGTAGTACTAGGATGGGTGACCCCCTGGGAAGTCCTCGTGTTGCATCCCCTCGTTATTTTGCAAATTTCCCCGGCTGTTTTGATTTCGGACTCAAATTTTAAATTCTTTTTTGATTCTAGATTTAAAATTAAATGTAAATTTTAATTTTTCAAATGACAAATTTCAAAATATTATTTTTGAATCTTAAATTTTAAGTTTAAAAATATAATATTTAAAAATGTAGATTTGAGATTTGATATTTCAAATTACAATTTTTACTTTTAATTTTTACCTTTAAATTTTAAATTTTTAAATTTTGATTTTAGACTTTAAATTGAAAATTTAAATTTTGATTTAAAAATTCAAAATGCAAATTTTGAAATTTCAAATTATAAATTAATAATTTAAATTAAATTGCCGAATTTTAAATTTTCTTGTGCAAATTTAAATTTCAATTCGAAATTTAAATTATTCTAAAATAAAATTTAGAAAAAAATATTATTAGCAAACAGAGAAATTTTTTACCAAATTGTTTTGAAAAATAAATTTTCCGTCTAAGTAAAACAAGACAAGAAAGGGAAAAAAAAAAAAACACTCAGAGTGTCCGAGAACCGGAGAAAACTCGAACGAGTTCGCGAGGAGAATATTCTTCGGGAGTGAACGAATGCTGCCGCAGATCCGAAATCGACGAGTGCGTCAACCTGGATCCCATCACGGACCCGTCCTTCAGAGCATTCCGTAAAATGGGAGAAGAAATAGAAATAAAAACGAATTCCTCGCGCGTCGGTGGTTTGTAAAACTGACGAATCGGAGGCCGGAACGGCGGAATTTTTATGGGCCGGAGGAAGGGCCGAATAGCATAGCTATTCGGCCCGCTGCGTCCGGCCCGAAATGTTGTTTCCGGAATGGCGCTGCACGTCCGAAACGGGCGCCCGCGCGCGAAGTTATGGCCGTTTTGCCGAACCGGGCGCGGAGCGGCGCCATAAGAGGGCCGGCCGGCACAATATTGTTGGATGCGATCATACCAGCACTAAAGCACCGGATCCCATCAGAACTCCGCAGTTAAGTGTGCTTGGGCGAGAGTAGTACTAGGATGGGTGACCCCCTGGGAAGTCCTCGTGTTGCATCCCCTCGTTATTTTGCAAATTTCCCCGGCTGTTTTGATTTCGGACTCAAATTTTAAATTCTTTTTTGATTCTAGATTTAAAATTAAATGTAAATTTTAATTTTTCAAATGACAAATTTCAAAATATTATTTTTGAATCTTAAATTTTAAGTTTAAAAATATAATATTTAAAAATGTAGATTTGAGATTTGATATTTCAAATTACAATTTTTACTTTTAATTTTTACCTTTAAATTTTAAATTTTTAAATTTTGATTTTAGACTTTAAATTGAAAATTTAAATTTTGATTTAAAAATTCAAAATGCAAATTTTGAAATTTCAAATTATAAATTAATAATTTAAATTAAATTGCCGAATTTTAAATTTTCTTGTGCAAATTTAAATTTCAATTCGAAATTTAAATTATTCTAAAATAAAATTTAGAAAAAAATATTATTAGCAAACAGAGAAATTTTTTACCAAATTGTTTTGAAAAATAAACTTTCCGTCTAAGTAAAACAAGACAAGAAAGGGAAAAAAAAAAAAAACACTCAGAGTGTCCGAGAACCGGAGAAAACTCGAACGAGTTCGCGAGGAGAATATTCTTCGGGAGTGAACGAATGCTGCCGCAGATCCGAAATCGACGAGTGCGTCAACCTGGATCCCATCACGGACCCGTCCTTCAGAGCATTCCGTAAAATGGGAGAAGAAATAGAAATAAAAACGAATTCCTCGCGCGTCGGTGGTTTGTAAAACTGACGAATCGGAGGCCGGAACGGCGGAATTTTTATGGGCCGGAGGAAGGGCCGAATAGCATAGCTATTCGGCCCGCTGCGTCCGGCCCGAAATGTTGTTTCCGGAATGGCGCTGCACGTCCGAAACGGGCGCCCGCGCGCGAAGTTATGGCCGTTTTGCCGAACCGGGCGCGGAGCGGCGCCATAAGAGGGCCGGCCGGCACAATATTGTTGGATGCGATCATACCAGCACTAAAGCACCGGATCCCATCAGAACTCCGCAGTTAAGTGTGCTTGGGCGAGAGTAGTACTAGGATGGGTGACCCCCTGGGAAGTCCTCGTGTTGCATCCACTATTATTTTGCAAATTTTTCCGGCTGTTTTGATTTCGGACTCAAATTTTAAATTCTTTTTTGATTCTAGATTTAAAATTAAATGTAAATTTTAATTTTTCAAATGACAAATTTCAAAATATTATTTTTGAATCTTAAATTTTAAGTTTAAAAATATAATATTTAAAAATGTAGATTTGAGATTTGATATTTCAAATTACAATTTTTACTTTTAATTTTTACCTTTAAATTTTAAATTTTTAAATTTTGATTTTAGACTTTAAATTGAAAATTTAAATTTTGATTTAAAAATTCAAAATGCAAATTTTGAAATTTCAAATTATAAATTAATAATTTAAATTAAATTGCCGAATTTTAAATTTTCTTGTGCAAATTTAAATTTCAATTCGAAATTTAAATTATTCTAAAATAAAATTTAGAAAAAAATATTATTAGCAAACAGAGAAATTTTTTACCAAATTGTTTTGAAAAATAAATTTCCGTCTAAGTAAAACAAGACAAGAAAGGGAAAAAAAAAAAAACACTCAGAGTGTCCGAGAACCGGAGAAAACTCGAACGAGTTCGCGAGGAGAATATTCTTCGGGAGTGAACGAATGCTGCCGCAGATCCGAAATCGACGAGTGCGTCAACCTGGATCCCATCACGGACCCGTCCTTCAGAGCATTCCGTAAAATGGGAGAAGAAATAGAAATAAAAACGAATTCCTCGCGCGTCGGTGGTTTGTAAAACTGACGAATCGGAGGCCGGAACGGCGGAATTTTTATGGGCCGGAGGAAGGGCCGAATAGCATAGCTATTCGGCCCGCTGCGTCCGGCCCGAAATGTTGTTTCCGGAATGGCGCTGCACGTCCGAAACGGGCGCCCGCGCGCGAAGTTATGGCCGTTTTGCCGAACCGGGCGCGGAGCGGCGCCATAAGAGGGCCGGCCGGCACAATATTGTTGGATGCGATCATACCAGCACTAAAGCACCGGATCCCATCAGAACTCCGCAGTTAAGTGTGCTTGGGCGAGAGTAGTACTAGGATGGGTGACCCCCTGGGAAGTCCTCGTGTTGCATCCCCTTGTTATTTTGCAAATTTCCCCGGCTGTTTTGATTTCGGACTCAAATTTTAAATTCTTTTTTGATTCTAGATTTAAAATTAAATGTAAATTTTAATTTTTCAAATGACAAATTTCAAAATATTATTTTTGAATCTTAAATTTTAAGTTTAAAAATAATATTTAAAAATGTAGATTTGAGATTTGATATTTCAAATTGCAATTTTTACTTTTAATTTTTACCTTTAAATTTTAAATTTTTAAATTTTGATTTTAGAATTTTAAATTGAAAATTTAAATTTTGATTTAAAAATTCAAAATGCAAATTTTGAAATTTCAAATTATAAATTAATAATTTAAATTAAATTGCCGAATTTTAAATTTTCTTGTGCAAATTTAAATTTCAATTCGAAATTTAAATTATTCTAAAATAAAATTTAGAAAAAAATATTATTAGCAAACAGAGAAATTTTTTACCAAATTGTTTTGCAAAATAAACTTTCCGTCTAAGTAAAACAAGACAAGAAAGGGAAAAAAAAAAAAACACTCAGAGTGTCCGAGAACCGGAGAAAACTCGAACGAGTTCGCGAGGAGAATATTCTTCGGGAGTGAACGAATGCTGCCGCAGATCCGAAATCGACGAGTGCGTCAACCTGGATCCCATCACGGACCCGTCCTTCAGAGCATTCCGTAAAATGGGAGAAGAAATAGAAATAAAAACGAATTCCTCGCGCGTCGGTGGTTTGTAAAACTGACGAATCGGAGGCCGGAACGGCGGAATTTTTATGGGCCGGAGGAAGGGCCGAATAGCATAGCTATTCGGCCCGCTGCGTCCGGCCCGAAATGTTGTTTCCGGAATGGCGCTGCACGTCCGAAACGGGCGCCCGCGCGCGAAGTTATGGCCGTTTTGCCGAACCGGGCGCGGAGCGGCGCCATAAGAGGGCCGGCCGGCACAATATTGTTGGATGCGATCATACCAGCACTAAAGCACCGGATCCCATCAGAACTCCGCAGTTAAGTGTGCTTGGGCGAGAGTAGTACTAGGATGGGTGACCCCCTGGGAAGTCCTCGTGTTGCATCCCCTTGTTATTTTGCAAATTTCCCCGGCTGTTTTGATTTCGGACTCAAATTTTAAATTCTTTTTTGATTCTAGATTTAAAATTAAATGTAAATTTTAATTTTTCAAATGACAAATTTCAAAATATTATTTTTGAATCTTAAATTTTAAGTTTAAAAATATAATATTTAAAAATGTAGATTTGAGATTTGATATTTCAAATTGCAATTTTTACTTTTAATTTTTACCTTTAAATTTTAAATTTTTAAATTTTGATTTTAGACTTTTAAATTGAAAATTTAAATTTTGATTTAAAAATTCAAAATGCAAATTTTGAAATTTCAAATTATAAATTAATAATTTAAATTAAATTGCCGAATTTTAAATTTTCTTGTGCAAATTTAAATTTCAATTCGAAATTTAAATTATTCTAAAATAAAATTTAGAAAAAATATTATTAGCAAACAGAGAAATTTTTTACCAAATTGTTTTGCAAAATAAACTTTCCGTCTAAGTAAAACAAGACAAGAAAGGGAAAAAAAAAAAAACACTCAGAGTGTCCGAGAACCGGAGAAAACTCGAACGAGTTCGCGAGGAGAATATTCTTCGGGAGTGAACGAATGCTGCCGCAGATCCGAAATCGACGAGTGCGTCAACCTGGATCCCATCACGGACCCGTCCTTCAGAGCATTCCGTAAAATGGGAGAAGAAATAGAAATAAAAACGAATTCCTCGCGCGTCGGTGGTTTGTAAAACTGACGAATCGGAGGCCGGAACGGCGGAATTTTTATGGGCCGGAGGAAGGGCCGAATAGCATAGCTATTCGGCCCGCTGCGTCCGGCCCGAAATGTTGTTTCCGGAATGGCGCTGCACGTCCGAAACGGGCGCCCGCGCGCGAAGTTATGGCCGTTTTGCCGAACCGGGCGCGGAGCGGCGCCATAAGAGGGCCGGCCGGCACAATATTGTTGGATGCGATCATACCAGCACTAAAGCACCGGATCCCATCAGAACTCCGCAGTTAAGTGTGCTTGGGCGAGAGTAGTACTAGGATGGGTGACCCCCTGGGAAGTCCTCGTGTTGCATCCCCTTGTTATTTTGCAAATTTCCCCGGCTGTTTTGATTTCGGACTCAAATTTTAAATTCTTTTTTGATTCTAGATTTAAAATTAAATGTAAATTTTAATTTTTCAAATGACAAATTTCAAAATATTATTTTTGAATCTTAAATTTTAAGTTTAAAAATATAATATTTAAAAATGTAGATTTGAGATTTGATATTTCAAATTGCAATTTTTACTTTTAATTTTTACCTTTAAATTTTAAATTTTTAAATTTTGATTTTAGAATTTTAAATTGAAAATTTAAATTTTGATTTAAAAATTCAAAATGCAAATTTTGAAATTTCAAATTATAAATTAATAATTTAAATTAAATTGCCGAATTTTAAATTTTCTTGTGCAAATTTAAATTTCAATTCGAAATTTAAATTATTCTAAAATAAAATTTAGAAAAAAATATTATTAGCTAACAGAGAAATTTTTTACCAAATTGTTTTGCAAAATAAACTTTCCGTCTAAGTAAAACAAGACAAGAAAGGGAAAAAAAAAAAAACACTCAGAGTGTCCGAGAACCGGAGAAAACTCGAACGAGTTCGCGAGGAGAATATTCTTCGGGAGTGAACGAATGCTGCCGCAGATCCGAAATCGACGAGTGCGTCAACCTGGATCCCATCACGGACCCGTCCTTCAGAGCATTCCGTAAAATGGGAGAAGAAATAGAAATAAAAACGAATTCCTCGCGCGTCGGTGGTTTGTAAAACTGACGAATCGGAGGCCGGAACGGCGGAATTTTTATGGGCCGGAGGAAGGGCCGAATAGCATAGCTATTCGGCCCGCTGCGTCCGGCCCGAAATGTTGTTTCCGGAATGGCGCTGCACGTCCGAAACGGGCGCCCGCGCGCGAAGTTATGGCCGTTTTGCCGAACCGGGCGCGGAGCGGCGCCATAAGAGGGCCGGCCGGCACAATATTGTTGGATGCGATCATACCAGCACTAAAGCACCGGATCCCATCAGAACTCCGCAGTTAAGTGTGCTTGGGCGAGAGTAGTACTAGGATGGGTGACCCCCTGGGAAGTCCTCGTGTTGCATCCCCTTGTTATTTTGCAAATTTCCCCGGCTGTTTTGATTTCGGACTCAAATTTTAAATTCTTTTTTGATTCTAGATTTAAAATTAAATGTAAATTTTAATTTTTCAAATGACAAATTTCAAAATATTATTTTTGAATCTTAAATTTTAAGTTTAAAAAAATAATATTTAAAAATGTAGATTTGAGATTTGATATTTCAAATTACAATTTTTACTTTTAATTTTTACCTTTAAATTTTAAATTTTTAAATTTTGATTTTAGAATTTTAAATTGAAAATTTAAATTTTGATTTAAAAATTCAAAATGCAAATTTTGAAATTTCAAATTATAAATTAATAATTTAAATTAAATTGCCGAATTTTAAATTTTCTTGTGCAAATTTAAATTTCAATTCGAAATTTAAATTATTCTAAAATAAAATTTAGAAAAAAATATTATTAGCAAACAGAGAAATTTTTTACCAAATTGTTTTGCAAAATAAACTTTCCGTCTAAGTAAAACAAGACAAGAAAGGGAAAAAAAAAAAACACTCAGAGTGTCCGAGAACCGGAGAAAACTCGAACGAGTTCGCGAGGAGAATATTCTTCGGGAGTGAACGAATGCTGCCGCAGATCCGAAATCGACGAGTGCGTCAACCTGGATCCCATCACGGACCCGTCCTTCAGAGCATTCCGTAAAATGGGAGAAGAAATAGAAATAAAAACGAATTCCTCGCGCGTCGGTGGTTTGTAAAACTGACGAATCGGAGGCCGGAACGGCGGAATTTTTATGGGCCGGAGGAAGGGCCGAATAGCATAGCTATTCGGCCCGCTGCGTCCGGCCCGAAATGTTGTTTCCGGAATGGCGCTGCACGTCCGAAACGGGCGCCCGCGCGCGAAGTTATGGCCGTTTTGCCGAACCGGGCGCGGAGCGGCGCCATAAGAGGGCCGGCCGGCACAATATTGTTGGATGCGATCATACCAGCACTAAAGCACCGGATCCCATCAGAACTCCGCAGTTAAGTGTGCTTGGGCGAGAGTAGTACTAGGATGGGTGACCCCCTGGGAAGTCCTCGTGTTGCATCCCCTCGTTATTTTGCAAATTTCCCCGGCTGTTTTGATTTCGGACTCAAATTTTAAATTCTTTTTTGATTCTAGATTTAAAATTAAATGTAAATTTTAATTTTTCAAATGACAAATTTCAAAATATTATTTTTGAATCTTAAATTTTAAGTTTAAAAAAATAATATTTAAAAATGTAGATTTGAGATTTGATATTTCAAATTACAATTTTTACTTTTAATTTTTACCTTTAAATTTTAAATTTTTAAATTTTGATTTTAGAATTTTAAATTGAAAATTTAAATTTTGATTTAAAAATTCAAAATGCAAATTTTGAAATTTCAAATTATAAATTAATAATTTAAATTAAATTGCCGAATTTTAAATTTTCTTGTGCAAATTTAAATTTCAATTCGAAATTTAAATTATTCTAAAATAAAATTTAGAAAAAAATATTATTAGCAAACAGAGAAATTTTTTACCAAATTGTTTTGAAAAATAAATTTTCCGTCTAAGTAAAACAAGACAAGAAAGGGAAAAAAAAAAAAAACACTCAGAGTGTCCGAGAACCGGAGAAAACTCGAACGAGTTCGCGAGGAGAATATTCTTCGGGAGTGAACGAATGCTGCCGCAGATCCGAAATCGACGAGTGCGTCAACCTGGATCCCATCACGGACCCGTCCTTCAGAGCATTCCGTAAAATGGGAGAAGAAATAGAAATAAAAACGAATTCCTCGCGCGTCGGTGGTTTGTAAAACTGACGAATCGGAGGCCGGAACGGCGGAATTTTTATGGGCCGGAGGAAGGGCCGAATAGCATAGCTATTCGGCCCGCTGCGTCCGGCCCGAAATGTTGTTTCCGGAATGGCGCTGCACGTCCGAAACGGGCGCCCGCGCGCGAAGTTATGGCCGTTTTGCCGAACCGGGCGCGGAGCGGCGCCATAAGAGGGCCGGCCTTTCGGCAACCACAGCCGAAGGCCAATACAGCAAAAGTTACCTCACAAGGTCCATCAGTGGCACCACCTTGATGCACTATGGGCCAGATACACCAATAATAGGTGTTCTATACTGTGGATTCAGCAGGAAAGCCGCATGGGGTTTACGGTTTCCACATTGAAAACCCTAGAATCAAACAGATCAATAGAGAAAGAAAACCTAAAATAAAGAGGTGTTTACCTTTTCTTCTCTATGTGGATTCTTACCTTTGATCCCCCTTGGGATAACTCTAAAAGATGATATTATGGTCTATTTATAGGCTAGAAACCTTTTGGAAAGAGATAAGAATCAAAAACTTCCATAACAGAATTTTTCTCGCACGGCGGTCCGGACTGGATTTGGCTGATCCGGACTGTCGTCTTTTTTCAGAGAATTTCCTGAAAAAACAGTTCGGGGTCCGGACTGAATTTTCCTGATCTGGACTGTTTATGCGATTTAAACAGACACAAGGTTCGGGGTTCGGACTGGATTGGGGATGGTCCGGACTGAAATTCCGCATGAACCAAACTATGTTCGGGGTCCGGACTGGATGGTCCTGATCCGGATCCTGAACACTCACAATGTCCACTTTTTGATTCTTTAGCCATAAAAAATATTCCAAAGTGTTTCCAAACTATAAGAATATATTCAAAATATCAAAGATTATTTAATTTAACGTACCTGAACATTTGAATCCATTCTTTTGAGATTGATGTATATGATTTGTCAAGTCTTCATCTTCAATCTTCAACTTCTCGAAATACGCCAATACAAAAATTCTTAACAGATAGAGAGGGGATGCGAAGGACTACATGCTCTATTTGTAAACAACAGGGACATTATAGGAGTACTTGTCCCAATAATCAAGATAGAAGAGCTGAAAGTGGTAGACGTAGAGTATTAGGTTGTTTACTTATGGTTATCTACTTATAATTTTAAAATTTTTTGAGTTATATTACAACATTCTAATCAATGGCTAATTTATTTGTACACTTTGTGTTACGGAATTTGAGTTGGCGTATTTCGTGAAAGTGTTAAGTCTTGAAGATTGAAGATGAAGAAAGTTTGGATCATATACCTCAATCTCAAGAAAGAAGAATTCAAAAGGATCAGGTATGTTTAACTAAAGATTTATGGTGATCCGAATACTTCTTATAGTGTAGAAACACTTGGAAGAAGTTTTATTGCATAAAAATCAAAAACTGGACATGGGACATGTTCAGGATCCGGATCAGAGCCAGTGATCCGGATCCCGAAGGTTGTTGTTCATACAATACTTCAATCCGGATCATGAAGATTCTGATCCGGATCCCGAATGTTAAGTTTTCTGAATTGTATGAACGATCCGGATCAGGCAATCCGATCCGGATCCCGAACCTGTGTTTTCTGGAATCTGTCTGTTCTGTTGCGACGATCCGGATCGCCTGGTCCGATCCGGATCGCCGTCATTAAAAACTCCAGAAAAGGTAGTTTTTGATCCTTATCTTCTTCCATTGGTTTCTAACCTATAAATTGACCCTATGATTCATTTTTAGGGTATCGGAAAATTACGGGACTTAATAGAAAAATAAGCCGTAAAGAGAAAGATCCACATATAGAGAAGAAAGGAAATCAATAGATTTAATTCTATGTTTCTTCATCTATATTGATTGATTTGATTCTAGGTTTTCCAAACTCAGATTTTGAGTAGAATCAAATCAATGAATACTTAGATGGTATTTCCGATCTATTTCTAATCTAAGTATTCGGCGGATCATCACCACCCAAAAAAACAACGATTTACCCCAAATCGGCGCGTGGACTCGCGTGGCCTTGTGGATTCAAGGTGCAACCGCTCTCGTGGATTCGGAGCGAGGTACGTTCGTGGATTCGAAGCGTGCTACTGGGTGAAGACCGTGGATTCGGTCGGACGTCGTGGACTCGACGTTGGACGCTGTGGATTCAGCGTTGGGCGCAGATCGTGGATTCGAGAAGCGTTGTGGAGCGAGCGGAGAAGATCTACTAGGAGCGTATGGTAAAAGGTTGAGTCGTCTGTGAGTACGTTATATCACCTTGTACGTGTGTTAATTCTAGTGGATTTCGCCGTGTTATCGGTCCCGTGGTTTTTTACTCCGGTTTGGAGTTTTTCCACGTAAAAATCTTGCGTGTTCATTTATTTTCCGCATTGGGTTTTATTGCGCAATGATTTTTTGAGTGTTTATTGTTTACACCTATTCACCCCCCTCTAGGTGTTTTTTCCCCTATTTAGATCCATATTAGTATAACCCAACAAGTGGTATCAGAGCGGGAATAGGGTTGTAAACAATGGTTGAAGGTGGAAACATCAATCGACCCCCTTTCTTTGATGGAACAAATTATGCGTACTGGAAAGTACGGATGAAAGCCTTTTTAATTTCCATCGACGAAAGGGTGTGGCAATCAATTGAATTAGGATGGTCTAATCCAACTGAAATTATTGATGATGTTCGCACCTTAAAACCTAGGTCGAAATGGACCAAGGAAGAGATAGATTCATCTTCTTACAATGGCAAAGGAATTAATGCTCTATTTAATGCTTTGTCACAAACAGAGTTCTCTCGCGTCTCGGCATGTGAGACTGCGAAAGAAATCTGGGATGTTCTTCAAGTTACGCATGAGGGAACTAACCTTGTGAAGATTCAGAAACTGCAAATGCTTACGAGCAAGTTTGACTCTATTTCTATGGCAGAAAATGAATCTTTCACTGACTATTACACACGATTGCAAGACATCGTAAACTCATGTGCTAACTTGGGAGAGAAGATTCCAGAATTTAAAGTTGTAAGAAAGATATTAAGAACTCTTCCTGAACGATTTCGCCCGAAGGTCGCAGCCATTGAAACAATTAAACACCCGGACGAAATGCGTGTAGAAGAATTAGTTGGTGCTTTACAAACTTATGAAATGACATTTCCTACTAACTATTCTTCTGGAAAAGCATCCTCTTCTAAGTCTTCAGGTTATGCATTGAAAACAACAAAGAAGAAGACGCGGATTCATCCTCCTCGGACGATGACGAGAACCTATCTATGGAGGACTTTGAGAAGCAGCTCGCTCTCTTGACAAGGAAGTTTCGCCGCAACTTTCGAAGGGGTAATTCAAGCAAAACTCCATCCTTCGGAAAGTCGAAGAAAGGCAAGGGTTCTTCAAGCTACAAGTCAAGAAAGCAAGAGAACTTCTCAAAGGATAAGAAAAGTTCAGAGGGACAAGTTCAGTGCTTCAAATGTCGAGGCTACGGCCACATTGCAACGGAGTGTCCCAACAAGAATCCGGCAAAGAAGAAGGCGATGCAAGTCGTCACTTGGGATGACAACTCAACGTCAAATGAGTCATCCTCAAGTGATGAAGAAGACAACGCGACAGCATTCCACGCGTCCACTACATCTTCACCCTTCATGTGCTTGATGGCAAGTACCTCCGACTCCTTGTCCAACTCCTCCCATGTTGAAAAGAACGCAACGGACGACGAATCGAGTAATTCTGAAGGTGAAGATTTTGCTCTTGCCTACCATAAGCTTTTGAGGGATTCAAAGAAACTGGCAAAGCAAAACCGGAGTTGAGAGGGAGATTGCAGGATCTTGAAGAAGAAGCAAAAAGGGCAACTTCTCTCTCAAACGCTCTTGAAGTGGAAAGGGATAATTTAGTCAAAGCAAATGTTTCCCTTCAAGAGTCCAATGAGCTTCTTGAGAAAGAACATACAAAAATGGTGGACAAAGCGAATTATTTCTTGAAGCTCTACGGCGAGGCTCGACAGGAAAAATTGGAAATGACAAAGACCATTCTCCAACTAAAGGATGACTTACAGCGATTCTCTTCTGGAAGGAGTAAGTTGGACAGGCTTCTTGGTCTTGGTCAAACAAATAAGTTCGGCCTCGGATACACTCAAACTGGAGACATTCCAAGTTCGAGTGGGACAGTTTTTGTGCCTCAGTCGGTATCTCCTCCTCCGACACCGGAATTCACGACAAGCAACGACAACAAGCCTACTTCATCCTCCTCGGGATCGTCAAGATCTAAGGTATGTTTTCGTTGTGGCATTTCAGGGCACATAAGGAGAAATTGCAAGACGGGAGCCAAACGCACACCTCAAGCACCTCTTGCAATGACTACCAAAAAGGTGATTCCTCAGAAATCAAATGCAAATCATTTGAAGGAAAAGAGCCTTGGTAGTTCACCGCTCAAGACGACATCATCAAGGAGCAGCAATTCTTCAAACAAGACGCTTTCACCTAGGAGAATAACTTCACGACCATTACCGACGCATTCCAAAAAGGTTTGGGTGCGCAAAGGTGAAATTTTCCCTTGTCTTGTTACCAATGTTTCCTTGCATGCATATGATAGTTCGTCTTGGTATCTGGATAGCGGGTGTTCCCGTCATATGACCGGTGACAAAAACTGTTTTCAAACCTTTGAGAAAATCTCCGGAGGACTTGTTGTTTTCGGAGATGGTCGGTCTTCCAAAATTGTTGGAAAAGGAACGGTAGCTATTCCAGATGGCCCGGTTCTAAATAATGTGTTATTTGTTCATGGCCTTAAGACTAACCTCATAAGCATAAGTCAACTTTGTGATAATGGTTATTCAGTTAATTTTTCATCTGATGAATGTACTGTAACTGACAAGAACCATGCTTCTTTTTAAAAGGGGTTAGATCAGAAAACAATTGTTATGTAGTTCCTAGTAAATTTCTGAAAAATGTAACCTAGCATCTTTGAAAAATGAAACTCTTTGGCATGAAAGGCTAGGTCACATAAACTTTAAGGAACTTGCTAGAATTTCAAACAAAGATGTGGTCAAGGGGGTTCCTAAACTTTCTTTTGAACAAAACATTGTGTGTGGCGGTTGCCAAAAGGGAAAACAGTCTAGGACTGCACACAAGAACTTGAACCACATAGGTACAAAACGGCCTTTGGAACTTTTGCATATGGACTTAATGGGGCCAACTCGTCAACCATCTTTGGGAGGTAAATGGTATATTTTCTTATGGTTGATGATTTCTCTAGATATTCTTGGGTAGCATTTTTAAAAGAGAAAGCTGATACTTTTGATTCTTTTCACGAGATTTGCCATCGTATTATGATTGAAAAGAATGAAAAGATTACTCGTGTTAGAAGTGATAGAGGTGGAGAATTCATAAATTCCAAATTCATTGATTTTTGCACTTCTAACGGCATTAAACATGAATTCTCAGCACCTTATACACCTCAACAAAATGGTGTAGTCGAGCGCAAAAACAGGGTCGTACAGGAGATGGCACGTGTTATGCTTCATAGCCGGAACTTACCGTTATATTTTTGGGCTGAAGCGGTGAACACTGCTGTCTATGTTATTAATCGCGTGTATTTGCGCCCGGGGACTTTAAATACACCATATGAACTATGGTTTTGTAGAAAACCTAACATCAAATATTTTCGTATCTTTGGGAGTCGGTGTTTTATTTTACGTGATCGCGAAAATCTTGGAAAATTTGACTCTCGAAGTGACGAAGGGATTTTCTTGGGTTATTCTACAAACAGTAGAGCATATCGAGTTTTTAACTTAGAATCTAAGACGATCGTAGAATCGATAAATGTTAAGGTAGATGAAGCTTTTCACTTTGAATCTGAAAAATCTACCCTCGATATCTCTCTTGATGATGATACACCTGCTAATGCATCTTCTTCTAACAATTCTTTCGATAATAATGATGCATCTAACGGTTCTTCAAGTTTATCTGATGTGCAGGAATCATCTCGTGTACCTCCGACTACTCCTCTACCTCAAACGTTACGCATCTCCAAGGATCATCCTGAATCGAACATCATTGGAGATCCACAAGAAGGAGTTAGAACTCGGAGACAATTGGTTTGCGGATTTGCATGCTATGTATCTCAAATCGAACCAAAGAATGTTGATGAAGCTCTTCAAGATGACTACTGGATTGAAGCAATGCAGGAAGAGCTCCATCAATTTGAGCGAAACAAAGTCTGGGAATTAACGAAGCCTCCGAAGCAACACAATGTGATAGGTACCAAATGGATTTTCAAGAACAAGAAAAATGAAGATGGTACTATCATCAGGAACAAAGCAAGGTTAGTTGCTCAAGGCTACTCTCAAGTAGAAGGTATAGACTTTGATGAAACTTTCGCCCCTGTAGCTAGACTCGAGTCCATTCGTATCTTATTTGCGATAGCTTGTCATTTTAAAATCAAATTATTTCAAATGGACGTTAAGAGCGCATTTTTAAATGGATTTTTAAATGAGGAAGTTTATGTGGCTCAACCGAAAGGTTTTGTGGATCATAAACTACCTAACCATGTTTTTCGTTTGAAAAAGGCTCTTTACGGTCTGAAACAAGCACCGCGAGCATGGTACGAAAGGTTGACAAAGCACCTTTTGGAAAAGGGCTATACTCGAGGGGGAGCTGACAGGACTCTCTTTGTGAAGCATTATCAAAACAATTTCATTGTTGCACAAATCTATGTCGATGACATTGTATTTGGTGCAACGAGAGATAATGATGCTTCTAAATTCGCGGAGACCATGGAAAGCGAATTTGAGATGTCCATGATGGGCGAATTGACTTATTTTCTTGGATTACAAGTTAAACAAAACGATGAAGGAATTCACTTGTGTCAATCCAAGTATGCAATGGAGTTGGTCAAAAAGTTTGATTTAGAAAATTCTAAGGATTTTCCAACTCCAATGGGAACTAGCCATAAGGGACTTGGAAGTGAATCACATAGTGAGAATGTAGACGAGAAACTGTATCGCAGTATGATTGGAAGTCTACTATATCTCACGGCTAGTCGCCCGGATATATCCTTCAGTGTTGGGATTTGCGCGAGATATCAATCAGCACCGAAGGAGGTTCACCTGAAAGCGGTGAAACGGATCATCCGATATATCAAAGGTACAATAAATTTCGGAATTTGGTATCCTATGGGAACAAGTTTGGATATTGTTGGATACTCAGATGCCGATTGGGCTGGATCAGTGGATGACCGGAAAAGCACGAGTGGTGCATGCTTCTATCTTGGCCATTGCCTTGTTGCATGGCACAGTAAAAAGCAGAATTGCATAGCACTCTCGACTGCCGAAGCGGAATACATTTCTGCAGGAAGTTGTTCAACCCAATTGATATGGATGAAAAGCGTGTTGAGTGATTTCCGCATTTCAGCAACTTCGGTAACCATTTTATGTGACAACACTAGTGCTATTAACATTTCAAAAACCCTGTGTTGCACTCTAGAACAAAACATATTGAACTTAGATATCATTTTCTTAGAGAGCTAGTTGAATCAAATATTCTTCAACTTTCATATATTTCAACTGAAGATCAATTAGCTGACATTTTGACAAAACCTTTGGATCTAAAACGATTTATTCATTTGCGAAAAGCAATTGGAATGCTTTCCTTGAAATAATCTTTTTGAAACTTTTGCTTAGGATAGGTTTTGTTTTTGTTTTGTTTGTTCTTTATCTATGTTTAGACATAGAACATTAATTGAGCATGAGATATATTGACTTTAATTGCATCTTTTCATGCATTTAGAAATTTATTATGCTTTTGATATCATAATATTTCAATGTTGCAATGATCATTTATGTTAATTAAGTTATCTTTTAAGTGATCAAAGTCAATTTCTCTCTCAATGATCTCTTGGTATAGTCATTATCTTATTTGACTGTTTAGTCGAGTATGAATTCGAGATCAGTGGTTTGGTTGAATACTTTATATATTAAATAATTGATAGCCAATTGAGGGGGAGTCAAAGAAAAATAATATGCTCAAAAGATGTGGAAAGAGTTACATCCCAATGAGGAGTGTGAAAACTACCACCACATGGAGGAAAGAGCTACCACCTCGATCGTCCGAGTACTGTGTGCAGCTACCACATGTATACCAAGCATGATTGTTCAATTTTTGATTAAGTAAAATGCATACACTACAAGAAAAGGCGCATGTAGAGGCGGTTGCGTAGAGGTGGTTGTTGCAACCGCCTCTATGTTCTACCATAGAGATGTCTTAGAGGCGGTTTAATACGCCTCTACATGTTAAACAAAAATTTTCTGATATCTTTTTTCTTTCCCCCCTCTTTTCTTTTCTTCCAAAAAAAAATTCTAACTTTTCCCCCCAAAACCATCCCCTCCCTTTTTCTTCTCTCTCTCTCTCTCTCTCTCTCTCTCTCTCTCTCTCTCAAACCCTCTCCGATCAAACTCGCCTCGAGTAAAAGCCTTCGATCCAGGACGGGCGGCAGCTGGTGGGCAAGTTCATGGCCTTCGACCGGCACATGAACCTGGTGATCGGCGACTGCGAGGAGTTCCGGAGGCTGCCCCCCGTGAAGGGATCGAAGAAGGCCGGGGAGGAGCGCGAGGAGCGCCGGACCCTCGGCCTCGTCCTCCTCCGCGGCGAGGAGGTCGTCTCCATGACGGTCGAGGGGCCCCCTCCCCCCGACGACTCCCGGCCAAGGCCCACGCAGCCGCCGCAGACGCCGGCCCCTGCCTCGGCCGCGCCGCTGGCCGCGGCGTCCCCGCCGCCCCCCTCATCCAGGCCCAGCCCGGCCTTGCCAGCCCCGTCTGCGGCGTCGGCGGCCCCGCCCCGGGCATGCAGCCCCAGATCTCCCCCCCCCCCCCCCCCGGGTGCCCCAGCTCTCCGCCCCGCCCGTCGCCTACCCGTAGGTCGTGCGCCCCCCACCCCCCGGCCAGATCCTCAGCTTCCCGTATTGAGCTGATCTACTGCACTTTATATATTTGGTATATTTAGGGGTGCTCAAGATCATAACAGATAAGTTCTGATTTGTTGGCTCATTTATTCTAGGGGCTCTTTGGATGCATGAATATTCTGTTCTGTATTATCTTTTTTGTTTACTTAGTGGCACATGGTAGTTGGTTGATAGGGATTAGGGAGTACTGCCTAAGTAATTTTTTGAAGAATATTGTAAATCACCTCTTTGGTGGAATCTGCCATTGTGAAATTGAAATTACTATAGCTAAAAATCAAACTCCTAAGTTGTAATCAGAAAAGCCCACTTGGATGCATGAATATGCTGTGCACAACAGCTGTATATTTTTTCTGTGATCAACAACATTATCGACCAGTTTCTGCCTTCAGGTATCTTCCATTCAGGTATCTTCCATTCATGAATATGATATGCAGCAGCCCATTCAGGTATCTTCCACATTCATTAGCTATGCTTATTCTTGTATTTGGACTTTTGAAGTCTGGAATTGCACATCAGAATATTACTTTTGCTTTTTGGAGGTATAGTTTGTCTCATCTGTATATTCATTTTGCCTAATGTTGGTTTGCACATGAGAAGTGATCCATCTGGATTGGTTTGAAGATGAGCTCCGAGCTTTTGATGGCAGTAAAGATGGAATTCTACCATGTGTATGGGATAAAGAAGTTTGCAGCTTTCCTCAGGTAATTAGATCTCCAATTATTTATTCAAATTCCTCCATGACTTCTTCGATATGAAACTTTTACCTATTATGCATTGATAATAAATGGTTATGTATTGGACTTATGAACCTCACTTTTATAATGCAGCCGGAGTCCATTAGCAAAATATTGGTCAACCAGATGCTCCTCTGCTTTGGTACCATTTTTGCCTGTCAGGTGTGGGCTCGATTGGAAGGATTTTTTTACCTTATATAATAATTAATTTTACTTATTATATGTGTCATCTTTTGTCTGCAGGATAATGGTGGGAAGTTGTTACTTCTCAAGCAAATTGGTTAGTGTCTCAAGTCTGTGAAGAAGCAGTCTTGGTATATGAGTTGTATTACAAATGCATGTGTGGGACTCTTGTCAGGTTTAAAGGTACTTTTTACATCTTCCAGACTTACCTGAAAATACAATAAGGCGCAATTCGATTTTTGCGAAGGTGTAATTCGATTATGTTGTATTTTCATGCTTAGGTTGTTCTTTCATTACGGCCTCAAACATTGCCGACTGAGATATTAAGTTCTATTCAGTCCACCTTTCAGGTAACTCTTTATACCTCAAAGTTGTTGCCTAGTTTCTTTTAGATTGCTAGTAACTTTTTCCTGTTTTCATTTAAATTGGAGGCTGACGTTCGTTACCGTTTTTGTTGTAGTGAGATTCTCAAGCTGAGGTATATCATCTAATTATTTTTCTTCTTTTCTATGTATATTACCAGAGAAGCATCAGCTAGTTCGTTAGTTACTTATCTGATGTTGCTTTCATGTAATCTGATCTTACTATAGTACTTCATACCTTGATTACTTTTCGTAGAAAATATTGTGCTACTATACATCTGCTCTTTTTAAACTATTCGAAGATGCTGTTGGAGAGATGCGAGAGGAAATGCGACGGGAAATGGATCACTTAAGGACGTCACTACTATCAAATACTCAGGTATATTAATTTGATCACAAGTCATTATTAGTAGTATACTTAAATATTTTTGTATTTTCATATCATTGACATATATATTTTACACTGTTGGATAGGGTGGGGGTGGCAATATCAATCCGATTGATGCATTTTCTTCTAATCATCATCAATTATCGAATGCAAGTCATGAACCTACAAGTGAAGGAAATCGTCGAACAATTTAAATTTGTGTAATGTAGAAAACTCGAATATTGACTATTCTTAAAACTATTTACACTTTTTGTTATTTAGTATCTTGCTATATACTATTGGATATACATTGAATGAGATTGGGTGTTAAATATTTTGATCGAAAATTGGAATGCTAATTTATTGTTAAGACTTGTGTTAATGTTTATATTGTTGATGATATATCTTTTCTGTTGTTGTTGAGATTTGTGTTAATTATGTTTTTTGTTGTTTGATGAGAAATGTAATTTTTTTTCTTATATATATTATTAATATCATATTTTATTCTGATTTGGCTGGTAGAGGCGGTTGAAATCGCCTCTACATATTGTCTTTCCATATTAATATGTAGAGGCGGTTTCAACCGCCTCTACAGACTAATATTTGTAGAGGCGGTTTAAACCGCCTCTACAGACTAATTTTTGAAGAGGCGGTTTAAACCGCCTCTATATATTAAAATTTATTAACTGATTATAAATAATAAATAAATAAATAAAAATGTAGGGGCGGGCATAACCGCCTCTACATAACGCCTCTACGCTTCCCCGGCGGTCGCTAAAACCGCCTCTACAGGCTACCCCGGCGGTCGCTAAAACCGCCTCTACGTTGTAGAGGCGGCGTCTACGCCGGCGGTTTAGAGGCGGTTGCGGGAACCGCCTCTACGATTTGTAGAGGCGGTTTAAACCGCCTCTACATTGCCTAAAAACCGCCTCTACATGCGCCTTTTCCTGTAGTGATATTGAAATACTTGACTCTGTCAAATTTCAAGGTTGGTATAAGGTGGGATTTTAAAGAAAGATGCTCAAAGAGCCACTCTCTTCAATAGATTGACTAGATACATTATCTAACTTATTTGGGATTTCAAACATCTATTGATCTTGGTATTTCATTTTCTTTACCAAATTGATGATTTGATAAAGGCATTACGCATAAGATCATGTTAGATGTGATTGAAATTGTTCAACTTTAAGGGATTTAATTTTTGTAAATTTTTGTTTCATTTTTGGATATTATTGATAGATTTGGCATAATCTAATTCTTATTGTATGAAACGATGACTTTTGTTTAAAGTTGATATGCTAAAGTGCTTACATACTTTTTCTGGATTTTATCAAATTTTTCTAAATTTTTTTCTGGAGAAAAAGTTGAAGCCGATCCGGATCGGGGTAAGTGATCCGGATCCCGAACGCAGGCTTTTTCCTGCGGGTAGCTGATCCGGATCGAAATCTCGATCCGATCCGGATCACGGCTAGGGTTTTAATAAGAACGCAAGGGTTTTGATTTCTTTCACCCTAATCTTTTGTTCTTAAGTCTCTAGAGCTTCTCTCTCTAGATTTCTTCCATCTTGGAGCCTTCAAACTCAAAGTTCTTCGATTCCAAGTAAGTTTTGTTGATCAAAATCTCGGTTTTTCATTGTTTTTGCTTGTTTGCTCAAAACGTGAGCAGAAATCTTGCAACTTTTTCGTTTTTGAATGGTTTTTGGTCAAATTTCTTTTGAAATAAGAACTCTGGGTAGATTAGTTTTGATTATATGCTGGGTTTTCTCAAGATAAACGAATTTTTGGGCTTCGATTTCTGAAAATTCTGTTTTAGAGCATATAAGAGGAATTTTTGAAAATCATGCAATTGATCTATTTTTAAAATTCTTTTTGCAAAACTAATTTGATTCCTAGTCTCTCTACATGATTATGATTGTTTGGGTACAATTTTTCAAATTTTTCAAAATTAACAATTTTTCATGTGTTCTTGAGTTGCTCTTCACAGGATACATTTTTCACTAGCAATCAAAATGGTGATCACATGGATTATTTTCCTACTTGCTGCCATGGTTCATGTCAAGGATACTGCCAAGCCTAAAAAGGCTAAGAGAATGAAGAGAGCTCAGAATGATTCCGAGACAGAATCTGAGACGGAATCAATTGACTGGGATAACATCGAGGTCGAGGCAACTGTCCCTATTATCTCCAAAGGGAAAGCAACTGCTGAAGCTTCTGTCACGCCCCGGAGGTCTAGGATAAGCGGAAAACGTGTATTATTTTTTTTTTTTTTGAAATCAGATAATCAACAACCCCGCCTGCCGGTGCGTGCCAGACCCGCCACATATACAAATTCACCCTGTACACGGACAGAGTCTCCTTTGTATATGCACGGCGTCTCAACTACTTTTACATGAATCACATTACACGGCATTGATCACACAGTCACAGAGAGTAAGTACAACAAGTATCAACATTGAAAGAACCTAGGAGTTCGCAAACAGTGTCCACTCGACACCCAAGTCTTTAAAACATCTAACATTCACATGCAGGCGGCTACATTGTTTTGAAAGGATAAATCCCAAGGGTTTTCAAAGTGGTGCCCACACGACACCCTATTTTTGAAAAGCGTTTTCGAAATTCTTTTTCATCGTAAAATGGCTGCACAGTTAACATGAAACATACCATAACTAAATATTTAAAAATACATGTCCACATATCCAGCATGATCCACATATCCACACAAAATAGCCAAAAAGGGAAAAGAGAGAGATAACCGAATAAAAGTTTGATCAAAAGGCCTCATACGGCCAAACCTAAAGTCCGCGATGCCTCACCACCGTCCCACCGTACTTACTTAGATGGACCTGTCACGGAGTGGGTAAAGTCAGTGACAAATAAAGTAGATGCTTAACAATAATAAACAAGAGTTTAGAAAGAGTTACGCCGCACCGGAACCTTCGCTATCCGACGCCCTGAAATTAACTTACTCATGTTATTCATTTTAATTTCACACCGTTTCGTCAGGGTAGGTCGACGACCTCCCCACGGAACATTTGAAGCTCTAACCCCTTCACGATGCGTGGGCGACACGTTTAGCCATCGTGAAGTGGTCCCCAATAATCACACGTGGGGCACACGGGTCCTTCTGACCACTTCTCCGGAAAAGTACACCATTGCGGGGGCCTATTCCGCCGGTGTACGTGCAGCATTCAAAAAGGGATGCCGAGATCGGCGTAAATTAATCATTACATAAAGCGAAGGGTTAAAACATTAGCATCTGTCATCTACTTTATTAACCGGTTAGCAATAAACATTTTAGTGATATGTTGCACTCAATGCACTTACAGCACTTGATGCAAAGAACCCACCTGGTTGCAGATAACCGACCGCGCCCGCGACTCTCCTAGGCGAATCAGGACTCCTCGCGGCCTACTAGAATACCCAAAAGTATGAGTTAACACCTCACCCTAATCAGGTAAAATCAGCGGTCCCAACCACTGACACACTAAACCCACAAAATCCAAAATCATCATACTTAGAGGACCGCGACGTCAATCGAAAACCAACAAATCAAAACCATCGAGTAAAACCGATAACATTGAAGACTAACAACAACCGGACCGCGACTACTTCGTCGCGGTCTCCGTCGGAA
This sequence comes from Tillandsia fasciculata, assembly GCA_029168755.2. Lineage (NCBI taxonomy): Eukaryota > Viridiplantae > Streptophyta > Magnoliopsida > Poales > Bromeliaceae > Tillandsia > Tillandsia fasciculata. Next base: position 39,109 of record JAQOTM010000106.1, read on the forward strand.
CCCAAAGGTCGCTAACGGAAATCCAAAAACCCAATCTCTCAACTAGTAGCCAACTCGGGGCGTCAGTGGCTAAACCAGGAAGGCCCCGACGGCAAAAACGATGAGGAAAGAGTCCCGACGGCGCGCCCCCGATAATTCCGTCGAGGCGCGGAGCGTCGGCGAAAACGACACCCATCATAATAAAATAGTGACCAAGAAGGTCCCAGGTGGCCATGACAAGAAAGCCACGGAAATAACGATCCCAACGGCGAAAACCGCGCTCAAAACGGTGGAAAAACGGGCAAAAACGGAGCAAAAGAATTCCGGGCTGTCGGATGGTGCACGGGGCAACCGTGGACCGGGTTTACGGTTCAGTGGAGGCGGCGGCATGCACCGGGTGCACGCAGGGAGCGTGCACCGGGCGGTTTGGGCCGGGCCGGTGCACGCTCAAGGCGTGCACCGGGTTCAGGACTTCGGGCGCGGAGACGTCCGCCGGGTGCACGCCTAGTGTAGTAACCGTAATTTTTAAAATCCAAAACCTATGTTTAAATAATTTTCTGGATTATTTAAATGGCAAAAATGGATAATTAGTAGTGCACTTGTGGCCCAAAAATACCGACTTTTGATCGGGACCTGATCTTGAAAATTCGAGATCGCCATTGCGATCGTCTCGTCGAAACATGAAAATTTCATATTCAGTTGTTGACGATCTGACGGTCAGATCTTCTAGAAATCAGCGAAGAAGAAGCGGGTCCCACAACTTAAGTTGTGAATAGTAACCCCTTATTTTAATTCCCTCTTGATCACTAACGGCCGTTTCGCCGTCTGGAAACCCAATATAGGGGTATGAGTAATGGATCCTAACTAATTTTGACGTTCTGAGCGTAATGGCACTGACGGATTTCGCGTTTGACGACCCGGGAGCATCGGGATGCGTGCAATATACCGCATTTCGACAAACTTTATGGCCCGAGATTTTATCTGAGCGTCAAACAAAACAAACAAGTACGCTACTTGACAGGTCTCGACGAGCCGGACGTCGTGGCGAAGTCCGTTTTGTGAAACGACGAGCAGATTGCCTCGAAATGCGTGAAAAGTATCCTAAAATGGACTAAATTGTAAGGAACCCTAGTATTTTATGTATTAATAGTCATGGGACTTAAACTATAGGGTGTTGGGTGCAATTTGCACCCAGTGTAGAGATCTCGAAGCTTTAGGCTTGATGTGAAATGGGTTGGAGTCATTTTGCAAAAGAATCTTTGCATTAATGTTGGGTTTGGCTTTTGGGTTCTCCTTGGAGCAAATCCGAGGAGTCAAGAGGGGAGGCTGAGCATCACCATGACCCAGGGATGCATCTAGACTATTCTCGGTTGCTCGGGAAAGGCAATGGAACCCAAGCCCTTTGAGTAACCGAGAGAAGTGGGAAGAAGCAAAAGAAAGTTCCAACATGGTCCCACTGCTCTGTGGGTGGTCCTTCAAGCTCTATTGAACCCCTGCCTCCTTTCCAAACCGAGACCGAGAGCTGGAGGCCGAGGGACCCTATTCTAAGGAGAGAGAAGCCAAGAAAGAAAGAGAGGGAGAAGAAGTTGGAGAAGGTTGGAACCAACTTCCTTGGGTTGGTTTTGAAGGCATATGAGAGGTTTCTTGGTGCTTCTGGACCTTGCTGGAGTGGGCCGAAGTCGCGCAAAGAAGAAGAAGTGGAAAACCGGCTTCCTCCTTCTTCCCCGAGCTCGGCCAAGGTGAGGGCTTCAAACCACTGAATGATAGCCTCCTAGACCATGTACAGTAGACTCCCTAGACCCTAAGCATCCTCTCTGCAAATCCCGAGCCTCCCATGCGTAGCGGTTGGCCGGCGGGAACAATACCTCGCCGGAAACCTAACCTAGCTCCGCCTCGAGAGAACTCCGCACCCATTTGACCAAAATGGCTCAAATTTGGTGAGCGTGGACTGTAGGTCATATAGATAAAATCTGCAGAGTTTGAAAGAATATTGTTGAGTAGTTTTGGAGAAATTTAAAGCCCTAGTTTTCGGGTTTCTTGCATGTTGGCCGAGCTTCTTGCTCCGGCGCCGGCGGGCTTCCCCGACGCCGTCCACCTACCCAGAAGTGTTTATGGGACCTTGAGGAGTGACCCCATGCATTTGCATGGCACCCATGCAGCACCGAATTGGTGCGGCCATGGTTGAACCCGAGAAGAGACCAAGCATGGCCGCCGGCGGTCCGGCGACCATTGGCCGGGGAGGTTGGGTCGGGAAGCTTAGTGTGGGCCCAAGGAACTTACCATGCAAGTTTGGAAGCTCCAGGTTATCTCTGTAAAATTCCACCATTGGAGCCCATGAAGCTCGAATGGGAGCTTCCTCCATCGCCGCCGCCGCCGTGTCCTATTGCCGGGCACTAGCACAGAAAGTTTCCCTGAGGGTGTTAGCACCTCTAGGTGCTTTTGGTTAAGTCCCAGAACCCTTGGTTGAACAGTCACGAATTTCGAGGTTTGAGGCATCTTCTTCAACCTCGGGCTTCGGCAATCCGAGGGTGCAAGGTGAAAACCAAAATGCTGGGAATGTTGCCTGTGCTCTGTGGAGCAATTCCCTTCAAGTTTCACAGGATTTGGGCCAGTAATTGCTGAGAACCGGGTTTGGGAATGGTTTGTGTGTGTTATGTAGAAGGTTGCACACCATGTGTTTGTTATAATGCTACAGTGAAAATTTATTTGGATCTAGACTTCAAGTTGAATATAAAAGTTGCTTAGAAATATCCCCTGAGCTTGATGCTCACTTCAGATCAAGCTTGATCTGTGTGGACAAATGTTTGGTGCATTGTTAACTTGTGTGAGTGCGAGGATGCGGTTCTGGGTGATCCAGCAGGTCTGGACCTCAAATAGAGGGAGCACGGGTATCCTGGCACTGTCCAGATCAACTTTGATATACAAAGTTTTACTGAATGATGTTTGGATTAAAAGTTGTAGTTAAAACAATCTTAAAAAGTAATGGTTGACCCAAACCAAGTTCTAGGCTGTTTGCGAAGCCGCGACAGTGTATTCCTGGCTATTTTGGGGTCACTGGACGCGATGCTTGTGTTAGAAACAGTGTTTGAAGTCTTGGAGAAACAAAAATTCATTTTAGGCTATGTTAGAGAGTGTTTCATGGCCCGAAGTTTGCCTCGGATTCCGTGCTGCCACAAATTGGTGAGCACGGTGTTCAGCATGATAATTGTCACCGCTGGAAGTGACGGTTTGTTAAAATGAGTTTCCAGTTGAAAGAACGAGCGAAAACAGTGCTCAAATGACACTATTGTTTAAATAATTAGAGGTTTAAAATTGATCTGGGTTTTAAGTTGTGGTTAGTGAGTTTGAGGTTGATTATTATGTTTGATCCAGGTTGGCTTGATTTGTCTCTGGTCCTCGAGCATACAGTGGATTACAGTTTAGTCGCCTGCAATTTGACAGGTGGGTTATCTTCGGTCCGGGCTTTATCAGTTCGGCCCTCGGTGTACGGTATTGGTTGGACTCCTATTTTTGGTAACTTAGTTTATTTTGAGCCTGTCTGCCTTTGGTTGCAATATATATTACTGTTAGTTGCTCTGACTGATTGGCCATTTCGTAGTTGCACTCCTATGCTTGAGTCTTATATCAATCTATTAATGCTTGAGCCTGCCTTTCCATTGATTCTGATATTGCATCCTTGATTGGATTAATTGAGTTTATCGGTGAGCTTATGATTAGCTGAGATTTGCCTTAATTTGCATATGAGTTGAGATTTATTGTTTAGTTGCTGATTATTCCTGCATGAAAGTGGAGATTCAGTTGATCTTGTCATTGCATCCCAGTGGGGATTTCCCGGCTTGTAGCCGATTACCCGGTCAGTGGACCGCCAGTTTGAGCATGCATATGTGACTATAACTCATGTGGCGCTGCAGTTCTTAGACAGGGATCACAACCCTGAGTACTTCAGTTTGCCGGCCCAGATGGGGGTGCTGTTTTATAGCCAGGGTTCGTCACCCTGGGAGCTTCACCCCTAGATTTGATGTTCCCTGCTCTTAGACAGAGTTAGCGACTTTGAGTGCGGGTGAACATGTTACGCCGCTCTTAGACAGAGTTAGCGACTTTGAGTGCGGTGGTTATGTCCCTCTAGAGTGGTACTTGTTTTTGGTCTTCGTGACCAGTTGGGCAGCTTTGCCTGAGGTGCTGGTGTCCAACAGTGGTATAGCCTGAGGAACCAGTGACCAACAGTGGCATTAGATTGGGTATATTGTGTGTTGGGTACTCGTATTCTACCATTGATGCATGATTCGCATTGGTTACCCAGTATTGATTAGCATGACTGGCACATGATTGATTGTACCCTTTACAGCATTGTTGTTTACCAGCTTGTTATAGCATGACCAATATGGTGGCTTATGATTGGGTTTTTAGTATTTCATCTATTGATGCATATGTTGTTGATTGCTAAGTTTACTTCATCATGTTCCATTGATTCTTTGATCTGATGTTTAATCATCCATCTATACATGCTGATACTTGATATGATGCCTTTGATTATAGTTCCATGATTATATATCTGTTGATCTCCATGTTGACTATTTGTTTATCTTAACTGTAACCTCCATGATTATATATCTATTGATCTCCATGTTGCCTATCTGATTATTCTAACCCTTGATTATTACTATCCTCTAGTATTGTATACCAGTAGGTACGATCTGCTATTTCTCGGCTCGTCGTGCCCACTGGGATACACTCCGGTGTGTCTCACACCCTCGGGTGACTGTTTTTCAGGTCGAGCGGGGGTTGGGATGTCGGGACGTTTTGGTAAGGTTATCGAGATAGCTTCGATCCTTGGACAGCCGTTATCTTTGTATTAGCAACTGTCAAAGAGGAAAATTTGTAATATAATTGTACTGTTTATTTTATATTTGTACGTAGTTAGTTCACTCTGATGTGGTTGTAAGCTTAGCCGTGCATATATAGAAAAGGCTCAATCCCAAGGGGGATTGGGACTCTTCTATATATGTGGCGGTCTGTCATGCCCTAGCTGTTGTTGCAACTCTGATTTTTTTTTTAAAAAAAAAAAAAAAAAATTATACACTGGTTTTTTGAACTCGGGGCGTGACAGATTAGATGGTATCAGAGCAATAGGAATACGATGCCTAGGTTTGGCTAGGAACGAACCTTAGGATGACTTGTGTCCACGAGAGAGCGCGGGGTATTGGTATAGTGGACTGGAGTTCAGATGTGTTCACACGCAGTTGAGTAGCGTTCGTACGCGCTCTGGGCATTGGGGTCTCTGTTGGTGCAGAGTTAGCCGCGGTCGTAATGCGGGCAGTGGGCTTGATGTTTCAGTGGAGCCAGAGGGCTCAGAGCAGTTACAGTACATGTGGTTCAAAGATTGACCACGGATCCTGCAGTAATTGTGGATTAATGGCACAGCAGTAGATGACTGCAAATATTGCACCAGCCCATAGTTTGCCCTGAGATTAATAAAATGTCGATCTTTCGATGACCCCGTGTTATAATTCAGTGGCCTACGTGCCTGATGGTAATCCTGGTTTAGGTTGGATTCAAATTGTGGCCTATGCGTCGATTCTAATAAGGTGTTGGTAAACGTTGGAATATGATTCTAAATTCTTATAAATAGTCAGGGTGGCATTCCTGACCACGAGATGGTAAATACCCTTGGTAGAGGGCATGTCATTGGCATAGAGACTGTGAAGGGAGGTATGTGATGTACCTTCAGATGAGTGTTGTGTCCCCAACTAGTTGTTGGCGACAGATCTATGGTATTTCGCCTTTCTTTTGGTGAGCACGTTGGGCGGCCGACAACGTACTTTCAAAAGGACGGAGAAATACTCTGCCCTGTAATAGGGAATATTCAGATTGGGTCTAAATGAGTAGCCGGAGAGTTAACAACGATTTGTGACTGATTGTCAAATGTAAACCCGTTAAAGGCTTAATAGTGGTTTAGATAAGTTTCGGGGACGAAACTTTTTATAAGTGGTGGGTGATGTAGTAACCGTAATTTTTAAAATCCAAAACCTATGTTTAAATAATTTTCTGGATTATTTAAATGGCAAAAATGGATAATTAGTAGTGCACTTGTGGCCCAAAAATACGGACTTTTGATCGGGGCCTGATCTTGAAAATTCGAGATCGCCATTGCGATCGTCTCGTCGAAACATGAAAATTTCATATTCAGTTGTTGACGATCTGACGGTCAGATCTTCTAGAAATCAGCGAAGAAGAAGCGGGTCCCACAACTTAAGTTGTGAATAGTAACCCCTTATTTTAATTCCCTCTTGATCACTAACGGCCGTTTCGCCGTCTGGAAACCCAATATAGGGGTATGAGTAATGGATCCTAACTAATTTTGACGTTCTGAGCGTAATGGCACTGACGGATTTCGCGTTTGACGACCCGGGTGCATCGGGATGCGTGCAATATACCGCATTTCGACAAACTTTATGGCCCGAGATTTTATCTGAGCGTCAAACAAAACAAACAAGTACGCTACTTGACAGGTCTCGACGAGCCGGACGTCGTGGCGAAGTCCGTTTTGTGAAACGACGAGCAGATTGCCTCGAAATGCGTGAAAAGTATCCTAAAATGGACTAAATTGTAAGGAACCCTAGTATTTTATGTATTAATAATTATGGGACTTAAACTATAGGGTGTTGGGTGCAATTTGCACCCAGTGTAGAGATCTCGAAGCTTTAGGCTTGGTGTGAAATGGGTTGGAGTCATTTTGCAAAAGAATCTTTGCATTAATGTTGGGTTTGGCTTTTGGGTTCTCCTTGGAGCAAATCCGAGGAGTCAAGAGGGGAGGCTGAGCATCACCATGACCCAGGGATGCATCTAGACTATTCTCGGTTGCTCGGGAAAGGCAATGGAACCCAAGCCCTTTGAGTAACCGAGAGAAGTGGGAAGAAGCAAAAGAAAGTTCCAACATGGTCCCACTGCTCTGTGGGTGGTCCTTCAAGCTCTATTGAACCCCTGCCTCCTTTCCAAACCGAGCCCGAGAGCTGGAGGCCGAGGGACCCTATTCTAAGGAGAGAGAAGCCAAGAAAGAAAGAGAGGGAGAAGAAGTTGGAGAAGGTTGGAACCAACTTCCTTGGGTTGGTTTTGAAGGCATATGAGAGGTTTCTTGGTGCTTCTGGACCTTGCTGGAGTGGGCCGAAGTCGCGCAAAGAAGAAGTGGAAAACCGGCTTCCTCCTTCTTCCCCGAGCTCGGCCAAGGTGAGGGCTTCAAACCACTGAATGATAGCCTCCTAGACCATGTACAGTAGACTCCCTAGACCCTAAGCATCCTCTCTGCAAATCCCGAGCCTCCCATGCGTAGCGGTTGGCCGGCGGGAACAATACCTCGCCGGAAACCTAACCTAGCTCCGCCTCGAGAGAACTCCGCACCCATTTGACCAAAATGGCTCAAATTTGGTGAGCGTGGACTGTAGGTCATATAGATAAAATCTGCAGAGTTTGAAAGAATATTGTTGAGTAGTTTTGGAGAAATTTAAAGCCCTAGTTTTCGGGTTTCTTGCATGTTGGCCGAGCTTCTTGCTCCGGCGCCGGCGGGCTTCCCCGACGCCGTCCACCTACCCAGAAGTGTTTATGGGACCTTGAGGAGTGACCCCATGCATTTGCATGGCACCCATGCAGCACCGAATTGGTGCGGCCATGGTTGAACCTATTAGAAAATAAAGTTTCTATATTCTTGAATGGAGATTTGATGGAAAGAATCATGAAGATTTGCCTAACAATTTACTTGCTATTTTGAACCAAGATTATCTTGCCAATTCAGCATGGATTCAATGGTAGCATATAGAAGGCAGAAATAGATTTAGTAACCGCACAAGGAAGGCAATAATATTTTATATTATTCCTTTTTTAATAGATTCGTGATGTATATTAAATCTTGTACATACTATCATTTTTTTATATGAGAGGTTCGACTAATGTCAGTCACTCCAATTTGAATTTACTCTCTTCCACTTAATCATTTTCTTTACATGGTATCGGAGCATTGAAAGTTTTCTACCTGTTATTTTTTAATGGCGAAAGAAGATGCTAATAGCTCTACTTCTGTCATCGATGTTTATTCACCATATTATATTCACCCATCCGACAATCCAGGAGCTATACTTGTAGCTCAACCTCTTTTGGGAGATAACTACGGGACATGGAAACGATCCATTACTGTAGCATTGGGTGCAAAGAATAAGCTCTCCTTTGTGGATGGGACTTTAGCAAAGCCAACGTCTCCGATTGATCTCGTTCAAGCATGGGAACGATGCAATCATATGGTATTCTCTTGGTTGATTAATGCATTAAGCAAAGATATCCGAGAAAGTGTGGTGTTCGTCGAAACAGCTCATGAACTTTGGGCTGAACTTGAAGAACGATTTTCACAAGGAAATGGTCCTCGCATCTACGAAATTAGGTGCACCATCTCCAATACACGCCAGGAGCAACTCACAGTTGCCACTTATTTTTCTAAATTAAAGCAAGCTTGGGATGAACTCAATTCCTACTCTACAGTCCCAGTATGCAACTGTGGAGCATTGAAGGAGATTCAACGAGAGCGGCAAACCGAACATATTTATCAATTCCTTATGGGATTGAATGAGGCGTTTGGGACTATACGCACTCAAATCATCGCGATGGATCCTCTACCAAGTCTTGCGAAGGTATATTCTCTTATCCAACAAGAAGAAAAACATATTGGTCTCAAAATATCTCACTCAAATCCATCAGAACTGACCGCTCTTATTGCTAAGGGCGGTTCATCTAACCGCTTCAATGATGCTCATTCAACTAAATCCGAAAATTCTTCAAAGATGAAGCCACGTTTTATTTGTGACCATTGCGGCAAATCTGGACATACCAAATCTCGGTGCTATGAGATTATTGGTTATCCTGTTGGACATGCAAAACATAACCCTTCTAAGTCCGAAGCTTCTTCTCAAGCTTTACGATTACAAGGGAAAGGGGGAGCATCTGGACATCAACAACAACGCTCGAGGCATTTCAACACCGACAACAACAACAATAATGGTCAGCAATTTGTTGGGTCGTCTAGTTCAGGTGGTAATCTCCAAACACATGGTGAAAGTCCATTACCTCCTCTCACCAGTCAACAATATCAACAGTTGCTGTCACTTCTGAATATAGATGTACCAAATCCTTCAGCTAATTTTGCCGGTAAAATTTCTCCTCAAATCCAAACAAATAAATATTCCTCTTCATGGATTATTGACTCCGGAGCTTCCGATCATTTTACTTTTGATTCTTCCTTGTTGACTGGTGTTGTTTCTTCTACGAATACTAAGCCAGTTTTCTTACCAAATGGGTCGAGCAATTCCATCACTCACATTGGTAACACTTGTATTTCTCCAAATTTATATTTGAATAACGTCATGTGTGCTCCGTCCTTTAACTTCAATCTTCTCTCCGTTAGCAAACTCACTAATTCTATGAATTGTGCTGTAACTTTTTTCCCAACCTTTTGTGTATTCCAGGACCTGACAACGAGGAAGTTGATTGGAGTCGGTGAAGTGCGGGATGGATTATACCACTTTGTTCAACCACCTGTCGTTGCTACCGTCTCAAATAAACCGAGTCATCTTTGGCATAGGAGACTCGGCCATCCTTCGAAACACAGGCTTGCTGGCCTTTCTCCTTCTCTTTTTCATGATCATCCTTGTTCTCTTGAATTTTGTGAAGCATGCACTCTTGCTAAACAAACTCGTTTGCCTTTTCAATCTAGTTTGAGTAAAAGTTGTTCTGTTTTCAACTTGATCCATTGTGATATTTGGGGGGGGTACTCTACCCCATCTCATTCTGGTGCACATTATTTTTTGAGCATAGTTGATGACTATTCCCGTTGTACTTGGATTTATCTCATGCGATATAAATCTGAAGTATACAAATTTTTGCGCGCTTTTATTAATTTGGTACACACTCAATTTGATTGTCATGTCAAACAAATAAGGACTGATAATGGATCAGAATTTCTGTCACAATCTATGCAATTGTTGTTTCAAGAGCATGGCATAATTCATCAAAGGTCCTGCGTTCATACTCCTCAGCAAAACGGGATTGTCGAGCGTAAACATCGTCATCTTCTAGAGGTTGCACGTGCATTACGTTTTCAAGCAAATCTTCCTATTAATTTTTGGGGAGAATGTGTACTTACTGCCACCTATTTAATAAATAAGATCCCTACACCCATCCTTGATGGTAAATCACCCCATGAAATTCTTTTTGGTTCTAAACCTAATTATGATCATTTGCGTGTTTTTGGGTGTTTATGTTATGCACGAAATGTTGATCCTCACAAACATAAGTTTGATCCTCGAGCGAAGCGTTGCGTTTTTGTTGGCTATCCTATGGGACAAAAAGGTTATCGTGTTTATGAGATTGAAAGTGGTAAAATTTTTGTTAGTCGTGATGTGACCTTTTGTGAAGATGATTTTCCCTTTCATTCTAATAATCAAAACGAGATTGTTAACACTCCTACCGCCATTACCACTGATGCCAATTATGATGATCCTATATTATCACCCACAATTTCATCACCAACTGAAGACAACACTGATATAGAACATCCATCCACCACTCATGTTGACGATGCACCCCGACGATCCTCACGCGTTACTCGACGACCTACTAGATTAGATGATTATGTTTGTACTAATGTTAATTCCAATCCATCCCAAACATCATTGACACATTCAACGGCCGCTTTGTCAGGTAAACCTCAATCTTTATTCTCTGTTATTTCCTATGAAAACTTCTCACCCGCTCATCGTGCCTTTTTGTCTAGTATTTCCTCTCATGTAGAACCAACTTCCTATTCCCAAGCTGTTAAAGATCCAAAATGGAGAGAGGCAATGAAAAAAGAGCTTGATGCACTCAAACTCAATAATACATGGACTTTGGAACCGTTACCACCTGGAAAGCGTCCCATTGGTTGCAAATGGGTATTCAAAATTAAATACAATTCAGATGGCAGCATCGAGCGATATAAAGCTCGTTTGGTGGCTAAAGGTTATACACAAATGGAGGGTCTTGATTATCATGAGACCTTTGCTCCCGTCGCCAAACTCGTAACTGTGCGTTGTCTTCTTGCCGTTGCTGCTGCTCGTGGATGGGAACTACACCAACTTGATGTAAATAATGCTTTTTTACATGGCGATCTACACGAAGAAGTTTATATGGTTCCCCCACCAGGCATTAACAAAAAAGGTGATAACTTTGTTTGCCGTTTGCGCAAGTCTTTATACGGTCTAAAACAAGCATCTCGAAATTGGTTTGAAAAGTTTTCTAATGCTCTTCGATCAGCCGGATACAAACAATCCGTCGCCGATTACTCTCTTTTCACAAAATCTTGTGGCAAAAATTTTAGTGCCGTTCTTGTATATGTCGATGATGTGATTGTGACCGGTAATGACACACCTTCCATAACTTGGCTGAAGAAATATTTGAACACGCTTTTTCATATCAAAAATTTGGGGCGTCTTAAATATTTTTTGGGAATAGAAGTCGCTCGCTCCTCCGAAGGCATTTTTCTAAGCCAACGGAAATATATTTTGGATATACTTGCTGAAACCGGCATGATTGGTGCCAAGGGCTGTTCTTTTCCAATGGAGCAAAACCTTCATTTAACACCTGACGATGGAGATTTTTTGGATGACCCTAGTATGTATAGGCGACTCGTTGGACGCTTAATTTATCTCACAATAACGCGGCCCGACATAACCTATTCAGTCAATATGCTTAGCCAATTTATGCAACAGCCTCGGAGTACACACATGGCAGCTGCATATCGAGTTCTTCGTTATTTGAAAAGCTCACCTGGACATGGAATACTCTTTTCTAGCTCTACACCATTATTGTTAAGAGCATATTGTGACTCAGATTGGGCAAGTTGTCCTACGACTCGGCGATCAACTACTGGTTACATCACTTTTCTTGGATCAAGTCCCATTTCATGGCGCACCAAGAAACAAAGTGTTGTATCTCGTTCATCAGCGGAGGCCGAATATCGCGCCATGGCCACAACTACTTGTGAGTTAACATGGCTTAATTATTTACTTAATGATCTTGGTGTTTTTCATCATCAGCCGATGTTGCTCCATTGTGATAATCAAGCTGCGCTTCATATTGCTTCAAATCCAGTATTTCATGAACGGACGAAGCACATTGAGTTAGATTGTCACCTCATACGTGAGAAAATACATTCTGGGCTCATTACTACGACATATATATCAACAACTAATCAGCTAGCGGATATTTTTACCAAGGCGCTTGGAAGAGAAAGGTTTCAATATTTGACTCGCAAGCTGGGTATTACGTCCCTTCACACACCAGCTTGAGGGGGAGTATTAGAAAATAAAGTTTCTATATTCTTGAATGGAGATTTGATGGAAAGAATCATGAAGATTTGCCTAACAATTTACTTGCTATTTTGAACCAAGATTATCTTGCCAATTCAGCATGGATTCAATGGTAGCATATAGAAGGCAGAAATAGATTTAGTAACCGCACAAGGAAGGCAATAATATTTTATATTATTCCTTTTTTAATAGATTCGTGATGTATATTAAATCTTGTACATACTATCATTTTTTTATATGAGAGGTTCGACTAATGTCAGTCACTCCAATTTGAATTTACTCTCTTCCACTTAATCATTTTCTTTACAGAACCCGAGAAGAGACCAAGCATGGCCGCCGGCGGTCCGGCGACCATTGGCCGGGGAGGTTGGGTCGGGAAGCTTAGTGTGGGCCCAAGGAACTTACCATGCAAGTTTGGAAGCTCCAGGTTATCTCTGTAAAATTCCACCATTGGAGCCCATGAAGCTCGAATGGGAGCTTCCTCCATCGCCGCCGCCGCCGTGTCCTATTGCCGGGCACTAGCACAGAAAGTTTCCCTGAGGGTGTTAGCACCTCTAGGTGCTTTTGGTTAAGTCCCAGAACCCTTGGTTGAACAGTCACGAATTTCGAGGTTTGAGGCATCTTCTTCAACCTCGGGCTTCGGCAATCCGAGGGTGCAAGGTGAAAACCAAAATGCTGGGAATGTTGCCTGTGCTCTGTGGAGCAATTCCCTTCAAGTTTCACAGGATTTGGGCCAGTAATTGCTGAGAACCGGGTTTGGGAATGGTTTGTGTGTGTTATGTAGAAGGTTGCACACCATGTGTTTGTTATAATGCCACAGTGAAAATTTATTTGGATCTAGACTTCAAGTTGAATATAAAAGTTGCTTAGAAATATCCCCTGAGCTTGATGCTCACTTCAGATCAAGCTTGATCTGTGTGGACAAATGTTTGGTGCATTGTGAACTTGTGTGAGTGCGAGGATGCGGATCTGGGTGATCCAGCAGGTCTGGACCTCAAATAGAGGGAGCACGGGTATCCTGGCACTGTCCAGATCAACTTTGATATACAAAGTTTTACTGAATGATGTTTGGATTAAAAGTTGTAGTTAAAACAATCTTAAAAAGTAATGGTTGACCCAAACCAAGTTCTAGGCTGTTTGCGAAGCCGCGACAGTGTATTCCTGGCTATTTTGGGGTCACTAGACGCGATGCTTGCGTTAGAAACAGTGTTTGAAGTCTCGGAGAAACAAAAATTCATTTTAGGCTATGTTAGAGAGTGTTTCATGGCCCGAAGTTTGCCTCGGGTTCCGTGCTGCCACAAATTGGTGAGCACGGTGTTCAGCATGATAATTGTCACCGCTGGAAGTGACGGTTTGTTAAAATGAGTTTCCAGTTGAAAGAACGAGCGAAAACAGTGCTCAAATGACACTATTGTTTAAATAATTAGAGGTTTAAAATTGATCTGGGTTTTAAGTTGTGGTTAGTGAGTTTGAGGTTGATTATTATGTTTGATCCAGGTTGGCTTGATTTGTCTCTGGTCCTCGAGCATACAGTGGATTACAGTTTAGTCGCCTGCAATTTGACAGGTGGGTTATCTTCGGTCCGGGCTTTATCAGTTCGGCCCTCGGTGTACGGTATTGGTTGGACTCCTGTTTTTGGTAACTTAGTTTATTTTGAGCCTGTCTGCCTTTGGTTGCAATATATATTACTGTTAGTTGCTCTGACTGATTGGCCATTTCGTAGTTGCACTCCTATGCTTGAGTCTTATATCAATCTATTAATGCTTGAGCCTGCCTTTCCATTGATTCTGATATTGCATCCTTGATTGGATTAATTGAGTTTATCGGTGAGCTTATGATTAGCTGAGATTTGCCTTAATTTGCATATGAGTTGAGATTTATTGTTTAGTTGCTGATTATTCCTGCATGAAAGTGGAGATTCAGTTGATCTTGTCATTGCATCCCAGTGGGGATTTCCCGGCTTGTAGCCGATTACCCGGTCAGTGGACCGCCAGTTTGAGCATGCATATGTGACTATAACTCATGTGGCGCTGCAGTTCTTAGACAGGGATCACAACCCTGAGTACTTCAGTTTGCCGGTCCAGATGGGGGTGCTGTTTTATAGCCAGGGTTCGTCACCCTGGGAGCTTCACCCCTAGATTTGATGTTCCCTGCTCTTAGACAGAGTTAGCGACTTTGAGTGCGGGTGAACATGTTACGCCGCTCTTAGACAGAGTTAGCGACTTTGAGTGCGGTGGTTATGTCCCTCTAGAGTGGTACTTGTTTTTGGTCTTCGTGACCAGTTGGGCAGCTTTGCCTGAGGTGCTGGTGTCCAACAGTGGTATAGCCTGAGGAACCAGTGACCAACAGTGGCATTAGATTGGGTATATTGTGTGTTGGGTACTCGTATTCTACCATTGATGCATGATTCGCATTGGTTACCCAGTATTGATTAGCATGACTGGCACATGATTGATTGTACCCTTTACAGCATTGTTGTTTACCAGCTTGTTATAGCATGACCAATATGGTGGCTTATGATTGGGTTTTTAGTATTTCATCTATTGATGCATATGTTGTTGATTGCTAAGTTTACTTCATCATGTTCCATTGATTCTTTGATCTGATGTTTAATCATCCATCTATACATGCTGATACTTGATATGATGCCTTTGATTATAGTTCCATGATTATATATCTGTTGATCTCCATGTTGACTATTTGTTTATCTTAACTGTAACCTCCATGATTATATATCTATTGATCTCCATGTTGCCTATCTGATTATTCTAACCCTTGATTATTACTATCCTCTAGTATTGTATACCAGTAGGTACGATCTGCTATTTCTCGGCTCGTCGTGCCCACTGGGATACACTCCGGTGTGTCTCACACCCTCGGGTGACTGTTTTTCAGGTCGAGCGGGGGTTGGGATGTCGGGACGTTTTGGTGAGGTTATCGAGATAGCTTCGATCCTTGGACAGCCGTTATCTTTGTATTAGCAACTGTCAAAGAGGAAAATTTGTAATATAATTGTACTGTTTATTTTATATTTGTACGTAGTTAGTTCACTCTGATGTGGTTGTAAGCTTAGCCGTGCATATATAGAAAAGGCTCAATCCCAAGGGGGATTGGGACTCTTCTATATATGTGGCGGTCTGTCATGCCCTAGCTGTTGTTGCAACTCTGATTTTTTTTAAAAAAAAAAAAAAAAAATTATACACTGGTTTTTTGAACTCGGGGCGTGACACCTAGCGCGTGCACCGCGCGGGCCGGTGCACGGCTGTGTGCACCGGGCCCGTGGTTTCCTCGCCGCGGGGCGTGCACCGGGTGCACGCCCCGGCCCGTGGACCGCCGGCCGTATTTGAACAGTAAACCCTAGTTTTTCGCGTTTTCGCGCCGTTTTCGCTCCCGTGCGATCCCGGCGACGACCCCGTGACCATGGTAACGACGGCGGCGGCCTCCCGTTAACCACAATGTTCCGACGAAGTCGCCCCAAAAATTCCCGAAAAATTCCCGGTAAATCTAGTAGCTAAACCGACGACCGACGGACAACCAAAACGTCGATCGGAGGTCCGTCAAAAAGAAACCGATTAAAAATCATCGATTAAATTCGATAAAAAAAACACCGAACACCCCTAATCAAGAACAAGAAAGACGCGGATCAAAACCCGACGGAAAACCACGATGTACGATCTTACAAGAACACGAAAAACCCCCGATTAAATTCTACGAAAGGATCTACAACACTAACCTCACTTAATCGGAAAATAAAGAACCGATCTTGGTCCTCGCGTCGTCGGAGATCCGGATCCGCTCCCCGTAGACGATGGCGTCTCGTTCTCCGATCTCCGGCACGTAAAACGGGCGATCGGGTTCCTCCGCTTCTTCCTTCTTTTCTTCTTTTCTCTCCGCTCTTACGGCTAGGGTTTAGAATTCTCTTTCCTTACGGCTAGGGTTTAGAATTCTCTTTTCTTAACGAGGGGAAAATACTTATATTATCTAATTATCTTCATATTTAATTTCCCCAATTTCTGTTATTCTCCAAATCATACGTAGAGAAAAATCTATTTTCCCCGTCACCGGATAATTAATTAATTAATTAATTAATTAATTATCCACACGAGATAATCCCTATTATCCACAAACGGTTGCAAGATATTTTGCACGGATTTTGATGCACGACTAATTCCCGCATCACTAAAAATCCCGTTCCGGGGGTTCCCGACATCGGATTTCCGATCCGATCGCATCGTCGGTCTTTATTTTTCGCGCTCTTCCGCAGAAAAATACAAGTGCCACACACACCGACCGACAAACCAAAAGTAATATTCCCGGGATACTAAAAGAACACTAAAATAGAAGGAGGGTTAAATATTACAAAATACCGTGTCATTACACCACTCACACTTTATAAAAAGTTTCGTCCCCGAAACTTAAATACAGCCCTCGCTAAACAGCTCGGGAAAACACTCCCGCATTTTCGATTCCAGCTCCCACGTCGCCTCGCGTTCCTCGTGGTTGCTCCATTGGACCTTCACGTAGGGGATGGTCCGGTTTCGCAGTTTCTTGTCCTCTCGCGCCAGGATCCGCACCGGTGTTTCTTCAACAGTTAAATCCTCCTGAAGCTTGATCGTGGATAAGTCCAGGGCGTGAGAGGGGTCGGGAAGGTACTTCCGAAGCATCGACACGTGGAATACGTTGTGTACTCGGTCTAGGCTTGGCGGCAAGGCCAGGCGATAAGCCACCGGGCCAACGCGCTCTAGGATCTCAAACGGTCCCACGTACCTCGGACTTAGTTTCCCTCTCAGACCGAAACGTCGGGTCCCTTTCGAAGGCGACACTCGCAGCAACACGTGCTCGCTCACCGCGAATTCCAATTCCCGTCGCCTGCGGTCTGCGTAACTTTTCTGTCTGCTCTGGGCGGTCAGCAATCGCTGCCTGATGAGGCGCACCTTTGCCTCGGTTTCTTCGACCAAATCCGGTCCCAACCATTTACGCTCTCCCAAGTCATCCTAGCACAAAGGCGACCGACAGCGGCGCCCGTACAAAGCTTCGTATGGCGCCATCTTAATGCTGGCTTGGTAACTGTTATTATAGGCGAACTCCACAAGTGGTAGGTATTGAGACCACCCGTCGCCTAGGTTTAGCACGCATGCTCGCAGCATGTCTTCAAGGATCTGGATCACCCACTCTGATTGTCCGTCTGTTCGCGGGTGAAAGGCCGTGCTGAAAAGCAGCTTGGTCCCCATAGCTCGCTGCAGACTGTGCCAAAAACTCGACACGAACCGCGTGTCTCTGTCCGACGTGATGGACGCCGGTACAGCATGCAATCTTACTATCTCATCTATATAGGTTCGTGCCAGCCGCTTCCGGGTCCACGTCGTATGAATCGGCAGGAAGTGGGCGGATTTCGTCAAACGGTCCACTATGACCCATATCGCGTCGTGCCCTTGGGATGATCTCGAAAAACTAGTCACAAAATCCATCGTGATCATCTCCCACTTCCACTCCGGCACGGGCAACGGCTGCAACTTCCCCGCTGGACGCTGGTGTTCAGCCTTCACCTGTTGGCATACTAGGCAGTGTGCCACATATCGAGTCACATCTTCCTTCATCTTGGGCCACCAGAAGGTTTGTTTGACATCCTTGTACATCTTTGTTCCCCCGGGGTGCACCGTATATGGGGCGGTATGCGCCTCCCTCAGGATTTCTTCCTTGAGTTCCGGTAGATCCAGCGCACCGATTCACCCCCGAAAACACATCTTGCCATTAGCATTCATCGCGAAATCGCCCCCTTGGTCGGAGTGCACATTGCGGTGTGTTCCACACAAGTAGTGCCTCCATAACTTGAGGACGAATACAACTGCTGCAAGCTCCAGGTCGTGCATGGGGTAGTCCCTTTCGTACTCCTTGAGTTGCCTCGACGCGTAGGCTATAACTCTACCCCGTTGCATGAGCACGCCGCCGAGACTGTTCCGCGACGCATCGCAGTACACCTCGTAGTCCTTGTCAGGTTCCGGTAAAGCGAGCACCGGGGCTCGCGTCAACTTGTCCTTGAGTTCCTCAAAGCTCTTCCGGCATTGCTCCGTCCATATATACTTTTCTCCTTTACGGGTCAGGCGAGTGAGGGGCAAAGCTATCTTGGAGAAGCCTTCCACGAAGCGTCTATAATACCCTGCAAACCCTAGGGAGCTTCGAATCTCAGTTACCGTTGTCGGCCGGAGCCCCGTCGGTTATCGAACCCATCTTCTTCGGGTCGACTGCAATCCCAGCAGCCAACCAATATGCCCCAACAAGCCCACCTCGCGGTGCCAAAACTCACACTTTATAAGTTTTGGCATATGGTTTCTGATCCCGGAGGGTCTGGGGAATACCCGCGGGTGTTCCCCATATCCCTGGTCTATGCGAGAGTAGACCAGAACGTTATCTGGAGGACTATCACCGACTGGTCTAAGATGGGCTTGAGTATCCCATTCCTCATGCCCGTGAACACCGCTGGTGCGTTAACGAGTCTAAACGGTATAACCGTAAACTCATGTTGACCATTCCGAGCTCGCAGGGCTGTTCATGGTATGTCGTCACCCGGAATCCTAGGCTGGTGATAGTCGGTCCGCAGATCAATCTTTGGGAATGCCATTGCTCCTTGTAGTTGATCGCTTAAGTCATCCATCCGAGGTAGGGAGGGTACTTGCTCATCTTGTGTAAAGATCTATACGAAACTCGTGAACGCTACACGACTGTCGTCTACAAAGCTTCCTGCCCGCAACCAAGAAGTGCGAGCAGAAGGCGCTCCTACACGCTAAGTTTACAAGTTCCGGCAAATCCGGTTCCCGGAGACACGCTTGGAACTTCAAGCAGTCAATACCGCTTAAAGATTGCCGCAACTGTCGGCCCCAAGCGCTATGCCGACAACCCTTTAACGGAAACCTCATTAGTTCTCTTAGATTAAGAACCTGCCTCACCCTCGCTAGGCAGGAAGGAGTACAGTCGCCTGCCTGGAGGGGTAGCCAGAGGATTCGACTGAACTTATTTCTACGATGGAGATTTCTTCTAATAACTAAGGTAGGGCGAAAACATGAAGCGAGGTGAAAGAGTGGGACGCTCAGGTGTTAACACAAAGGTTCTAGCACGAAGATCTGAAACTTGAGTATTACCTGTTACATCGTGCCCCATGGGTCCGTCCCATGGTGGGTCATCGCATAGACTCTCCCTCCTCCCGATCGCGGAGACGAAGGTGGAGACGCTGCTACGGATGATGTCCCCGTTTCCGAGGGGCAGTTGCAACGACAGTGCTCCGGTTTGCCGCCTCGAAAGACAATGGTCTTCATTCTGGGGACACTCGGTCACTGGGTGTATTCCGTCACAAATAATGCAAGACTTGTCCACTGGCCTTTGTCCTCCTGTCGGCGCATTCTTGGTTCCTTGTTGCAATCTCGGGTATTTAGGAGACCGGCTCCTCTTGGTATGCCCTCTTTCGAAGTTTGACCGGGCTCGTTTCTTATCCCTGCTGTGTCCCGAGCTCTCCCGTCGGGCTTGAGAAATCGTAATTCCACGCTCCACCGCGGTGGCTCTATCAACCACCTTGAAGATATCGCTCCATAAGCCATTCACAAAAAGACGGGCATTGTGAGGTTCATCTCTTATAACAAAGGGAATGCATTTGATCAACCTCACAAATGCCCGTTGATATCCCATAACTGCTCGACTTCCTTGCTTGTGGTGCCTAGGGTCGCCTTCCATCTGCTGCTTGATGCTGTCGGAGAGAAATGCCCCAAACAGTTTTCCTCGAAACGTGGTCCAAGGTGGAAGGGCGGTGCCCTCCGAAGGGTCCGGGCGCACCGTCTTCCACCACTTGCGGGCGTCTCCCTCAAGAAAACGGACTGCCAAAGGGACCCATTCACCTTCCTCCATTAGCAAAGCTTCGAAGAGCCTTTGCATGGTATCTACCTATTCTCCTACGACCCAAGGGTCGGTCGTATCTCCCTCAAGGAGTCTCCAATGATGGCTCCCAGCGTAGGTCCCAAAGTTGCTGGTGCGGCTGGTCCGGGCAGAAAAGCCTGGGCGACCTCCACTGGTGTAGTCGGCAGTTGCGCCAACGGACGCACTCGTTCCATAAAGGTTGCTAACTGCCCGGCCATCTCTCGTAGTTGTTGTCGGAGGAGCTGATACTCCGCCGCTGTTGGCATCGTACTCTCTGCCCCTGTGTTCTCTGTTGCTAACCCATTTCGGGCCATTATACTGCTGTATACAAAGAAACCACATTAACCGTAAGGTTCCTGGCCTAACACTAGACCTACAAAAACACTACGGTTACGACCCCTTTATCCCCGCACACTCACGTTCTAAGACACCTACGACCTGGTTATCTCATATCCAATTTTGGTGGTAGGATCATGCACTGCGGTTACTGGACACCGACTGTTGTGGTCAAAGCCGTGTTTCTCTCTGATACCATAAAATCTGTCACGCCCCGGAGGTCTAGGATAAGCGGAAAACGTGTATTATTTTTTTTTTTTTGAAATCAGATAATCAACAACCCCGCCTGCCGGTGCGTGCCAGACCCGCCACATATACAAATTCACCCTGTACACGGACAGAGTCTCCTTTGTATATGCACGGCGTCTCAACTACTTTTACATGAATCACATTACACGGCATTGATCACACAGTCACAGAGAGTAAGTACAACAAGTATCAACATTGAAAGAACCTAGGAGTTCGCAAACAGTGTCCACTCGACACCCAAGTCTTTAAAACATCTAACATTCACATGCAGGCGGCTACATTGTTTTGAAAGGATAAATCCCCAGGGTTTTCAAAGTGGTGCCCACACGACACCCTATTTTTGAAAAGCGTTTTCGAAATTCTTTTTCATCGTAAAACGGCCGCACAGTTAACATGAAACATACCATAACTAAATATTTAAAAATACATGTCCACATATCCAGCATGATCCACATATCCACACAAAATAGCCAAAAAGGGAAAAAAGAGAGATAACCGAATAAAAGTTTGATCAAAAGGCCTCATACGGCCAAACCTAAAGTCCGCGATGCCTCACCACCGTCCCACCGTACTTACTTAGATGGACCTGTCACGGAGTGGGTAAAGTCAGTGACAAATAAAGTAGATGCTTAACAATAATAAACAAGAGTTTAGAAAGAGTTACGCCGCACCGGAACCTTCGCTATCCGACGCCCTGAAATTAACTTACTCATGTTATTCATTTTAATTTCACACCGTTTCGTCAGGGTAGGTCGACGACCTCCCCACGGAACATTTGAAGCTCTAACCCCTTCACGATGCGTGGGCGACACGTTTAGCCATCGTGAAGTGGTCCCCAATCATCACACGTGGGGCACACGGGTCCTTCTGACCACTTCTCCGAAAAAGTACACCATTGCGGGGGCCTATTCCGCCGGTGTACGTGCAGCATTCAAAAAGGGATGCCGAGATCGGCGTAAATTAATCATTACATAAAGCGAAGGGTTAAAACATTAGCATCTGTCATCTACTTTATTAACCGGTTAGCAATAAGCATTTTAGTGATATGTTGCACTCAATGCACTTACAGCACTTGATGCAAAGAACCCACCTGGTTGCAGATAACCGACCGCGCCCGCGACTCTCCTAGGCGAATCAGGACTCCTCGCGGCCTACTAGAATACCCAAAAGTACGAGTTAACACCTCACCCTAATCAGGTAAAATCAGCGGTCCCAACCACTGACACACTAAACCCACAAAATCCAAAATCATCATACTTAGAGGACCGCGACGTCAATCGAAAACCAACAAATCAAAACCATCGAGTAAAACCGATAACATTGAAGACTAACAACAACCGGACCGCGACTACTTCGTCGCGGTCTCCGTCGGAACCCAAAGGTCGCTAACGGAAATCCAAAAACCCAATCTCTCAACTAGTAGCCAACTCGGGGCGTCAGTGGCTAAACCAGGAAGGCCCCGACGGCAAAAACGATAAGGAAAGAGTCCCGACGGCGCGCCCCCGACAATTCCGTCGAGGCGCGGAGCGTCGGCGAAAACGACACCCATCATAATAAAATAGTGACCAAGAAGGTCGCAGGTGGCCATGACAAGAAAGCCACGGAAATAACGATCCCAACGGCGAAAACCGCGCTCAAAACGGTGGAAAAACGGGCAAAAACGGAGCAAAAGAATTCCGGGCTGTCGGATGGTGCACGGGGCAACCGTGGACCGGGTTTACGGTTCAGTGGAGGCGGCGGCATGCACCGGGTGTACGCAGGGAGCGTGCACCGGGCGGTTTGGGCTGGGCCGGTGCACGCTCAAGGCGTGCACCGGGTTCAGGACTTCGGGCGCGGAGGCGTGCGCCGGGTGCACGCCTAGCGCGTGCACCGCGCGGGCCGGTGCACGGCTGTGTGCACCGGGCCCGTGGTTTCCTCGCCGCGGGGCGTGCACCGGGTGCACGCCCCGGCCCGTGGACCGCCGGCCGTATTTGAACAGTAAACCCTAGTTTTTCGCGTTTTCGCGCCGTTTTCGCTCCCGTGCGATCCCGGCGACAACCCCGTGACCATGGTAACGACGGCGGCGGCCTCCCGTTAAAAAAAACGGCGGCGGCGGCCTCCCGTTAACCACAATGTTCCGACGAAGTCGCCCCAAAAATTTCCGAAAAATTCCCGGTAAATCTAGTAGCTAAACCGACGACCGACGGACAACCAAAACATCGATCGGAGGTCCGTCAAAAACAAACCGATTAAAAATCATCGATTAAATTCGATAAAAAAAAACACCGAACACCCCTAATCAAGAACAAGAAAGACGCGGATCAAAACCCGACGGAAAACCACGATGTACGATCTTACAAGAACACGAAAAATCCCCGATTAAATTCTACGAAAGGATCTACAACACTAACCTCACTTAATCGGAAAATAAAGAACCGATCTTGGTCCTCGCGTCGTCGGAGATCCGGATCCGCTCCCCGTAGACGATGGCGTCTCGTTCTCCGATCTCCGGCACGTAAAACGGGCGATCGGGTTCCTCCGCTTCTTCCTTCTTTTCTTCTTTTCTATCCGCTCTTACGGCTAGGGTTTAGAATTCTCTTTCCTTACGGCTAGGGTTTAGAATTCTCTTTTCTTAACGAGGGGAAAATACTTATATTATCTAATTATCTTCATATTTAATTTCCCCAATTTCTGTTATTCTCCAAATCATACGTAGAGAAAAATCTATTTTCCCCGTCACCGGATAATTAATTAATTAATTAATTAATTAATTATCCACACGAGATAACCCCTATTATCCACAAACGGGTGCAAGATATTTTGCACGGATTTTGATGCACGACTAATTCCCGCATCACTAAAAATCCCGTTCCGGGGGTTCCCGACATCGGATTTCCGATCCGATCGCATCGTCGGTCTTCATTTTTCGCGCTCTTCCGCAGAAAAATACAAGTGCCACACACACCGACCGACAAACCAAAAGTAATATTCCCGGGATACTAAAAGAACACTAAAATAGAAGGAGGGTTAAATATTACAAAATTCCGTGTCATTACAGCTTCAAAGACAAAGCCTCAGCCTACTGCAGCTGAAAAAGGAAAAGCCCCAATGGAACCAAGTCCAATTGGAACAAGAAGGAAAACCGGTGCAAGAAAAAGAGGCAGTGTGTCACGCCCCGGGGGTTTTTAGGTAAAGATAAGCGGAAAAGCGTATGTATTTTTTTTTTTTTTTTTTTTCTTTCTTTATAATTAAGTACCAACCTCGCCCCGGTGCGTGTCAGACCGCCACATATACAAATTCACTCTTCAAGCGGACAGAGTCTCCTTTGTATATGCACGGCGTCATACTTACAACAACAATGATAACAACATTCAACATACGATCTTTAACCACACAGTCACAGTCAACAAGTACGAGAGTGTAAAGACATTCAATCCCCTTACGAGGAACCTACAAGTTTGCAAACGGTGTCCACTCGACACTCATTCCTTTAAAAACGTCTACACATTCACAGTAAGGCGGCTATATCATTTTGAAAGGATAAATCCACAGGTTTTCAGAGCAGTGCCCACACGACACTTGGTTTTGGAAAACATTTTCGAAATCCCTTTTTGTTCGGTATAAAAACATGCCGCATATAAATCATTAAGGAACATTATAAAAAACACCTCACAAAACCGTCTCTCAATCCAACATCCACAACATTCCACAATCAAGCAATCGAGAACTTAATTTAGATAACAAGGGGATGAGATAACTCGAGCTAGAAAAATAGAATAAACCTCATCCAGCTAATGTTCTTTAATCGCTGCCTCACCGTCGTCCCGACTACTACACCTAGTCAAACCTGTCACGGAGTGGGTAAAGTTAGTGACAAACAAAGTAGATGTCTAAATAACAACAAGGAAAGAAGAGCAAACCGATTACACCGGAACCTTTTTGCTAAAATCCTGTACATAAATTAAGCTGGGCACCAACCCCAGATTTGTCAATTAAGCTGGGCACCAACCCCAGAGTACCTGTCGGAGAGACTAAAGTCTCCCCTCGTGCGCAGTCCCCTTTGATGCTTTTACCCCCACTCACGGTGCTGGTGTGCTATTTTCAGCTGGCGTGAAGGGGGTCCTCACGGCTCCCACCCCTTTGTGAGGCACACGAGTCAAAAGACCACTTCTCCGGAAAAGTACACCCATGCGGTGGCCCTATCCGCTGGTGTACGTGCAGCATCCGAATACGGATTTGCCGAGATCGGCGTGTAGTGAGCACCGCGACCGCAGCTGCAACAGTTGTTAGATAAAATACATTTATGCGAAAGGTTAAACTGTCCATCTACTTTGTTAGGCAAATTGAGAGCATTTTAGTGATGATAGATGCACTTACTGCACTTGTTGCACTTATAGCAACCGTACCCACCTGGAATGAAGACATACGACCGCTCCCGTGACCCTCTTAAGCAATCGGAACTCCTTGCGGCCTACTAGAATATCCAAGAGTACAAATTAACACCTTACCCTAATCAGGTAACATCAGTGGTCCCAACCACTGCAATAAAGAACCCACTAAAGCCGAAATCACTACACCTAGAGGACAGCGATGTCAATCAAAACCCCAACAAATCAAAACAGTCAAATAAAATCGAAAACTCAGATCACACCGGTAAATTCAAAGGCTAACAACCACCGGACCGCGACTGTTTCATCGCGAACCCCGTCGGAGTCTAAAACCGCTAATGGAAATCCAACAAAATCCAATTCTCAACCGGTAGCCGACTCGGGACGATAATGATTAAACCCGGAAGATCCCGACGGCAAAAAGATGAGACAAGAGACCCGGCGGCGCGCCCCCGACGATTTCGTCGGGGCGCGGAGCACCGGCGAAATTAACGCCCGACATAATAAAACAGTGACCAAAAAGATCCCAAGTGGACACACCAAGAAAACCGCGGAGATAATGATCCCAACGGCGAAAACGGCGCTCAAAACGGTGGAAAAAGGACCCAAACGGAGCCACCGAACTTTGGGCTGTCGGGTGGTGCACAGGGGCAACCGTGGACCGGGTCTGCGCATCGGGCGGCCGTGCTGCATGCGCCGGGTGCACGCAGGAGGTGTGCACCGCGCGTCTTGGGCCGGGCCGGTGCACGCGCGAGGCGTGCACCGGGTCTGCTCGTCGTGTGGCCGTGCAGCATGCGCCGGGTGCACGCATGAGGCGTGCACCGCGCGCCTTGGGCCGGGCCGGTGCGCGAAACCGTGCACCGGGTCTTGTGCTTCCGACGCTGCGGGCGTACACCGGGTGCACGCCTGGACCCGTGGACCGCGCTGTACGGTCAAGCACAGTAAACCCTAATTTTGCCGTTTTCGCTCCCGTTTCGCGATTTCTTCTCCGTTTTCGCTCCGTGCGACTCCGGCGAAGACCCCGCGACCATGGTAACGGCGGCGGCGGCCTCCCGTTTAACAACGGCGGCGGCGGCCTCCCGTTAACCCACTATGTTCCAACGAAATATCCCCAAAAATTCCCGAATAAATACACGATAATTCTAATGACTAAACCAACGATCGACGGACAACCAAAACGTCGATCGGAAGCCCGATAAAAAGAAACCGATTAGAAATCATCGATTAAACTCGATAAAAAAACCATCGATCACCCTCGATCAAGAACGAGAATAAATCATGGATCAAAACCCGACGAAAATCGGCGATCGATGTACCAATCAAAACGACCTTACAAGAACACGGAAATACCCCGATTAATTCTACAAAAGGATTAACGACCACTAACCTCAATCTATCGGAAATAAAGAACCGATCTTGGTTCTTGCGGCGTTGGAGATCCGGATCCGCTCCCCGAAGATGATGGCGTCTTGTTCTCCGGTCTCCGGACGTCAATCGGGGCAATCGGGTTCCTCCGCTTTCTCCTTCTTTTCTCCTCCGGTTAGGGTTTCGCCTTTTCCTATTTCTCTCGGTTCCTTTCTCTCTTTTTAAACTTGGGTTTCGTTTGGTTTTCGGTACGCACGAGAGGGAAAGGTTTGAGGAGGCGGTATTTTAATTTAGGGTTTTCCTTCCGGTAACCGGGATTTAATTATCCTCTTAATATTTATTTTCGTTTATTTTATTTTATTTTATTTCGTACGTACCGTCAAAATACTCCTCGGATATTTTTGACTCTAATTAATTAATTCGTTAATTAATTAATTCCCTACAGATAATCCTTCGGGATAAATCTTTAAAGATAATTGCTTAAGGATAATTCCTTATCGATAATCCCTTCGGAGATAATTCCTTAAAGATAATTCCTTAAGGATAATTCTAAGATTCCACAAAAAGCGTGCCAGATCTTTTGCACGGATCCCGATGCACCCCACGATTATCGCGACCTTCAAAACCCCATTCCGGAAGATCTGTAAGTCGGATTTTGGATCCGATTGCACCGCCGTTCATCGTTTTTCGAGCTCTATCACCGAAAAATACCCGCACCGCATGTTAGTCAACTCTAAAGAGCCCGATAATTTAATTTCCTCTAACTTACACTCTATCAGCAGGAGGGTAAAATATTACTAGAAAAGTCGTGTCATTACACCACTCACACTTTATAAAAAGTTTCGTCCTCGAAACTTAAACTCAACCCTCGCTAAACAATTCCGGGAAATCTTTCTTCATTTTCGTCTTAAGTCCCCAAGTCGCTTCGCGCTCCTCATGGTTACTCCATTACGTCTTTACGTAAGGGATTGTCCAGTTACGGAGTTTCTTTTCCTCCCATGCCAGCCTCCGCATCAAGGTTTGGCAGTAACGCCAACCGGTATGCCACCGGGCCTACGTGCCCTAAATCCCAAATGTCGGATCGTCGATGCCAACCAACGATCCCAAAAGCTCGAATTATAAGAAATACGCAACCCATTTACTTATGGCGTTTTGTCACACCGCCACAGATCTTGACCTGACTCAACCCCCACCTGGACACTAAGGCGTACTGTTACAACGCCTCGGGTCTATTGTTGGGCCTTTTGCCGTTAGGTCTATTGTGGACCGCAGCCCCACTCAACTTACTAGGCTCACCCAACTCAACTCGTGAGTCCCTTGGGTCTATTGTCACGAGGCAAGAAGTTGGACCTATTTAACCCTTAACTAAATAGCCAACACATAAGACAACTAAGTCTTCACCTCCTTATTTGGCAGGAAAGTACAAAGTATTTACTTCTAAGGGTTCTTCTGGGGTCGAGACCAAGATTACTCTTTGCGCGAGGGGTCTTTCCTGCTACTACTTCCCTCGTAAGTCAAAACGTCTATTTTCCCCCGCCGGTCGCTGGCGTTCCGCTTTCGCCTGTTGGCATTCCAATTAATGCGGCACGGTTGTTACGCATCGCTCTTTAATTTGGGCCACCATAAGGTCTGCCTCGGATCCTTGCGCATCTTTGTACCTCCGGGATGCGCAGTGTAGGGAGCATTATATGTTTTTGCTAGATTTTCCTCCCTCATTTCTAGTTTATCGGGCATACGAATTCATCCCCGGAACCTTACCATATTATCTGAGCCAATCGTAGAGAAAAATCTCCGCCTTGCTCCGAGGATATTCTGTCTTGCACCAGTTATATTTGCGTGTCTGTTGTTTGATCTCTCGAGATCCTCTTGGAGATTCGTCAGACTAGATCTTGTAGTCTTTTCCGGGCTTCGGCAAAGTGAACACGGGTGCCTGTGCGGGTTTGTCTTTACGCTCCTTGAAACTCTCCTGGCACTGGGCCATCCAGACGAATCTTTTCCCTCTTTGGGTTAGTCAATTTAGGGAAAATGGCCTCCCACGAAGCATCTGTAGTAGTCTGCCCGTCCTAAGAAGCTTCGGATTTCCATTACCATTGTTGGTCGAGCCCAGTTAATCCCTGATTGAATCCTCCTTGGATCCACTGTAATTCCAGACACCGAAACAACATGCCCCAAAAGTCCCCCTCGCGGACCATAACTCACACTTTATAAGTTTTGGCATATGGTTTCTGCCCCCGGAGGGTCTGGGGGATTACTCGCAAGTGTTCCCCATACCCCTTGTCTGTGCGAGAGTAGATCGGAATGTCCACTAAAAGACCATCACCGACTAGTCTGAGAAGGGCTTGAGTATCCTTTTCCTCATGCCCAAGAGCACCACTGGTGCGTTAACGAGTCTAAACGGTATAACCGTAAACTCATCTTGACCATTCCGAGCTCGCGGGTCTGTTTTCAGTGTGTCATTACCCGGTCTCTAGGCTGGCGATAGCCGGACCGCAGATCAACCTTTGGGAATGCCGTTTCTCCTTGTAGTTGATCGCGTAGGTTATCTATCCGAGGTAGAGGAGTACTTGTCCTTCTCGTGTCGAGACCCATACGGTACTCGTGAACGCTACTCGACTGCCTTCTACCAAGCTCCTTACCCGCAACAAAGAAAAGCGAGCAGAAGGCGTTCCTACAAGCTAAGTTTACAAGCTCCGGTAAGTCCGGTTCCCGGGGACACGCTTGGAACTTCAAGCAGTCAACTACCGCTTAAAGATTGCCGCAACTGTTGGCCCCAAGCGCTACACCGATAACCTTTAACGGAAACCTCATTAGTTCTTAGAGACCAAGAACCTGCCTCACCCTCGTTGGACAGGAAGGAGTACAGCCGCCTGCCTCGAGGGGTGGCCGGAGGATCCGACCGAACTTATTTCTACGGTGGGGGATTTCTTCTAATAGCTAAGGTAGGGCGAAAACATGAAGCGAGGTGGAAGAGTGGGACGCTTAGGCGTTGACACAAAAGTTCTAGCACGATGATTTGAAACTCGAGTATTACCTACTACATCGTGCTCTGCGGGTCTGTCCCCTGGTGGGTCATAGCATAGACTCTCCCTCCTCCCGATTGCGGAGACGAGGGCGTAGATGCTGCTACGGATGATGTCCCCATTTTCGAGGGGCAGTCGAAACCTAAGTGCCCCGATTTGCCGTATCGAAACAATGGTCCTACATCTGGGGACACTCGGTCACTTGGTGTATTCCGTCACAAATAATGCAAGGCTTGTCCACCGGCCATTGTCCTCCTGTCGGCGCATTCTTGGTTCCTTGTTGCAATCTCGAGTATTTAGGAGGCCGGCTCCTCTTGGTATGCCCTCTTCCGAAGTTTGGCCGGGTTCGTTTCTTATCCCTGCTGTGTCCTGAGCTCTCCCGTCGGGCTTGAGAAATCGTAAACCCGCGCTCCACCGCGGTGGCTCTATCGACCACCTCCTGGAAGGTGTGCAAACCCGCCGTTTGCACCACCTTGAAGATGTCGCTCCATAAGCCATTCACAAAAAGACGGGCCTTGTGAGGTTCATCTCTTATAACAAAGGGAACACATTTGACCAACCTCACAAATGCCCGTTGATACCCCATAACTGTCCTGACTTCCTTGCTTGATGACCTTCAGGTCACCTTCCATCTGCCGTTTGATGCTGTCGGAGAGGAATGCCCCAAACAGTTTTCCTCGGAACGTGGTCCAAGATGGAAGGGCGGTGCCCTCCGAAGGGTACGGGCGCACCGTCTTCCACCACTTGCGGGCGTCTCCCTCAAGAAAAAGGACTGCCAAAGGGACCCATTCACCCTCCTCCATTAGCAAAGCTTCGAAGAGCCTTTCCATGGTATCCACCCATTTTTCTACGACCCAAGGGTCGATCGTCTCTCCCTCAAACACGGTGGGTCGTCCCTCTTGAAATTTGCCAAGTTCGCTATCACCCTATCCCATTCGGTTTGCTTGATAGGGGCTTCCCCTGCTGCGACGGCGGACACTCTGGGAGCAGGTGTCACCACGGTCTCTCTCAAGGGGTCTCCAATAACGACTCCCAGCGTAGGTCCTAAAGTTGCTAGTGTTAGTGCCACTAAAGACGTCGTCGGATGAACCGACGGTATCTCGGTCACCGTGGTTGGAGGAGGGGCGATCACAATCTCGCTGTCCTCCACCGGCGGTCCTGTCACTGGTGCGGCTGGTCCGGGCAGAGGAGCCTGGGCGACCTCCATTGGTGTAGTCGACTGTTGCACCCACTGCCGCACCTGTTCCATAAGGGTTGCTAACTGCCCGGCCATCTCTTGTAGTTGTTGTCGGAGGAGCTGATACTCCGCCGCTGTTGGCACCGTACTTTCTGCCCCTGCATCCTCCGTTGATAACCCATTTCGGGCCATTATTCGCTGTATACAAGGAAACCAAGTCATCCCTAGACCTAACTGGTCTAGCACCACGACCTACAGACACATCGGAACTAAATTCCTTTTTTTTTCCCCGTATACTCACGATCTACTGCACATACACCTTGGTTATCTCAAGTTCAATTTGCTTGTGGCATCATGCACTGTGGATGCTGGTTACTGACTACTGTGGTTAAAGTTGTTTTTCTCTGATACCATTTAATCTGTCACGCCCCGGGGGTTTTTAGGTAAAGATAAGCGGAAAAGCGTATGTATTTTTTTTTTTTTTTTTTTCTTTATAATTAAGTACCAACCTCGCCCCGGTGCGTGTCAGACCGCCACATATACAAATTCACTCTTCAAGCGGACAGAGTCTCCTTTGTATATGCACGGCATCATACTTACAACAACAATGATAACAATATTCAACATACGATCTTTAACCACACAGTCACAGTCAACAAGTACGAGAGTGTAAAGACATTCAATCCCCTTACGAGGAACCTACAAGTTTGCAAACGGTGTCCACTCGACACTCATTCCTTTAAAAACGTCTACACATTCACAGTAAGGCGGCTATATCATTTTGAAAGGATAAATCCACAGGTTTTCAAAGCAGTGCCCACACGACACTTGGTTTTGGAAAACATTTTCGAAATCCCTTTTTGTTCGGTATAAAAACATGCCGCATATAAATCATTAAGGAACATTATAAAAAACACCTCACAAAACCGTCTCTCAATCCAACATCCACAACATTCCACAATCAAGCAATCGAGAACTTAACTTAGATAACAAGGGGATGAGATAACTCGAGGTAGAAAAATAGAATAAACCTCATCCAGCTAATGTTCTTTAATCGCTGCCTCACCGTCGTCCCGACTACTACACCTAGTCAAACCTGTCACGGAGTGGGTAAAGTCAGTGACAAACAAAGTAGATGTCTAAATAACAACAAGGAAAGAAGAGCAAACCGATTACACCGGAACCTTTTTGCTAAAATCCTGTACATAAATTAAGCTGGGCACCAACCCCAGATTTGTCAATTAAGCTGGGCACCAACCCCAGATTTGTCAATTAAGCTGGGCACCAACCCCAGAGTACCTGTCGGAGAGACTAAAGTCTCCCCTCGTGCGCAGTCCCCTTTGATGCTTTTACCCCCACTCACGGTGCTGGTGTGCTATTTTCAGCTGGCGTGAAGGGGGTCCTCACGGCTCCCACCCCTTTGTGAGGCACACGGGTCAGAAGACCACTTCTCCGAAAAAGTACACCCATGCGGTGGCCCTATCGGCTGGTGTACGTGCAGCATCCGAATAAGGATTTGCCGAGATCGGCGTATAGTGAGCACCGCGACCGCAGCCGCAACAGTTGTTAGATAAAATACATTTATGCGAAAGGTTAAACTGTCCATCTACTTTGTTAGGCAAATTGAGAGCATTTTAGTGATGATAGATGCAGTTACTGCACTTGTTGCACTTATAGCAACCGTACCCACCTGGAATGAAGACATACGACCGCTCCCGTGACCCTCTTAAGCAATCGGAACTCCTCGCGGCCTACTAGAATATCCAAGAGTACAAATTAACACCTTACCCTAATCAGGTAACATCAGTGGTCCCAACCACTGCAATAAAGAACCCACCAAAGCCGAAATCACTACACCTAGAGGACAGCGATGTCAATCAAAACCCCAACAAATCAAAACAGTCAAATAAAATCGAAAACTCAGATCACACCGGTAAATTCAAAGGTTAACAACCACCGGACCGCGACTGTTTCATCGCGAACCCCGTCGGAGTCTAAAACCGCTAATGGAAATCCAACAAAATCCAATTCTCAACCGGTAGCCAACTCGGGACGATAATGATTAAACCCGGAAGATCCCGACGGCAAAAAGATGAGACAAGAGACCCGGCGGCGCGCCCCCGACGATTTCGTCGGGGCGCGGAGCACCGGCGAAATTAACACCCGATATAATAAAACAGTGACCAAAAAGATCCCAAGTGGCCACACCAAGAAAACCGCGGAGATAATGATCCCAACGGCGAAAACGGCGCTCAAAACGGTGGAAAAACGGACCCAAACGGAGCCACCGAACTTTGGGCTGTCGGGTGGTGCACAGGGGCAACCGTGGACCGGGTCTGCGCATCGGGCGGCCGTGCTGCATGCGCCGGGTGCACGCAGGAGGCGTGCACCGCGCGTCTTGGGCCGGGCCGGTGCACGCGCGAGACGTGCACCGGGTCTGCGCGTCGTGTGGCCGTGCAGCATGCGCCGGGTGCACGCATGAGGCGTGCACCGCGCGCCTTGGG
The DNA here is from genome assembly GCA_029168755.2 of Tillandsia fasciculata. Lineage (NCBI taxonomy): Eukaryota > Viridiplantae > Streptophyta > Magnoliopsida > Poales > Bromeliaceae > Tillandsia > Tillandsia fasciculata. Next base: position 72,391 of record JAQOTM010000106.1, read on the forward strand.
CCGGGCCGGTGCGCGAAACCGTGCACCGGGTCTTGTGCTTCCGACGCTGCGGGCGTACACCGGGTGCACGCCTGGACCCGTGGACCGCGCTGTACGGTCAAGCACAGTAAACCCTAATTTTGCCGTTTTCGCTCCCGTTTCGCGATTTCTTCTCCGTTTTCGCTCCCGTGCGACTCCGGCGAAGACCCCGCGACCATGGTAACGACGGCGGCGGCCTCCCGTTTAACAACGGCGGCGGCGGCCTCCCGTTAACCCACTATGTTCCAACGAAACATCCCCAAAAATTCCCGAATAAATACACGATAATTCTAATGACTAAACCAACGATCGACGGACAACCAAAACGTCGATCGGAAGCCCGATAAAAAGAAACCGATTAAAAATCATCGATTAAACTCGATAAAAAAACCATCGATCACCCTCGATCAAGAACGAGAATAAATCATGGATCAAAACCCGACGAAAATCGGCGATCGATGTACCAATCAAAACGACCTTACAAGAACACGGAAATACCCCGATTAATTCTACAAAAGGATTAATGACCACTAACCTCAATCTATCGGAAAAAAAGAACCGATCTTGGTTATTGCGGCGTTGGAGATCCGGATCCGCTCCCCGAAGATGATGGCGTCTCGTTCTCGGGTTCCTCCGCTTTCTCCTTCTTTTCTCCTCCGGTTAGGGTTTCGCCTTTTCCTTTTTCTCTCGGTTCCTTTCTCTCTTTTTAAACTAGGGTTTCGTTTGGTTTTCGGTACGCACGAGAGGGAAAGGTTTGAGGAGGCGGTATTTTAATTTAGGGTTTTCCTTCCGGTAACCGGGATTTAATTATCCTCTTAATATTTATTTTCGTTTATTTTATTTTATTTTATTTCGTACGTACCGTCAAAATACTCCTCGAATATTTTTGACTCTAATTAATTAATTCGTTAATTAATTAATTCCCTACAGATAATCCTTCGGGATAAATCTTTAAAGATAATTGCTTAAGGATAATTCCTTATCGATAATCCCTTCGGATATAATTCCTTAAAGATAATTCTTTAAGGATAATTCTAAGATTCCTCAAAAAGTGTGCCAGATCTTTTGCACGGATTCCGATGCACCCCACGGTTATAGCGACCTTCAAAACCCCATTCCGGAAGATCTGTAAGTCGGATTTTGGATCCGATTGCACCGCCGTTCATCGTTTTTCGAGCTCTATCACCGAAAAATACCCGCACCGCATGTTAGTCAACTCTAAAGAGCCCGATAATTTAATTTTCTCTAACTTACACTCTATCAGCAGGAGGGTAAAATATTATTAGAAAAGTCGTGTCATTACACCACTCACACTTTATAAAAAGTTTCGTCCTCGAAACTTAAACTCAACCCTCGCTAAACAATTCCGGGAAATCTTTCTTCATTTTCGTCTTAAGTCCCCAAGTCGCTTCGCGCTCCTCATGGTTACTTCATTACGTCTTTACGTAAGGGATTGTCCAGTTGCGGAGTTTCTTTTCCTCCCATGCCAGCCTCCGCATCAAGGTTTGGCAGTAACGCCAACCGGTATGCCACCGGGCCTACGTGCCCTAAATCCCAAATGTCGGATCGTCGATGCCAACCAACGATCCCAAAAGCTCGAATTATAAGAAATACGCAACCCATTTACTTATGGCGTTTGGTCACACCGCCACAGATCTTGACCTGACTCAACCCCCACCTGGACGCTAAGGCGTACTGTTACAACGCCTCGGGTCTATTGTTGGGCCTTTTGCCGTTAGGTCTATTGTGGACCGCAGCCCCACTCAACTTACTAGGCTCACCCAACTCAACTCGTGAGTCCCTTGGGTCTATTGTCACGAGGCAAGAAGTTGGACCTATTTAACCCTTAACTAAATAGCCAACACATAAGACAACTAAGTCTTCACCTCCTTATTTGGCAGGAAAGTACAAAGTATTTACTTCTAAGGGTTCTTCTGGGGTCGAGACCAAGATTACTCTTTGCGCGAGTGTCACGCCCCGGGGGTTTTATTTTTTAGCGGAAACGGTACACAAAGGTAAGTGTAAGTGTAAGGTGCGTACAAATTTTTTTTTTTTTTCTTTAAAACCTCCTTCCCCGGCGCGTGCCCAGACCCGCCACACATACAGATTCACTCGAAAGTCGGGCAGAGTCTCCTCTGTACATGCACGGCGTCGCGGCTATCACAACCGTCAAACACAAGCAATCACTTCCAATTAATCACAACAGTTCGGAGTAGTAAGGTGCATGAAGACTAAACAATACCCATGGCCAGTCAAGTTGAAAGTATAAACTCACTGTTTTGAAAACAGGCTCACACGGCCTTAGGTTTTGAAACCAGTTTACGAAGTCCTTTTTCTTTTGCTTTCTGGTTGATTTGTTTAGAAAACGGCCAACCGGGAATAATAAAGGAAACAGAAATGCATAAAGGAAAAGAAAGTACTCAACATCCACACGACCCCACAAGGGTATCGAGAACCACACAATAACTTACAGTTCCGAATGAAATGCAATGCAGAGAAAGTAAATAAAAACAGCATACTAGGGCCCCTCAGCCCGACTGCTACCACCTCGGCCTCACCGTCGCCTACCTCTACCCCCTGGAGGTACCTGTCACGGAGTGGGTAGTCAGTGACACTATCATAGAAACAGTACTAAAGCAGTAAAGTAGTACCAAACCATAAAGTAAGACTAGCTGGGGCAATCCACTCCTCCCAAACGGGTAACACCTGTAACACCTGTGATACCTGTAACACCTGTAACACTTTTATCACCTTTACCCCTGTAACACCTGACCGCGTCGGGATCCAATCCCGGCGGTCCCACACCTGACCTCATTGGGATCCAATCCCAACAGGTCCCACCGCTCGCACCTTCGTGCCTCAAACCCCCCACCTACGGGGGCCCCACTACGTCACCTCGTGGGTAAACACGGGTCAAAGACCGCCTTTCCGGAAAAGAGCACCCTTTGCGGTGGCCAAACCGCGGATGCGCGTGTCGCACTCGAGCATAGTAACAAAACACGGGGTAATAATGGTACATCATAGAAACCGTCAGTGTTAGTACAGGTTAACATAATATTTAATATCCTCCCCGGAACACTAACATTACTAAACCTCGGGAGAAAAACCCACACTGTTTCAATCCAAGCACAAGGTCCATATAAAGTTTAGAACATCCCTTCTTTTTCTATATTTTCTTTTTCTCTTTGTTCTAAACGTTAGCACAGTCAAACAAGTAATGTCTATCACCCTTCGATCTTTAACCCAAGTACGCACAAGATTGAACCCACCCAATTTAGTAGAATTAAAAGCAAGGACTGAAGGCAACAACCCACCTCAGCACGAAGAGAGGGACGTGCGGAAATTCCGACAAAAATATCCTCGCCGCGCGCCCGAACGGCTGCAACAAAAGTTTATTCGTTAAGAATATCGTCGCGGTTTAAAACACCCAAAGACGGGGCGAAACGGGCTAAAAACGGAGCTCCTGGGCCCTTTTTTCTGAAAACGTGTGCACGGGTCCAGGCGTGGACCGGGTCCACGACGGCGGGCGGCGGAGGCGCGGGCCGGGAGCACGCGGCGCGGTGGACCGATACCGTCTTGGGCCGGGCCGCGCACGGCTAGGGGGCGCGCGCCGGGTCCACGAGGGCCGCTTAGTGGCAGTGCGGACCGGGTGCACGCCCAGGGCGTGCACCGCGCGGCCTGGCGCACGGCCCTGTGCGCCGGGTCTGCGCCCCCGGGCCGCGATGGCGTGCGCCGGGTGCACGACGGCCCGGTGGACCGCGCGGCCTGGCGCACAGCCCCGTGCGCCCGGTCTGCGCCCCCGGGCCTCGATGGCGTGCGCCGGGTGCACGTCGGCTTGTGTGGACCGCGGCCAGAGATCCCCTCCGTGAACAGTGATTTCGGCTCCGGTTGCGACCCCGCGTTCACGGCGGCTCCGGCGATGACCCTGTGAACACGGTGACGGCGGCGGCGGCCTCCCGTTTAACCACGGCGGCGGCGGCCTCCCGTTTGGTCCCCAATATCGCCCCGCACGCGACACGAGACGAAGGAAAAACCCACCCCGACAATTCAAGGGATTTCCCCCCCCCCTTGCTCGAAACAAGAAACGATACAAGAACGAAACAAGAAAACGAAAGCACGGCTCACCTTCGTTCGTTGGAGAAGGAGTAAGAAAAATAATCGTCCCCTCCTCGCCTCCTTGATCGCTCCACCGGGTGCTCTACGCCGATTGATTGGGAAGAGGAAAGATTGGGGAATGGAAAGATTGGGGAAATGGAAAGATTGGGGAAATGGTACGCTCCGTTGAGAAACTGGAAGTTTGGGGAATTGTGTTTCCTTTTTCGTTCCTTTGGGGTTTGTACGCAGGGGTTTAAGGGGGGTTGTGGGGAGTTGTGGAGAGTGGGGGAAGTGGTGGCGGTTAGTGGGAAGTTGTGGGGAGGTGTGGAGAGTGGGGGAAGTGGTGGCGGTTAGTGGGAAGTTGTGGGGAGGTGGTGGGAAGTTGGGGCGGTTAGTGGGGAGTTGTGGGGAGGTGTGGGAAGTTGGGGCGGATCGTGGGAGTCGTGCGACTGGGAAAACGCGGGAGTGATATAGGTGGCGGGAACGGTTAAGTTGGAAATGGGAAAGAACCCTGTTTTAAATCAAACGCGGGTACGAACCGGGGTCCGGTCCGCCTCGTAAACCGTGCTGGTTGCCTAAATTGTTAGCCAACTTCCGCAATTTATTCTGGAAGCACCTGGCGTCGGAACTCAAAACCGATTGCACCGCCGTTCTCCGTTTCGCGAGCTCTATTAACTAAAAATACCCGCGAGTCCCGACGGTCTGGCCGGGAACAAGAAATTAGGGATCGCCCTCCCAGTCTAATTGAAAATAAATAAAACCAAAAGTGGACCCTAGCAATTATTTTAATCCGGCGGTTACTACAGCGAGGGGTCTTTCCTGCTACTACTTCCCTCATAAGTCAAAACGTCTATTTTCCCCCGCCGGTCGCTGGCGTTCCACTTTCGCCTGTTGGCATTCCAATTAATGCGCCACGGTTGTTACGCATCGCTCTTTAATTTGGGCCACCATAAGGTCTGCCTCGGATCCTTGCGCATCTTTGTACCTCCGGGATGCGCAGTGTAGGGAGCATTATATGCTTTTGCTAGATTTTCCTCCCTCATTTCTAGTTTATCGGGCATACGAATTCATCCCCGGAACCTTACCATATTATCTGAGCCAATCGTAGAGAAAAATCTCCGCCTTGCTCCGAGGATATTCTGTCTTGCACCAGTTATATTTGCGTGTCTGTTGTTTGATCTCTCGAGATCCTCTTGGAGATTCGTCAGACTAGATCTTGTAGTCTTTTCCGGGCTTCGGCAAAGTGAACACGGGTGCCTGTGCGGGTTTGTCTTTACGCTCCTTGAAACTCTCCTGGCACTGGGCCATCCAGACGAATCTTTTCCCTCTTTGGGTTAGTCAATTTAGGGAAAATGGCCTCCCACGAAGCATCTGTAGTAGTCTGCCCGTCCTAAGAAGCTTCGGATTTCCATTACCGTTGTTGGTCAAGCCCAGTTGATCCCTGATTCAATCCTCCTTGGATCCACTGTAATTCCAGACACCGAAACAACATGCCCCAAAAGTCCCCCTCGCGGACCATAACTCACACTTTATAAGTTTTGGCATATGGTTTCTGGCCCCGGAGGGTCTGGGGGATTACTCGCAAGTGTTCCCCATACCCCTTGTCTGTGCGAGAGTAGATCGGAATGTCCACTAAAAGACCATCACCGACTAGTCTGAGAAGGGCTTGAGTATCCTTTTCCTCATGCCCAAGAGCACAACTGGTGCGTTAACGAGTCTAAACGGTATAACCGTAAACTCATCTTGACCATTCCGAGCTCGCGGGTCTGTTTTCAGTGTGTCATTACTCCGGTCTCTAGGCTGGCGATAGCCGGACCGCAGATCAACCTTTGGGAATGCCGTTTCTCCTTGTAGTTGATCGCGTAGGTTATCTATCCGAGGTAGAGGAGTACTTGTCCTTCTCGTGTCGAGACCCATACGGTACTCGTGAACGCTACTCGACTGCGTTCTACCAAGCTCCTTACCCTCAACAAAGAAAAGCGAGCAGAAGGCGTTCCTACAAGCTAAGTTTACAAGCTCCGGTAAGTCCGGTTCCCGGGGACACGCTTGGAACTTCAAGCAGTCAACCACCGCTTAAAGATTGCCGCAACTGTTGGCCCCAAGCGCTACACCGATAACCTTTAACGGAAACCTCATTAGTTCTTAGAGACCAAGAACCTGCCTCACCCTCGTTGGACAGGAAGGAGTACAGCCGCCTGCCTCGAGGGGTGGCCGGAGGGTCCGACCGAACTTATTTCTACGGTGGGGGATTTCTTCTAATAGCTAAGGTAGGGCGAAAACATGAAGCGAGGTGGAAGAGTGGGACGCTTAGGCGTTGACACAAAAGTTCTAGCACGATGATTTGAAACTCGAGTATTACCTACTACATCGTGCTCTGCGGGTCTGTCCCCTGGTGGGTCATAGCATAGACTCTCCCTCCTCCCGATTGCAGAGACGAGGGCGTAGTTGCTGCTACGGATGATGTCCCTATTTTCGAGGGGCAGTCGAAACCTAAGTGCCCCGATTTGCCGTATCGAAACAATGGTCCTACATCTGGGGACACTCGGTCACTTGGTGTATTCCGTCACAAATAATGCAAGGCTTGTCCACCGGCCATTGTCCTCCTGTCGGCGCATTCTTGGTTCCTTGTTGCAATCTCGAGTATTTAGGAGGCCGGCTCCTCTTGGTATGCCCTCTTCCGAAGTTTGGCCGGGTTCGTTTCTTATCCCTGCTGTGTCCTGAGCTCTCCCGTCGGGCTTGAGAAATCGTAAACCCGCGCTCCACCGCGGTGGCTCTATCGACCACCTCCTGGAAGGTGTGCAAACCCGCCGTTTGCACCACCTTGAAGATGTCGCTCCATAAGCCATTCACAAAAAGACGGGCCTTGTGAGGTTCATCTCTTATGACAAAGGGAACACATTTGACCAACCTCACAAATGCCCGTTGATACCCCATAACTGTCCTGACTTCCTTGCTTGATGACCTTCAGGTCACCTTCCATCTGCCGTTTGATGCGTTCGGAGAGGAATGCCCCAAACAGTTTTCCTCGGAACGTGGTCCAAGATGGAAGGGCGGTGCCCTCCGAAGGGTACGGGCGCACCGTCTTCCACCACTTGCGGGCGTCTCCCTCAAGAAAAAGGACTGCCAAAGGGACCCATTCACCCTCCTCCATTAGCAAAGCTTCGAAGAGCCTTTCCATGGTATCCACCCATTTTTCTACGACCCAAGGGTCGATCGTCTCTCCCTCAAACACGGGTGGGTCGTCCCTCTTGAAATTTGCCAAGTTCGCTATCACCCTATCCCATTCGGTTTGCTTGATAGGGGCTTCCCCTGCTGCGACGGCGGACACTCTGGGAGCAGGTGTCACCACGGTCTCTCTCAAGGGGTCTCCAATAACGGCTCCCAGCGTAGGTCCTAAAGTTGCTAGTGTTAGTGCCACTAAAGACGTCGTCGGATGAACCGACGGTATCTCGGTCACCGTGGTTGGAGGAGGGGCGATCACAATCTCGCTGTCCTCCACCGGCGGTCCTGTCACTGGTGCGGCTGGTCCGGGCAGAGGAGCCTGGGCGACCTCCATTGGTGTAGTCGACTGTTGCGCCCACTGCCGCACCTGTTCCATAAGGGTTGCTAACTGCCCGGCCATCTCTTGTAGTTGTTGTCGGAGGAGCTGATACTCCGCCGCTGTTGGCACCGTACTTTCTGCCCCTGCATCCTCCGTTGATAACCCATTTCGGGCCATTATTCGCTGTATACAAAGAAACCAAGTCATCCCTAGACCTAACTGGTCTAGCACCACGACCTACAGACACATCGGAACTAAATTCCTTTTTTTTTCCCCGTACACTCACGATCTACTGCACCTACACCTTGGTTATCTCAAGTTCAATTTGCTTGTGGCATCATGCATTGTGGATGTTGGTTACTGACTACTGTGGTTAAAGTTGTTTTTCTCTGATACCATTTAATCTGTCACGCCCCGGGGGTTTTTAGGTAAAGATAAGCGGAAAAGCGTATGTATTTTTTTTTTTTTTTTTTTTCTTTCTTTATAATTAAGTACCAACCTCGCCCCGGTGCGTGTCAGACTGCCACATATACAAATTCACTCTTCAAGCAGACAGAGTCTCCTTTGTATATGCACGGCGTCATACTTACAACAACAATGATAACAACATTCAACATACGATCTTTAACCACACAGTCACAGTCAACGGACGCACTCGTTCCATAAAAGCCTGGGCGACCTCCACTGGTGTAGTCGGCAGTTGCGCCAACGGACGCACTCGTTCCATAAAGGTTGCTAACTGCCCGGCCATCTCTCGTAGTTGTTGTCGGAGGAGCTGATACTCCGCCGCTGTTGGCATCGTACTCTCTGCCCCTGTGTTCTCTGTTGCTAACCCATTTCGGGCCATTATACTGCTGTATACAAAGAAACCACATTAACCCTAAGGTTCCTGGCCTAACACTAGACCTACAAAAACACTACGGTTACGACCCCTTTATCCCCGCACACTCACGTTCTAAGACACCTACGACCTGGTTATCTCATATCCAATTTTGGTGGTAGGATCATGCACTGCGGTTACTGGACACCGACTGTTGTGGTCAAAGCCGTGTTTCTCTCTGATACCATAAAATCTGTCACGCCCCGGAGGTCTAGGATAAGCGGAAAACGTGTATTATTTTTTTTTTTTGAAATCAGATAATCAACAACCCCGCCTGCCGGTGCGTGCCAGACCCGCCACATATACAAATTCACCCTGTACACGGACAGAGTCTCCTTTGTATATGCACGGCGTCTCAACTACTTTTACATGAATCACATTACACGGCATTGATCACACAGTCACAGAGAGTAAGTACAACAAGTATCAACATTGAAAGAACCTAGGAGTTCGCAAACAGTGTCCACTCGACACCCAAGTCTTTAAAACATCTAACATTCACATGCAGGCGGCTACATTGTTTTGAAAGGATAAATCCCCAGGGTTTTCAAAGTGGTGCCCACACGACACCCTATTTTTGAAAAGCGTTTTCGAAATTCTTTTTCATCGTAAAACGGCCGCACAGTTAACATGAAACATACCATAACTAAATATTTAAAAATACATGTCCACATATCCAGCATGATCCACATATCCACACAAAATAGCCAAAAAGGGAAAAAAGAGAGATAACCGAATAAAAGTTTGATCAAAAGGCCTCATACGGCCAAACCTAAAGTCCGCGATGCCTCACCACCGTCCCACCGTACTTACTTAGATGGACCTGTCACGGAGTGGGTAAAGTCAGTGACAAATAAAGTAGATGCTTAACAATAATAAACAAGAGTTTAGAAAGAGTTACGCCGCACCGGAACCTTCGCTATCCGACGCCCTGAAATTAACTTACTCATGTTATTCATTTTAATTTCACACCGTTTCGTCAGGGTAGGTCGACGACCTCCCCACGGAACATTTGAAGCTCTAACCCCTTCACGATGCGTGGGCGACACGTTTAGCCATCGTGAAGTGGTCCCCAATCATCACACGTGGGGCACACGGGTCCTTCTGACCACTTCTCCGAAAAAGTACACCATTGCGGGGGCCTATTCCGCCGGTGTACGTGCAGCATTCAAAAAGGGATGCCGAGATCGGCGTAAATTAATCATTACATAAAGCGAAGAGTTAAAACATTAGCATCTGTCATCTACTTTATTAACCGGTTAGCAATAAGCATTTTAGTGATATGTTGCACTCAATGCACTTACAGCACTTGATGCAAAGAACCCACCTGGTTGCAGATAACCGACCGCGCCCGCGACTCTCCTAGGCGAATCAGGACTCCTCGCGGCCTACTAGAATACCCAAAAGTACGAGTTAACACCTCACCCTAATCAGGTAAAATCAGCGGTCCCAACCACTGACACACTAAACCCACAAAATCCAAAATCATCATACTTAGAGGACCGCGACGTCAATCGAAAACCAACAAATCAAAACCATCGAGTAAAACCGATAACATTGAAGACTAACAACAACCGGACCGCGACTACTTCGTCGCGGTCTCCGTCGGAACCCAAAGGTCGCTAACGGAAATCCAAAAACCCAATCTCTCAACTAGTAGCCAACTCGGGGCGTCAGTGGCTAAACCAGGAAGGCCCCGACGGCAAAAACGATAAGGAAAGAGTCCCGACGGCGCGCCCCCGACAATTCCGTCGAGGCGCGGAGCGTCGGCGAAAACGACACCCATCATAATAAAATAGTGACCAAGAAGGTCGCAGGTGGCCATGACAAGAAAGCCACGGAAATAACGATCCCAACGGCGAAAACCGCGCTCAAAACGGTGGAAAAACGGCCAAAAACGGAGCAAAAGAATTCCGGGCTGTCGGATGGTGCACGGGGCAACCGTGGACCGGGTTTACGGTTCAGTGGAGGCGGCGGCATGCACCGGGTGCACGCAGGGAGCGTGCACCGGGCGGTTTGGGCCGGGCCGGTGCACGCTCAAGGCGTGCACCGGGTTCAGGACTTCGGGCGCGGAGGCGTGCGCCGGGTGCACGCCTAGCGCGTGCACCGCGCGGGCCGGTGCACGGCTGTGTGCACCGGGCCCGTGGTTTCCTCGCCGCGGGGCGTGCACCGGGTGCACGCCCCGGCCCGTGGACCGCCGGCCGTATTTGAACAGTAAACCCTAGTTTTTCGCGTTTTCGCGCCGTTTTCGCTCCCGTGCGATCCCGGCGACGACCCCGTGACCATGGTAACGACGGCGGCGGCCTCCCGTTAAAAAAAACGGCGGCGGCGGCCTCCCGTTAACCACAATGTTCCGACGAAGTCGCCCCAAAAATTCCCGAAAAATTCCCGGTAAATCTAGTAGCTAAACCGACGACCGACGGACAACCAAAACGTCGATCGGAGGTCCGTCAAAAACAAACCGATTAAAAATCATCGATTAAATTCGATAAAAAAAACACCGAACACCCCTAATCAAGAACAAGAAAGACGCGGATCAAAACCCGACGGAAAACCACGATGTACGATCTTACAAGAACACGAAAAATCCCCGATTAAATTCTACGAAAGGATCTACAACACTAACCTCACTTAATCGGAAAATAAAGAACCGATCTTGGTCCTCGCGTCGTCGGAGATCCGGATCCGCTCCCCGTAGACGATGGCGTCTCGTTCTCCGATCTCCAGCACGTAAAACGGGCGATCGGGTTCCTCCGCTTCTTCCTTCTTTTCTTCTTTTCTCTCCGCTCTTACGGCTAGGGTTTAGAATTCTCTTTCCTTACGGCTAGGGTTTAGAATTCTCTTTTCTTAACGAGGGGAAAATACTTATATTATCTAATTATCTTCATATTTAATTTCCCCAATTTCTGTTATTCTCCAAATCATACGTAGAGAAAAATCTATTTTCCCCGTCACCGGATAATTAATTAATTAATTAATTAATTAATTATCCACACGAGATAACCCCTATTATCCACAAACGGGTGCAAGATATTTTGCACGGATTTTGATGCACGACTAATTCCCGCATCACTAAAAATCCCGTTCCGGGGGTTCCCGACATCGGATTTCCGATCCGATCGCATCGTCGGTCTTCATTTTTCGCGCTCTTCCGCAGAAAAATACAAGTGCCACACACACCGACCGACAAACCAAAAGTAATATTCCCGGGATACTAAAAGAACACTAAAATAGAAGGAGGGTTAAATATTACAAAATTTCGTGTCATTACAGCTTCAAAGACAAAGCCTCAGCCTACTGCAGCTGAAAAAGGAAAAGCCCCAATGGAACCAAGTCCAATTGGAACAAGAAGGAAAACCGGTGCAAGAAAAAGAGGCAGTGTGTCACGCCCCGGGGGTTTTTAGGTAAAGATAAGCGGAAAAGCGTATGTATTTTTTTTTTTTTTTTTTTCTTTCTTTATAATTAAGTACCAACCTCGCCCCGGTGCGTGTCAGACCGCCACATATACAAATTCACTCTTCAAGCGGACAGAGTCTCCTTTGTATATGCACGGCGTCATACTTACAACAACAATGATAACAACATTCAACATACGATCTTTAACCACACAGTCACAGTCAACAAGTACGAGAGTGTAAAGACATTCAATCCCCTTACGAGGAACCTACAAGTTTGCAAACGGTGTCCACTCGACACTCATTCCTTTAAAAACGTCTACACATTCACAGTAAGGCGGCTATATCATTTTGAAAGGATAAATCCACAGGTTTTCAGAGCAGTGCCCACACGACACTTGGTTTTGGAAAACATTTTCGAAATCCCTTTTTGTTCGGTATAAAAACATGCCGCATATAAATCATTAAGGAACATTATAAAAAACACCTCACAAAACCGTCTCTCAATCCAACATCCACAACATTCCACAATCAAGCAATCGAGAACTTAATTTAGATAACAAGGGGATGAGATAACTCGAGCTAGAAAAATAGAATAAACCTCATCCAGCTAATGTTCTTTAATCGCTGCCTCACCGTCGTCCCGACTACTACACCTAGTCAAACCTGTCACGGAGTGGGTAAAGTTAGTGACAAACAAAGTAGATGTCTAAATAACAACAAGGAAAGAAGAGCAAACCGATTACACCGGAACCTTTTTGCTAAAATCCTGTACATAAATTAAGCTGGGCACCAACCCCAGATTTGTCAATTAAGCTGGGCACCAACCCCAGAGTACCTGTCGGAGAGACTAAAGTCTCCCCTCGTGCGCAGTCCCCTTTGATGCTTTTACCCCCACTCACGGTGCTGGTGTGCTATTTTCAGCTGGCGTGAAGGGGGTCCTCACGGCTCCCACCCCTTTGTGAGGCACACGGGTCAAAAGACCACTTCTCCGGAAAAGTACACCCATGCGGTGGCCCTATCCGCTGGTGTACATGCAGCATCCGAATACGGATTTGCCGAGATCGGCGTGTAGTGAGCACCGCGACCGCAGCCGCAACAGTTGTTAGATAAAATACATTTATGCGAAAGGTTAAACTGTCCATCTACTTTGTTAGGCAAATTGAGAGCATTTTAGTGATGATAGATGCACTTACTGCACTTGTTGCACTTATAGCAACCGTACCCACCTGGAATGAAGACATACGACCGCTCCCGTGACCCTCTTAAGCAATCGGAACTCCTCGCGGCCTACTAGAATATCCAAGAGTACAAATTAACACATTACCCTAATCAGGTAACATCAGTGGTCCCAACCACTACAATAAAGAACCCACCAAAGCCGAAATCACTACACCTAGAGGACAGCGATGTCAATCAAAACCCCAACAAATCAAAACAGTCAAATAAAATCGAAAACTCAGATCACACCGGTAAATTCAAAGGCTAACAACCACCGGACCGCGACTGTTTCATCGCGAACCCCGTCGGAGTCTAAAACCGCTAATGGAAATCCAACAAAATCCAATTCTCAACCGGTAGCCGACTCGGGACGATAATGATTAAACCCGGAAGATCCCGACGGCAAAAAGATGAGACAAGAGACCCTGCGGCGCGCCCCCGACGATTTCGTCGGGGCGCGGAGCACCGGCGAAATTAACACCCGACATAATAAAACAGTGACCAAAAAGATCCCAAGTGGCCACACCAAGAAAACCGCGGAGATAATGATCCCAACGGCGAAAACGGCGCTCAAAACGGTGGAAAAACGGACCCAAACGGAGCCACCGAACTTTGGGCTGTCGGGTGGTGCACAGGGGCAACCATGGACCGGGTCTGCGCATCGGGCGGCCGTGCTACATGCGCCGGGTGCACGCAGGAGGCGTGCACCGCGCGTCTTGGGCCGGGCCGGTGCACGCGCGAGGCGTGCACCGGGTCTGCGCGTCGTGTGGCCGTGCAGCATGCGCCGGGTGCACGCATGAGGCGTGCACCGCGCGCCTTGGGCCGGGCCGGTGCGCGAAACCGTGCATCGGGTCTTGTGCTTCCGACGCTGCGAGCGTACACCGGGTGCACGCCTGGACCCGTGGATCGCGCTGTACGGTCAAGCACAGTAAACCCTAATTTTGCCGTTTTCGCTCCCGTTTCGCGATTTCTTCTCCGTTTTCGCTCCCGTGCGACTCCGGCGAAGACCCCGCGACCATGGTAACGACGGCGGCGGCCTCCCGTTTAACAACGGCAGCGGCGGCCTCCCGTTAACCCACTATGTTCCAACGAAACATCCCCAAAAATTCCCGAATAAATACACGATAATTCTAATGACTAAACCAACGATCGACGGACAACCAAAACGTCGATCGGAAGCTCGATAAAAAGAAACCGATTAAAAATCATCGATTAAACTCGATAAAAAAACCATCGATCACCCTCGATCAAGAACGAGAATAAATCATGGATCAAAACCCGACGAAAATCGGCGATCGATATACCAATCAAAACGACCTTACAAGAACACGGAAATACCTCGATTAATTCTACAAAAGGATTAACGACCACTAACCTCAATCTATCGGAAATAAAGAACCGATCTTGGTTCTTGCGGCGTTGGAGATCCGGATCCGCTCCCCGAAGATGATGGCGTCTCGTTCTCCGGTCTCCGGACGTCAATCGGGGCGATCGGGTTCCTCCGCTTTCTCCTTCTTTTCTCCTCCGGTTAGGGTTTCGCCTTTTCCTTTTTCTCTCGGTTCCTTTCTCTCTTTTTAAACTAGGGTTTCGTTTGGTTTTCGGTACGCACGAGAGGGAAAGGTTTGAGGAGGCGGTATTTTAATTTAGGGTTTTCCTTCCGGTAACCGGGATTTAATTATCCTCTTAATATTTATTTTCGTTTATTTTATTTTATTTTATTTCGTACGTACCGTCAAAATACTCCTCGGATATTTTTGACTCTAATTAATTAATTCGTTAATTAATTAATTCCCTACAGATAATCCTTCGGGATAAATCTTTAAAGATAATTGCTTAAGGATAATTCCTTATCGATAATCCCTTCGGAGATAATTCCTTAAAGATAATTCCTTAAGGATAATTCTAAGATTCCTCAAAAAGCGTGCCAGATCTTTTGCACGGATTCCGATGCACCCCACGGTTATCGCGACCTTCAAAACCCCATTCCGGAAGATCTGTAAGTCGGATTTTGGATCCGATTGCACCGCCGTTCATCGTTTTTCGAGCTCTATCACCGAAAAATACCCGCACCGCATGTTAGTCAACTCTAAAGAGCCCGATAATTTAATTTTCTCTAACTTACACTCTATCAGCAGGAGGGTAAAATATTACTAGAAAAGTCGTGTCATTACACAGTGCTCAGGGAATTTCCATTGAGCAACCAGTTGCTAGCCAGCCTCCTCCACAAGACTTCATCAGCTCCTCAAGAATCAAAGATTTTGAGAAGAGAGAGTGCATTAGGGAAAGACATGTAAATGTCAAAGCATTGAGAGAAAGATCTACAATCTTTGGGACTTTGTTTGACCAGGCCGGTCTTGGTCCCATATGCAACTTCACTGAGAATACTGGGTACTGTCCACACTCAGTTCGAATGTTTTATCAGAACGCTGCAAGTCTAATTGATCACGTTGATGGACATCGAGAATTTCATACTTTGGTTAAAAATATCAAAATCAAAGTCACCCCCCAATTGATTGGAGAAGTATTAGGAATGAAAGCCAAATCTGATGGAATCCATTACCTGAAAACTCAAAGCTTCAATGACAACTCCTGGAGAGTTGTAGTCAATGGAATTTGTCTTCCGGATACTTTGTCAACCGGAAATTCTGTTTTCTCTAAAGAGCTTCGACCAGAGTATCGGTATATAAACTTCATTGTCTGCTACAACATTCTTCCCAACATGAATACGAAGGTTCTTCGATGGGACAGGATGTTATTCCTTTATCTTCTTGGAAACCCGGCCGCATTGATGGGAGCAAACTTGAATATTCCTTATCTCATTTGGTCAAGGATGGCGCGGTATGTGGAACACTCTCACCCCACGGAGAGACTACCCTACCCAATGATAATCATGCGCATCCTTAAAAAGTTTAAAGTCGATACAAGCGCGAGCTCATACATGTACAGTTTGGGCACCATTAATGAGACAACAATTGTGAAGTCTCTATCGACAAAAGAAGATGATCCTCCATCTCCTCCAATCCGACAAAGAGCTCGACCACAAGCAACTACTTCTACAGCTCCTGTTCCACCAGCACAGCAGGCACCTCCATCCACTTCTGATGATGATGCTTCTGTCAGCTCAATCTTTAAAGAACAACAACGACTCTCAAATGAGCAAGAACGGATGTCACAGGAATTCACTGAAATGAGAGGAGAAATTCAAGTAGTGAAAAAGGAGCTGGAAATCATCACTGCCTCTCAAATCACTTTGACCAAGTCCGTCTCTTCAATGAAAAAACTGATGAAGAAAATGTTTGCAAAAATGGGATACACCACCTCTGATGACTCCGACTCTCAGGAGTAAATTTTTGCTCTATCTTTGCTCTTTGCAGGATTTTCACTTTTCATGTTTATTTATCTTTTTAACTCTCTTTTGTTTTGTAATTTTGGCTAACTTTGTGACAAAAAGGGGGAGAGAGTTTCGAGAGAACTTTGAACATTGTGTGAGAAAACTTTGACTTTGGTGATAGGTAAGTATTACAACTTTTGTTTTTATCTGGTGATTTGTTGCATGTCCCTACTAACTATTCGACTAACTATTTGGACATGTATTATTACTAACAAGTTGTTTGATTACTAACAAAGCAAAGTTATGACATTTGGAATCTTATTGCTTAGAAGATATGTCAATGTTTGATTGTGATCTTTTTACATATCTGAATTACTAAATGTCATGATGAGTATAAACTTCATCTCTGCTAGGTTTTGAATCCTAAATATTCTTGAGGTATCTAACGATCTCTTTTTGTCAAGAATGATTTCTTTTTGGAGAAAGTACAGATGTCTAAGTCTAGAGTCTGTTTTAGGAGTTTATCTCATGTTTTTAAACTTTTGGATCTCCATTGTAAATTTTTGTTGTATGGTGATAGCAACAAAAATATCTTTTTGAATTTTCTTTTGTGGATTTGTGTTTTGTCACGAAACCGCCAAAGGGGGAGATTGTTACGGAATTTGAGTTGGCGTATTTCGTGAAAGTGTTAAGTCTTGAAGATTGAAGATGAAGAAAGTTTGGATCATATACCTCAATCTCAAGAAAGAAGAATTCAAAAGGATCAGGTATGTTTAACTAAAGATTTATGGTGATCCGAATACTTCTTATAGTGTAGAAACACTTGGATGAACTTTTATTGCTATAAAAATCAAAAACTGGACATGGGACATGTTCAGGATCCGGATCAGAGCCAGTGATCCGGATCCCGAAGGTTGTTGCTTCATACAATACTTCGATCCGGATTCATGATGATTCTGATCCGGATCCCGAATGTTAAGTTTTCTGAATTGTATGAACGATCCGGATCAGGCAATCTGATCCGGATCCCGAACCCGTGTGTTTCTGGATTCCGCCTGTTCTGTTGCGACGATCAGGATCGCCTGGTCCGATCCGGATCGTCGTCATTTAAAAACTACAGAAATGGTAGGTTTTTGATTCTTATCCTCTTCCATTGGTTTCTAACCTATAAATAGACCCTATGATTCATTTTTAGGGTATCGGAAAATTACGGGACTTAATAGAAAAATAAGCCGTAAAGAGAAAGCTCCACATATAGAGAAGAAAGGAAATCAATAGATTTAATTCTATGTTTCTTCATCTATATTGATTGATTTGATTCTAGGTTTTCCAAACTCAGATTTTGAGTAGAATCAAATCAATGAATACTTAGATGGTATTTCCGATCTATTTCTAATCTAAGTATTCGGCGGATCATCACCACCCAAAAAACAACGATTTACCCCAAATCGGCGCGTGGACTCGCGTGGCCTTGTGGATTCAAGGTGCAACCGCTCTCGTGGATTCGGAGCGAGGTACGTTCGTGGATTCGAAGCGTGCTACTGGGTGAAGACCGTGGATTCGGTCGGACGTCGTGGATTCGACGTTGGACGCTGAGGATTCGGCGTTGGGCGCAGATCGTGGATTCGAGACGCGTTGCGGAGCGAGCGGAGAAGATCGACTAGGAGCGTATGAAAAAGGTTGAGTCGTCTGTGAGTACGTTATATCACCTTGTACGTGTGTTAATTCTAGTGGATTTCGCCGTGTTATCGGTCCCGTGGTTTTTTACTCCGGTTTGGAGTTTTTCCACGTAAAAATCTTGCGTGTTCATTTATTTTCCGCATTGGGTTTTATTGCGCAATGATTTTTTGAGTGTTTATTTTTTACACCTATTCACCCCCCTCTAGGTGTTTTTTCCCCTATTTAGATCCATATTAGTATAACCCAACACTTTGTTTGCAGATGGACCATCGCGAGGAGGCCGGGCCAGTTGATCCTTCTGTTCTATTAGACCAGGTGAGTCACCGTTCGAGCTATGTACGAGCCGAGGTAAGTTCATTTATAAACTACATACCATATGCTTTTATAAAATTTAAATCTAATATATTTACTATATAGGGTTACGCACCAGTTCAGTTTTCAGAGCATGGTCGTAAACTGAACTCGTGGACGGTGGAGCATCCGGGGGTGGTGGACCTCCTACGACAGGCTGATTTTTTTTATGTCTCTCGCCTCAAACGAGTTCAGCTAGATCAGGCTCTGTTAGGGGCATTGACGGAGCGATGGAGATGCGAGACGGAGTCATTCCATTTACGCCACGGCGAGATGACAGTGACGCTGCGCGACGTCGCCATTATAGCTGGACTACGAGTATCTGGCGAGCCTGTGACGGGACGAGCATCTGGCGACTGGCCGTATATATGTCATGGACTTCTAGGGATGCAGCTAGATAGTGTCGTCGTAGGTCAGATCCGACTAGATTGGTTATTCTAGTAGTTTCATCATGTCCCACTAGATGCTCCGCCAGCCATGGTTGCCGCTGCTGCACGCGCATATATATTATTTAAGATTGGATGCAGCTTATTCCCAAACCCCCACTGGACATCGGGTACATCTCAAGTGGCTATCGCTACTTGAGGATTTTGATCTATGTGGCGGGCTAGCTTGGGGCGCAACTACTTTGGTCCATCTATATCGCGCATTGGGGAATGCATCGATGAGTGGGAGGGCCGAGTGTTGTGCATTCGGTGCATTATTACAGGTAAAATCACTAGTTTTCGCATTAGAAATATAATAATCTAAATTTTTTTACCAGTATTTTAATCATTTGTTTTTTGTTTATAGATTTGGGCGCGGGACCATATACATATCGGTCGTCCCGACAGAGTTGGAGCTCCGCCATATCTTGATGATTGTCCGCTTGGTTCTCGGTACGTTAAATATTTTTTATATGGCTTGATGATTAATATAATAATTTGCATCATTGATTTTAGGTATTGTGATGTAATGTCTTATCGATCTTTTTTTTGCAGATGGAATATGAGATTACATTTTCGCGAGAATGTCAGAGCGACCGATGTTGAGTTTTATCGGGACGAGCTTGATCAACAGCGAGAGTGTCAAGTACGTAAAAATTTCTTAAATTACATACATATAGATTAATTTTAAAATTAATATTAATTGAATTTTATTAATTTTTGCAGGTTACTTGGACTCCTTGTACTGAGGAGATTTTGCATGGTCTTCCACCTTTTTGTCTCGAGGGCTTCGCAGTATGGCGTGCCAAGACTTGCTTGATATGCTTTCACATAGTGGAGTTACATATACCTGATCGAGTTTTTCGCCAGTTTGGATTAGTCCAGCATATACCAGAGCCTGTGGAGGTTATACGGCGGATTACATCGCAGGGTAGATCAGGAGAGGGCTGGGCAACATTTCATGCTTCTTATATTCTATGATGGACTGATCGTCTAGATCATATTGCCGAGCAGAGTCCCTTCGTCGACCCAGATCCAGCACGAGCCATCTCTTTGTACATGCAGTGGTACTGAGATATCACAAAGAGGTGGATTTCTCATCCCGTACAACGATCTCCACTCACTTTTTTGCCGCGGGGGCATATCGAGCGAACTTTGGTAAGATCATTTAATATTTTTTTCCTTATATATTAGTAGTCATTTATATAAAGTTCATTTATATAAATATGTTTTTTTATAGGTGGATATTCTGTGCCGTACTGTCAGGAGTCTAGGACATTTGATGGATGATCCTCCAGAGCCGTCTGGATTGATGGACGCTCTAGGATATATAAGGTGGGACATCGAGAATGTCTTAGAGAGACTTCCCATATTAGCTATTTCTGTACAGCATCCAGATCCACCTCCATATTTTGATCGTCCGGATGATATTCCCTCCACCTCCACGCCTGTATACGATTTTCCATCCGTATCCGTTCTGATTCATCATTCTGACGTTCACTCGACATCAGACGTCCTTCATTTCGATTTCCAGTCAACATCACTTCCTTCATATGGCATCCCATCTACATCCGAGGTACATCAGTTTGATACTTCGTTTGCGCCGATCCCTCCATCGGATGTTCCATCCACATAAGATGTTAGTCCAGTTGGTGTTACATATCGACGGAGGCGACGGCGCCACGATCATATTACTACTGAGCCTGTACTTGAGACGCAAGAGGAGATGCAGTCATCAGTACTTAACACGCAGAGGACGGATGTACTTGTCGAGGGCATCTCCATCGAGCATATTAATGAGATACATGGCATTGAGCCTGTACAGCCTGAGATGGAGGATGATGATGATGTGCCTATTCGAGCACTGGGTCAGCGTCGCGGACGCGGATGCAGACACGGAGGTAGAGGCGGACGAAAACGTGGACGGTCGCGTGGGCGTGGAGAGTAGTTGATTTTGTTAGGACATTTTGGTATTTTCATATTATTTTATTTCTTGTATATATAATTTTATATTATTATATTCATTCTTTTATAATTCGGACATTTATAATTGATATTGAGAACATTCAGAGCATTTGATGTTGTGATTGATTTTTTTTGTTGTTGTGATGTGATTAATATTTTTGTTGTTGTGGTGTGATTGATATATTTCTTGTTGTAATGTTGTAATTGAATTGTATGAATGTCAAATGTTGTAATTGAAATGTATGAAAATTTTATGATATGTATTGATGGTTTTTTTATAAAAAACTTATGTGTTGTGGGGAGAAAAATCCTGAAAGCGGTGAATGGTTCACCATTTTTAAAAGCGGTGAATCATTTTTCGCTTTTTGAAAGAGGTGAATGGTTCACCACTTTCATAAGACTATTATAAAATTCTGTGAAAGCGATGAATCATTCATCGCTTTTTCAAAAAAGCGGTGAATGGTTCACCGTATTTAGATTTCTTGATCTATACGAGTCTATTTCTATAAATAATTTTTTTTTTTTTTTCTGAGAGGACTATTTTTATACAAATGATTATTAGTAGGGTTAGATATGTAAATACCCCTTTTATGTTACCCTTGGCTACAAAAGCAATCGTATGAAACAAAACCCTAAATAATAAGACCGTCGCTCGCCCTCAAGAAAAAGAAAAGGTAAAAAAAAAACCCTACCTAATCACCATGGCGTCCGGTCTCGACTTCCGCTTCTTGGACGAAGGCCTCGGCGGTGCCAAGAACAAGCGGAAGCGGGTCGAATCCAAGGTCCCCCAGGACGGCGACGACGACGACGATGGCCGAGTCTCCTCATCCATGGACCTCGACGCCGGCGGCCCGCCGCCGTGGAAGCGGGCCGCTCTCCCCTCTCTGGAGGACCCGGACAAGCCTGCCTCCTTCGGCCGCCCCACGTACGACGGCGTCATCGCCGGCAGGGTCTCCGGCCGCAAGTGGAAGCAGGCGCGCGCTCATCGCGCTTCCGCCGTCGCCGCCTCCCGCCGCGGCAAGTCGCTGGAGCTGCGCACCATCGAGAAGGAGACGAAGCGGGCGTATCGGGAGCGCATGGCCGAGCTCAAGGAGAAAATCCGCCAGAATAAGGAGAATAAGAGGAAGGCCAGGGAGGAGAAGGAGAAGAGGAAGCAAGAGAACATCCTCAGATCTGGCACCAAGTTGCAGAAAATTACCAACCCCAAGACCCTCAAGAAGATTGCCAAGTCTAAGGACAGGAAGCTCCTGAAAGTGGTCCCTGATGAGCTGCTCAGCAACAAAAGCGGCCACGGCACGAGCAGCAGGAATAAGAGGAAGAAGAAGAACGAGGACTAGTGAAATGTCCCTCGGTGAAGTCCTATCAACCTTATCCTTCTTTAAATTTTGTGTTATCATGACTCATGAGAGAATTTCCTGTGTTATTGCTAGTTCTAACTCACATGCGGGATGTGGGTATTTTACAGTTTCTAGAAAATTATAATTTGTTGGCCTGAACAGCATTTCTTTAAATTGTTAGATAACGCTTTGTTTATCTGTGTAGAACTGTTCTCCTTAGCGTGTGCCTTGCAATTTTTTGGACCCTTTTCCTCACCCCTTATGAACGTCTAGGATTTTGGGGCAAAATCTGTTGGGTTATAATAATATGGATCTAAATAGGGGAAAAAACACCTAGAGGGGGGTGAATAGGTGTAAACAATAAACACTCAAAAAATCATTGCGCAAATAAACCCAATGCGGAAAAATAAAAGAACACGCAAGATTTTTACGTGGAAAAACTCCAAACCGGAGTAAAAAACCACGGGACCGATAACACGGCGAAATCCACTAGAATTAACACACGTACAAGGTGATATAACGTACTCACAGACGACTCAACCTTTTCATACGCTCCTAGTAGATCTTCCCGCTCGCTCCACGACGCTTCTCGAATCCACGATCCGCGCCCAACGCTGAATCCACAGCGTCCAACGTCGAGTCCACGACGTCCAACCGAATCCACGGTCTTCACCCAGTGGCACGCTTCGAATCCACGAACGTACCTCGCTCCGAATCCACGAGAGCGGTTGCACCTTGAATCCACAAGGCCACGCGAGTCCACGCGCCGATTTTGGGGTAAATCGTTGTTTGTTTGGGTGGTGATGATCCGCCGAATACTTAGATTAAAGATAGATCGGAAATACCATCTAAGTATTCATTGATTTGATTCTACTCAAAATGTGAGTATGGAAAACCTAGAATCAAATCAATCAATATAGATGAAGAAACATAGAATAAATCTATTGATTTCCTTTCTTCTCTATATATGTGGATTTTTTCTTTTCGGCTATTTTCTTCTGTAATAGCGGATGCCCTAGAAATGAATACAGGGCCTATTTATAGGTTAGAAACCCTTGGAAGAAGATAGGATCAAAAACTGCCTTTTCTGGAGATTTTACCGACGGCGATCCGGATTGGAATTGGGCGATCCGGATTGCAGAACAAGAAAGACGGTTTCCAGAAAAACACACGTTCGGGATCCGGATCATAATCCTCGATCCGGATCGTTCATACAGTTTCACCAAACATCACATTCGGGATCCGGATTGCAAATCCTGATCCGGATTGGAAAAGTGAAAAGGTAAAACCAGTGTTCGGGATCCGGATCAAAAGATGCTGCGATCCGGATTGAAACAGTGTATGAACAAACACCCTTCGGGATCCGGATTGCAAGCCTCGATCCGGATCCTGAACATGTCCCATGTCCAGTTTTTGATGTTTAAGCAATTAAAACCTCTTCCAGGTGTTTCTACACTATAAGAAGTATTCGGATCATCAAAATTCTTTAGTTAAACGTACCTGATCCTTTTGAATTCTTCTTTCTTGAGATTGAGGTATACGATCCAAAGTTTCTTCATCTTCAATCTTCAAGACTTAATACATTCACGAAATACGCCAACTCAAATTCCGTAACAATCTCCCCCTTTGGCGGTTTCGTGACAAAACACAAATCCACAAAAGAAAATTCAAAAAGATATTTTTGTTGCTATCACCATACAACAAAAATTTACAAAAGAGATCCAGAAATTAAAAACATGAGATAAACTCCTAGAACAGACTCTAGACTTAGACATCTGTAATCTCTGCACACAGAAGGCATTCTTGACAAACAAAATCGTTAGATACCTCAAGAATTGAAACATTCAAAACCAACTACAGAGATAGAGTTTATTCTCATCATGACATTTGAAAAATTCAGATATGTAAGAGAATCATAATTAAAACCAACATATCTTCTAAGCAGTTGAAAACCAAATGTCAAAGTATGTTAGTCCAACATCAACTTGTTAGTCATATTACATGCCCAAATAGTTAGTCGAATAGTTAGTATAGAGGCATGTCACAAATCAACAAATAAAAACCAAAGTTGAGTGGAAGATACTTACCTTGATATTCACAAGGTTGATATTCACAATCATTGTTCATTGTTCAAAGTTCTCGCTAACTCATTGTTCAAAGTTCTCTCTAACTCTCTCCCCCTTTTTGTCACAAAACAAAGCCAAAACGTAGCAAGAGCTACAATATGTAAGGAGAGTTAAAAAAAAATCCAAAAATATGCACAACCTGAGAACTAAAACAAAAAGTAAGTCATAAAACTGAGTCCTAAAAAAAAACGAAGAGCCTAAGAGCTGCAAGAACTGCGTAAAGTCATAAAACAAATGAACAGAAAGTACTGCTCAATCTGATGAATCTGAACTGGTACAGCTCAGCTTGTTCAAAATCCCCTTAAACAGTTTCGAAATATTTGAATACTTTTTCTTGATCTTCTTGTGCTGAGAGGAAAGTTGTTGAAGTTCTTTCGACATTCTTTCTTGTGCAGCAGAGAGTTTTTGCTGTTCCTGACGAAGCAGCTCCAATTCAGCTGTGTCTGGGGTCCCTCTCTTCGAGTGTGATGGGTGCTGTGTGGATGCAGATGGTGCATTCATTCCCGTAACCCATGGAGATTCAGTTTGTAGTATTCCAGAAAGTGAGCGTGCTCTGGTGAGGGGCCCACTATGCTGACTTGCACTCCTTTGGACATTTTTCCTTCTCGTATACTGTTTGGTTGTTGAGGTAGATTTCATTAGTCTTTTTCCTTTGGTAAATTTCCTGTTCTCCTCATCAATTTTTCGTTGAACATCTTTGAAGAATTCGTCCCATTCTTCTTCATCATAATCTGAGCTGTCTTCCTCTGCGTCTTTTGTCTTGATTTGAGTTGAATCATCCTGTTCCATCTTAACAGATTTGCTCGTGTCCACCATCATAACCAGTAATAAGAGTAACCACGAGAGTGCCATTGAGTCTAGTGCTTTGAGTTTAGGGAAAGTGTCCTGTGAAGAACCAACTCAAGAACACATGAAAAATCGTCAATTTTGAAAAATTTGAAAAATTGTACCTAGACAATCATAATCATGTAGAGAAGCCAAGAATCAAATTAGTTTTCCAAAAAGAATTTTAAAAATAGATCAATTCCATGATTTCCCAAAATTCCTCTTTTATGCCCTAAAACAGAATTTTTAGAAATCGAAGCCTAAAAACTCGTTAATCAGGTAAACACCCAGCATAAAAGCAAAACTAATTGACCCAGAGTCCTTATTTCAAAAGAAATTTGATCAAAAACCATTCACAAACGAAAAAGTTTCAAGATTTCAACTCACGTTTGAAGAAAAACTATAAAAACTGTGAAAAACCGAGATTTTGATCAATAAAACTTACTTGAATCCGAAGAACTTTGAGTTTGGAAGCTCCAAAATGCAAGAAATCTAGAGAGAGAAGCTCTAGAGATTTTAGAACAAAAGATTAGGGTAAAAGAAATCAAATCCTCTTTGTTCTTATAAAAACCCTAGCCGTGATCCGGATCGGATCGAGAATGTGATCCGGATCGGCTACCCGCAGGAAGAATCCTGCGTTCGGGATCCGGATCACTTACCCCGATCCGGATCGGCTTCAACTTTTTCTCCAGAAAAATTCAGAAAAATTCCATAAAATCCAGAAAAAGTATGTAAGCACTTTACCATGTCAACTTTAAACAAAAATCATCGTTTCATACAACAAGAAATAGATTATGCAAAATCTACCAAAAATACTCAAAAATGAAACGAAAATTTACGAAAATTAAAACACTTAAAGTTGAACAACTTCAATCACATCTATCCTGATCTTATGTGTAATGCCTTTATCAAATCATCAATTTTGGTAAAGAAAATGAAGTACCAAGATCAATAGATGTTTGAAATCCCAGATAAGTTAGATAATATATCTAGACAATCTGTTGAAGGAGTGGCTCTTTGAGCATCTTTTATTAAAAATCCCACCTTATACCAACCATGAAATACGACTGAGTCAAGTATTTCAATATGTATTTCATCAACATTTTCAAAACAAAAATTTGCTTTGCATTCATGGAGTATCTTTTTCTTTCTTTCATTTTCTCCATGTGGTGGTAGTTTTCACACTCCTCATTGGGATGTAACTCTTTCCACATCTTTTGAGCATTTTACATTTCATTGACTCCCCCTCAATTGGCTATCAATTATTTAATATATAAAGTATTCAACCAAACCATTGATCTCGAATTCATACTCGACTAAGCAATCAAATATGATAATGACTATACCAAGAGATCATTGAGAGAGAAATTGACTTTGATCACTTAAAAGATGGTTTAATTAACGTAAATGATCATTGCAACATTGAAATATTATGACATCAAAAGCATAATAAATTTCTAAATGCATAAAAGGATGCAATTAAAGTCAATTATGATTTATGCTCAATTAATGTCCTATGTACAAAACATAGATAAAGAACAAAACAAAAACAAAAACAAAACCTAACCTAAGCAAAGGTTTCAAAAAAAGTTATTTCAAGGAAAGCATTCCAATTGCTTTACGCAAATGAATAAAACGTTTTTGATCCAAAGGTTTTGTTAAGATATCAGCTAATTGATCCTCAGTTGAAATATATGACAGTTGAAGAATGTTTGATTCAACTAGCTCTCTAAGAAAATGATATCTAAGTTCAATATGTTTTGTTCTAGAGTGCAACACAGGGTTTTTAGAAATGTTAATAGCACTAGTGTTGTCACATAAAATGGTTACCGAAGATGTTGAAATCCGGAAATCGCTCAACACGCTTTTCATCCAAACAATTGGGTTGAACAACTTCCTGCAGAAATGTACTCCGCTTCGGCAGTCGAGAGTGCTATGCAATTCTGCTTTTTACTGTGCCATGCAACAAGGCAATGGCCAAGATAGAAGCATGCACCACTCGTGCTTTTCCGGTCATCCACCGATCCAGCCCAATCGGCATCTGAGTATCCAACAATATCCAAACTTGTTCCCATAGGATACCAAATTCCGAAATTGATTGTACCTTTGATATACCGGATGATCCGTTTCACCGCTTTCAGGTGAACCTCCTTCGGTGCTGATTGATATCTCGCACAAATCCCAACACTGAAGGATATATCCGGGCGACTAGCCGTGAGATATAGTAGACTTCCAATCATACTGCGATACAGTTTCTCGTCTACATTCTCACTATGTGATTCACTTCCAAGTCCCTTATGGCTAGTTCCCATTGGAGTCGGAAAATCCTTAGAATTTTCAAGATCAAACTTTTTGACCAACTCCAGTGCATACTTGGATTGACACAAGTGAATTCCTTCATCGTTTTGTTTAACTTGTAATCCAAGAAAATAAGTCAATTCGCCCATCATGGACATCTCAAATTCGCTTTCCATGGTCTCCGCGAATTTAGAAGCATCATTATCTCTTGTTGCGCCAAAAACAATGTCATCGACATAGATTTGAGCAACTATGAAATTGTTTTGATAATGCTTCACAAAGAGAGTCCTGTCAGCTCCCCCTCGAGTGTAGCCCTTTTCCAAAAGGTGCTTTGTCAACCTTTCGTACCATGCTCGCGGTGCTTGTTTCAGACCGTAAAGAGCCTTTTTCAGACGAAAAACATGGTTAGGTAGTTTATGATCCACAAAACCTTTCGGTTGAGCCACATAAACTTCCTCATTTAAAAACCCATTTAAAAAGGCGCTCTTAACGTCCATTTGAAATAATTTGATTTTAAAATGACAAGCAATCGCAAACAATATACGAATGGACTCGAGTCTAGCTACAGGGGCGAAAGTTTCATCAAAGTCTATACCTTCTACTTGAGAGTAGCCTTGAGCAACTAACCTTGCTTTGTTCCTGATGATAGTACCTTCTTCATTTTTCTTGTTCTTGAAGATCCATTTGGTACCTATCACATTGTGTTGCTTCGGAGGCTTCGTTAATTCCCAGACTTTGTTTCGCTCGAATTGATGGAGCTCTTCCTGCATTGCTTTAATCCAGTAGTCATCTTGGAGAGCTTCATCAACATTCTTTGGTTCGATTTGAGATACATAGCATGCAAATCCGCAAACCAATTGTCTCCGTGTTCTAACTCCTTCTTGTGGATCTCCAATGATGTTCGATTCAGGGTGATCCTTGGAGATGCGTAACGTTTGAGGTAGAGGAGTAGACGGAGGTACACGAGATGATTCCTGCACATCAGATAAACTTGAAGAACCGTTAGATGCATCATTATTATCGAAAGAATTGTTAGAAGAAGATGCATTAGCAGGTGTATCATCATCAAGAGAGATATCGAGGGTAGATTTTTCAGATTCAAAGTGAAAAGCTTCATCTACCTTAACATTTATCGATTCTACGATCGTCTTAGATTCTAAGTTAAAAACTCGATATGCTCTGCTGTTTGTAGAATAACCTAAGAAAATCCCTTCGTCACTTCGAGAGTCAAATTTTCCAAGATTCTCACGATCACGTAAAATAAAACACCGACTCCCAAAGATACGAAAATATTTGATGTTAGGTTTTCTACAAAACCAAAGTTCATATGGTGTATTCAATGTCCCCGGGCGCAAATACACGCGATTAATAACATAAACAGCAGTGTTCACCGCTTCAGCCCAAAAATAAAAAGGTAAGTTCCGGCTGTGAAGCATAACACGTGCCATTTCCTGTACGACCCTGTTTTTGCGCTCGACTACACCATTTTGTTGAGGTGTGTAAGGTGCAGAGAATTCATGTTTAATGCCATTAGAAGTGCAAAAATCAATGAATTTGGAATTTATGAATTCCCCACCTCTATCACTCCTAACTCGAGTAATCCTATCATTCTTTTCATCATAATACGATTGCAGATTTCGAGAAAAGAATCAAAGGTATCAGCTTTTTCTTTTAAAAATGCTACCCAAGTATATCTAGAAAATCATCAACCAATAAGAAAATATACCATTTACCTCCCAGAGATGGTTGACGAGTTGGCCCCATTAAGTCCATATGCAAAAGTTCCAAAGGCCGTTTTGTACCTATGTGGTTCAAGTTCTTGTGTGCAGTCCTAGACTGTTTTCCCTTTTGGCAACCGCCACACACAAGGTTTTGTTCAAAAGAAAGTTTCGGAACCCCCTTGACCACATCTTTTTTGTGTTGGGTTTAGGTTAGTAAGGATCTAAATAGGGGAAAAAAAACCACTAGAGGGGGGGGGTGAATAGGTGTAAACAATAAACACTCAAAAATCTTTGCGAAAATAAACCCAATGCGGAAAAAATAAAGAACACGCAAGATTTTTACGTGGAAAAACTCCAAACCGGAGTAAAAACCACGGGACCGATAACACGGCGAAATCCACTAGAATTGACACACGTACAAGGTGATATACCGTACTCACAGACGACTCAACCTTTTTCATACGCTCCTAGTAGATCTTCCCGCTCGCTCCACGACGCTTCTCGAATCCACGATCCGCGCCCAACGCTGAATCTACAGCGTCCAACGTCGAGTCCACGACGTCCAACCGAATCCACGGTCTTCACCCAATGGCACGCTTCGAATCCACGAACGCACCTCGCTCCGAATCCACGAGAGCAGTAGCACCTTGAATCCACAAGGCCACGCGAGTCCACGCGCCGATTTTGGGGTAAATCGTTGTTGTTTGGGTGGTGATGATCCGCCGAATACTTAGATTAAAGATAGATCGAAATACCATCTAAGTATTCATTGATTTGATTCTACTCAAAATGTGAGTATGGAAAACCTAAATCAAATCAATCAATATAGATGAAGAACCATTGAATAGATCTAATGATTTCGTTCTTCTCTATATATGTGGATTTTCCTTTCGGCTATCTTTTCTTAATCAGCGATCTGTTGCGGATGCCCTAGAAATGAAAGGAAGGGCTATTTATAGGTTAGAAACCCTAGGAAGAATATTCGGATCAAAAACCAAACTTTTCTGGAAAGAAATCCCGTCGGCGATCCGGATTGGATTGGCGATCCGGATTGCAGAAGCATGAAATACGGTTTCCAGAAAAATTGATGTTCGGGATTCGGATCATAGTCCCCGATCCGGATTGTTCATACAGTGTTGCAAAATACCATGTTCGGGATCCGGATTGCAGAAGCTGTGATCCGGATTGAAGCAGTGTATGAACGAACACCCTTTCGGGATCGGATTGCAATTCTGATCCGGATCCTGAACATGTCCCATGTCCAGTTTTTGATGATAAAGCAATTAAAACCTCTTCCAGTGTTTCTACTCTATAAGAAGTATTCGGATCATCAAAATTCTTTAGTTAAACGTACCTGATCCTTTTGAATTCTTCTTTCTTGAGATTGAGGTATACGATCCGAAGTTTCTTCATCTTCAATCTGTCAAGACATATTACATTCACGAAATACGCCAACTTCAAAATTCCCGTAACATCTCCCCCTTTGGCGGTTTCGTGACAAACCAAATCCCCAAAAGTGAAAATTCAAAAAGGATATTTTGGTTGCGATCACCACTACAACAAAAATTTACAAAAGAGT
>JAQOTM010000106.1:103278-394060 GCA_029168755.2 Tillandsia fasciculata
CACCGTTTTGTGTGCAGTTTATAAGTATACATCGTTTTTTCGTGCAGAGATAAAAATATGCACCGTTTTGCGTGCAACCCTACAGTTAAACTTGCACCGTTTTGCGTGCAGATTATTTTATCGCGCACCGTTTTGTGTGCAGTTTATAATATTATACATCGTTTTTCGTGCAGAGATAGAAAATATGCACCGTTTTGCGTGCAACCCTACAGTTAAACTTGCACCGTTTTGCGTGCAGATTTGAGGTACGTGCATCGTTTTGCGTGCCAGTTGTGTTTGTCGCGCATCGTTTTGCGTGCACTCTCTAATATTATACATCGTTTTTCATACAGGGTTAGAAAAACGTGCACCGTTTTACGTGCAACCCTACAGTAGATCGTGCACTGTTTTGCGTGCAGATTCGAGGTACGTGCACCGTTTCGCGTCGCCGTTTGATTTAACGCGCACCGTTTTGCGTGCAGACTAAAGACGCACACACCGTTTTGCGTGTGGATTTTTAGTGACGTGCATCGTTTTGCGTGCAGGTTTGGTGGACGTGCACCGTTTTGCGTGCAGACTCGAGAGAAGTGCATCGTTTTGCGTGCAAGCTCGAGGAGACAAGTGGAATCGCGCGGAGACCAATTGCAAGTGTCTACAAGCAATTGGGTACACTACAAGGTGGGGAATTCTGCCGAAATTGGGTGACCTCTCCCCTTGCTCCTTTGCTTTTCGATTTGAAGCATGATAGTAGCCTGTTAGAGGCGTTAGGTTGATCATGATTATGATTGTTTGTGTAGATGGATTCAGATGGAATAAGGGCAACTGTTGGTTGCCAGAGATAGAGGAATAGATGTGTGTGTGTGCAAATTGACACAGAGATAAGTGCAACTGTTGGTTGCCAAAGATACTTGATGGATATGCATGCGTAGAAGTAATTACTATTTGATGAATGAAATGAAATAATTGCATGTATGAGAAAGATTTGTTGATTATGAGTGTGATCATGTTAGGGTATAACCCTAGGAATCATGTGGCATTAAGGAAAAGGACATGTTGGTAGTAAGACTAGGAGAAAACCTAGATTTAGGGTTTAACGAGTGACATCAAACTTAGGAGTTATCCTAGGGAGGACGAGTGGCATGGTCTTAGGTGATAACCTAAGGACACTGGATAGAGTGATCAACATAGAGTCAGAGAACTCTAGGTGTATATGGCATGGAACTTAGGTAAAGAGAACCTAAGGAGAATTAGTGTTCAACATAGAGTCAAGGAACTCTAAGATGAGTATGACATGGAACTTAGGTAAAGGAAACCTAAGGTGAATTAGAGGTCAGCATAGAGTCAAGTTGACTCTGGGATTCAGTAAGGAATCAAGAGAATGGAACAATGGATCAAATGTGGAGATATGAAAGGGAAAACAGAAAGTAGAGTCATGTAATTCTAATATAACAGTGGAACATGCAATTAGAGTCAGTGTAACTCTAAGTTAATAGTGGAACAGGAAAATAGAGTTAAGTTAACTCTAGGATTCAATGAGGAATCAGGAAAAATGGGATAAGATCCCAGGGTTAAAGAGTTTAACATATAACCCTAGAAAGTCATAGGGTGTATGGGCAAATGGACAATAACTTTAACTTCAATTTGAGTTAAAGAAATAAAGGTGAAATGTTTAAGAGTCCAGGAGACTCTCTAGTTATCCTTATGGCGAGACCTAGGATAAGAGGTAAATTGTTGTAAAAAGGCAAAGTTTAAAGAGCAAGCTAAAAGTGGCTAAAAAGTATAAAGAGAATGTAAATGGCGCCTTCGAATTTGAGACTCGTCAAGTGGAGCAGGACTCCCTGGGCAGTGACCCGTCGGACGAGGTACTTTCGAAGGGCTAAAAGTGAAAGCAAGGAGCTAAATGCTCGAAGAAAAGAGAAAGTAAATTGCCAGTGGCAAAATGGGAGCTATAAGCTCGAATAAGAAAGGAAAGCAAGTGTTCAAAAGCAAAGAGGCTAAGAACTAAAATAAAAGAGAAAGAAAAGAGAAAGAAAAGAAAAAAAATTAAAGATAAAACGGGCGTACCTCCGGGGCGAACGTACAACGGTCAGGAGTTGGACAGGGTCCCTCTCCCGGGCAGCGACCCGTATGACTGGTAGATAGAGTACTCTTGTCAGAGTTGGGCAGTGACCCTATCGGGCAGTGTCCCGTATGACAAGTCCCCCCGGCAGGACGGGGTAACACTTGCGAGTGTTATCGGCAACCTTAGAAATCTTATCTTATGGTAGCAAGACTACCGGGCTCGGGCCCGTTGGATAAGAATTTCCAAGGGTTAACTTGAACTAAAGCACCAGAATCTAAAGAATAAAGAAAAATAGAGTGGCCAGGGTGGCCGGGTTAGTTGAACCCAGTATACAGCGGCATAGTGGCCGAGTTGGTGCTTAGCAGCCTAGTGTGGCTAGACAGAGTAGTGCTGGGTCGATGGTTGTACACAGATAGTGTAGTGATATATTATTGCATAGCTGCATATTGATGTTGAGGATTTTAGTTTCCTAGCACACTATTATTATTGCTTCCATTGGACCAAGTGGTGTAGGACACTCTCTCTCGGTGGTTGAACCCACTGGGAACTCTGTCGTAGTTCTCACACCCCTTGGGTGACCCCCCCCAGGTTCGGGAATGGATGCAGCGGTCGAGACAGATCAGATGCAGACGACAGCGAGGCATACGACAGGGGCAAGAGCCCAGCAGCATAGAGACCTAGAGGGTCTAGCAGAGGTACCATTTTTATATTTCTTGAGTGAACCTTGTATGGTGAGGAATTATGTAAAGAAATGTAATAATTTATTTGCAAGTTCAGAATTGTAAAGTGTAATAAGTTTAATTTATGGTTCACTCCTGTATGCTTTCATTTCCGCATTAGTTATTGAATGAAAGTTTTAAATTTATAGTGATTTTTAGTACTCTGATATTGAGCTTCCGCATACACTTGTTGTGTTATTATGGATGTTACCGTTCCTTTCGGGTAGAAAAAGGTTTTACCCGATTGGCGGGTCTGTTGGCGTGCCCGAACCGTACAAATTGGCGGACTCGGGGCGTGACAGATTAGAGTGGTATCAGAGCCTAGGAATAGTCCTAGGTGGTTAGCAACCTTAGGGAGACCCTAGGGATTAGCACGAGAGAGTGCGTGGATGGTGGCGAAAGTACTTGATTGGGTTTTGTTGTTCCCAAAAAGGATGTTGGGACTGATCGAGGGCAACGAGCTTTCATTCTTCGGATATTACGTTGGCGGCCGACAACGTAATGTTGGAGATGAAAAGGAGTACCCTCTTATACTTTCGCATGATTGGTCGACGAGCTTTTTTGTCGGTATATGGACTGCGCGATGCTCAAATGGCTATGTTTGGGCTGGTTGTTTCGTTGTGGTGTGCATAGTAGTGATGACACCACATAGGAAACGCACCTGTTTGACTCGAGTCCCGAGAGGGCTCGGGGTCAAACGTGGTATACGAGTTGCGATAGCAGGTGACCGCACTTGTTGGAGTGGTCCAACAGTAGGTCAGACTTCTTGCCGTCGGCGGAAATCTTCCGCCGACAGGAAGACAGGTTTCGACGCCTGAGAGTAGCGTCAGCATGACAGCTGGAGCAGATAGATAGGCTCCAGTGGTGATAGCGCAGCAGGTTGGGGCTGCATAAATGACGAATGAGTATACGGCGTCGCCGCCTGTAGGGGCGACAGTAAAGAAATGGCAAGGGTTGCCGAACTTTTGTCGGCGCAGCCAACACCTTCAGCGTAGGGTGTTTTACGCTTGTGTCAGCTAGGTTGCTGGCAAAGTGTGGTTAGCAAGGTCCAGTGAGAGACCGACTCACGAAGAAAATGGTGATCGCTATGTTGCGAGAACCAAGTAAGTATGTCCTAAGGGCTAGGGCAAGAAAGATTTATGGGCCTAGTGGCGAAAGTTCGCCCTGATGACGGTAGTGACCGTGTGGCCTATCTTTGTGGCTAAATTGCCGCATTGTGGGGTTGGTGAGACCCGGGACAGGTTTCGAGATTCGAAAACCTCGCAAGTGAGCGGGAGTTTTGTGGCGCCGATTTGATGGATCGGCGTAACGGCAAGGATTGCCAGCGTAGGATTCGCGTGTTAGTCACCAGAGTTGGTGGACAGTTATTTGTGGTGCCTCAACCCAGTTGGGAGAGGTGTACAGGAGTTATACGCGTGTTTAAGCAAGTTGCTTGACACTGGATTTTTACGAGTTAGCGTGGGGGCATAGGACGCCCAACTGTTTGGGTGCTCATGGAGCACGAGTATCGTTTAGCCAGAGAGAGCTGATTAGGTGGCGTATTAGCCTTTGCCCAGTGTGACCAGAGATGATATAGAGAGTTTGGGTCGTGGATTGACGACTTGTTAGTTGATTTTGCATAGTGGAGCGTAGTGGTCGCGTGGCGACGATTAGCGGGTTCGCTTGTGGACGATCCGTGCCTGGACCATGTTTGTGGACTGTGGGCCTGTAGCCCAGTGGGCAGGCGCAGTCGGCTGTGAGAGACAGCGGCCCGAGACCTGATGGCGGGGCATGATAGAGATTTGGTCGGGACGGTAGTCCGAGCGATGACCCGGGAACGTGGAATGCCACGTGTGAGCATTGAGGCTAGTAGTACACTGAGGTTAGTACACTGAGAGTGAGATATGACCAGGCTGTAGAGCTAGTGGTGATTGAGGTATTGTAGCTCCTAGTGGGAGTATTGGTGTAGTAATCCTAAGTGAGGATCTACCCGTATGACGATTGGGTCTGTGTGCTAGTGAGAGCCATTATACAGAGTTGGACTAGTTGGGCTATAGGCCCCTATTGACCGTGGTCTGTGGACTTATTAGTAGTCCGAGATGTCGGGTTAGCTGATACCCGTAGACTCAGAGCGCTAGTAGCGTGTGTAATAGCTGAGAGCTCGCGGATTGGCCTTGCCCTCCACATTAGGCAGGGGAGCGACCGGAAATGCGGTAAGTGTAATTGGTTGCAGATGCAGCCTCGTTGTGAAAAAATGATGGCGGAATTAAAATGGAAATTTCGCAAGTAAAGACTGGGTCGTTCGTGACAATTGAGAGAGCAAGTGCTCAACTGTGTCTGTCACCTATTTGGTGAAAGTGGCCAGACACCAGGTCTGAGTTTGTCCCTGGATTGAGACAGGGATTCATGAATGAGTTGCTCGTGCAGTCTCGGCGAGCAGGCAGTTTGATGCCGGTCACGATATACAGTGAGCCCAGTAGGAAGGGCAAAATTCTCCCTCTCGATCAAATTAAGTCGAGGTGTGATTCAAGTTTCGAGGACGAAACTTATTTTAAGGGGGGTAGAATGTAATGTACCGAATTTTCGGCACATAAATAAATGTAAATAAAGGTGGTATGAAATACTAGTGTTATGAAAGTTGGGGAAGTAAGGAACATTTGGACGCGAGTTGGGCCCAATTCGGGTTAAAATGGAGAGATCTAAAAATTTATTGGAGAAAGGGGGCCCAGATTTTTAGTGGAAAATTTACAGTGTCGGAAAATTCCGAGAAAATTACGGGAGCCCCGTAAATATGTTTTAAGACCACAGAAAAAGTTTCGCGTTGATCGGATACCCGATAGTGAAAACGGGCTCCGCCAACAGTGTCGAAAAATTCTGAGAAAATTTGGGGAGCTTCGTAATTATGTTTTAAGGTCCCAGTAAAAATTTCGGGTTAATCGGATACCCGGATTGTGAGAACGGGGTCCGCCAATGATTTTGGATACAGCGAGGCTTTTGGTGGCCCAAAATGGCCCAAAGTGAAAATTTAAATTTTTCTGTGATAAATTAAGCTGAAACGAACCCGCCTGTCAAATTTGGACGGAAACGGACGAAGAATGGATAGAAAACGGGACGAAAACGAATTTTCGAAACGACGACGGCACGCGGCTCGAGGAGTGCCTTGCTGCGCAAGGCAAGCAGCTGGCGCTGCGCCTTTCTGCGCGGCAGTGGGCGCGCGCACCTGGTGCGCGCCCCTCTTGTGTGGTGGACCGCCACACGGCGGCTCCCCATTGGGGGCCCCGTGGACCCGGTCTACAAGCCTCCTTTCCCTCCCTTTTTCCTTCCTTTTTCTCTCCTCTTCTTCTTCTTTCTCCCCGCAGACTTTCCTCTCCTTCTTCCTTTTCTTCTCCGACGAGCTTCAAGAGAGAGCTTCGTGAGGGAGAGAGAGAGAGAGAGATAGAGAGAGAAGAAAAGAAAAAAAAAAAAGGGGGATTTCGTGGGGTGCGTCGCGCTGTGGATCTCGTGGGCGGCGCGGCTTACGAGGTAACGTTATTTTTACGGTATTTTTGGCACAATATTTATGCCTCCTTTGGGTATGGATTTGACCCCATTATCGTGTTGCGTGTTAGGAACCGAGTTATACTGCGCCGTTTTGTTGCGCAGACTGTCGGGGACAATTTTGCACGCCTCGTTTTGCGTGCCAATCCGAGGTACGTGCTCCGTTTTACGCACAGATTGAGTTGTTGTGCACGATTTTACATGCAGTTTGTAATATTATACATCATTTTTCGTACAGAGATAGAAAAAATATGCACCGTTTTGCGTGCAACCCTACAGTTAAACTTGCACCGTTTTGCGTGCAGATTATTTTATCGCGCACCGTTTTGTGTGCAGTTTATAGTATTATACATTGTTTTTCGTGCAGGGGTAGAAAAATGTGCACCATTTTGTGTGCAACTTTACAGTTAAACGTGCACCGTTTTACGTGCAGATTATTTTATCGCGCACCGTTTTGCGTGCAGTCTCTAAAATTATACATCGTTTTTCGTGCAGGGGTAGAAAAATATGCACCATTTTGTGTGCAATTTTACAGTTAAACGTGCACCGTTTTGCGTGCAGATTATTTTATCGCGCACCATTTTGTGTGCAGTTTATAATATTATACATCGTTTTTCGTGCAGAGATAGAAAAATATGCACCGTTTTGCGTGCAACCCTACAGTTAAACTTGCACCGTTTTGCGTGCAGATTATTTTATCGCGCACCGTTTTGTGTGCAGTTTATAATATTATACATCATTTTTCGTGCAGAGATAGAAAAATATGCACCGTTTTGCGTGCAACCCTACAGTTAAACTTGCACCGTTTTGCGTGCAGATTTGAGGTACGTGCATCGTTTTGCGTGCCAGTTGTGTTGTCGCGCATCGTTTTGCGTGCACTCTCTAATATTATACATCGTTTTTCATACAGGGTTAGAAAAACGTGCACCGTTTTACGTGCAACCCTACAGTAGATCGTGCACTGTTTTGCGTGCAGATTCGAGGTACGTGCACCGTTTCGCGTGCCGTTTGATTTAACGCGCACCGTTTTGCGTGCAGACTAAAATGACGCACACCGTTTTGCGTGTGGATTTTTAGTGACGTGCATCGTTTTGCGTGCAGGTTTGGTGGACGTGCACCGTTTTGCGTGCAGACTCGAGAGAAGTGCATCGTTTTGCGTGCAAGCTCGAGGAGACAAGTGGAATCGCGCGGAGACCAATTGCAAGTGTCTACAAGCAATTGGGTACACTACAAGGTGGGGAATTCTGCCGAAATTGGGTGACCTCTCCCCTTGCTCCTTTGCTTTTCGATTTGAAGCATGATAGTAGCCTGTTAGAGGCGTTAGGTTGATCATGATTATGATTGTTTGTGTAGATGGATTCAGATGGAATAAGGGCAACTGTTGGTTGCCAGAGATAGAGGAATAGATATGTGTGTGTGTGCAAATTGACACAGAGATAAGTGCAACTGTTGGTTGCCAAAGATACTTGATGGATATGCATGCGTAGAAGTAATTACTATTTGATGAATGAAATGAAATAATTGCATGTATGAGAAAGATTTGTTGATTATGAGTGTGATCATGTTAGGGTATAACCCTAGGAATCATGTGGCATTAAGGAAAAGGACATGTTGGTAGTAAGACTAGGAGAAAACCTAGATTTAGGGTTTAACGAGTGACATCAAACTTAGGAGTTATCCTAGGGAGGACGAGTGGCATGGTCTTAGGTGATAACCTAAGGACACTGGATAGAGTGATCAACATAGAGTCAGAGAACTCTAGGGTGTATATGGCATGGAACTTAGGTAAAGAGAACCTAAGGAGAATTAGTGTTCAACATAGAGTCAAGGAACTCTAAGATGAGTATGACATGGATCTTAGGTAAAGAAAACCTAAGGTGAATTAGAGGTCAGCATAGAGTCAAGTTGACTCTGGGATTCAGTAAGGAATCAAGAGAATGGAACAATGGATCAAATGTGGAGATATGAAAGGGAAAACAGGAAAGTAGAGTCATGTAATTCTAATATAACAGTGGAACATGCAATTAGAGTCAGTGTAACTCTAAGTTAATAGTGGAACAGGAAAATAGAGTTAAGTTAACTCTAGGATTCAATGAGGAATCAGGAAAAATGGGATAAGATCCCAGGGTTAAAGAGTTTAACAGATATAACCCTAGAAAGTCATAGGGTGTATGGGCAAATGGACAATAACTTTAACTTCAATTTGAGTTAAATAAATGAAGGTGAAATGTTTAAGAGTCCAGGAGACTCTCTAGTTATCCTTATGGCGAGACCTAGGATAAGAGGTAAATTGTTGTAAAAAGGCAAAGTTTAAAGAGCAAGCTAAAAGTGGCTAAAAAGTATAAAGAGAATGTAAATGGCGCCTTCGAATTTGAGACTCGTCAAGTGGAGCAGGACTCCCTGGGCAGTGACCCGTCGGACGAGGTACTTTCGAAGGGCTAAAAGTGAAAGCAAGGAGCTAAATGCTCGAAGAAAAGAGAAAGTAAATTGCCAGTGGCAAAATGGAAGCTATAAGCTCGAATAAGAAAGGAAAGCAAGTGTTCAAAAGCAAAGAGGCTAAGAACTAAAATAAAAGAGAAAGAAAAAGAGAAGAAAAGAAAGAAAAATTAAAGATAAAACGGGCGTACCTCCGGGGGCGAACGTACAACGGTCAGGAGTTGGACAGGGTCCCTCTCCCGGGCAGCGACCCGTATGACTGGTAGATAGAGTACCCTTGTCAGAGTTGGGCAGTGACCCTATCGGGCAGTGTCCCGTATGACAAGTCCCCCCGGCAGGACGGGGTAACACTCGCGAGTGTTATCGGCAACCTTAGAAATCTTATCTTATGGTAGCAAGACTACCGGGCTCGGGCCCGTTGGATAAGAATTTCCAAGGGTTAACTTGAACTAAAGCACCAGAATCTAAAAAATAAAGAAAAATAGAGTGGCCAGGGTGGCCGGGTTAGTTGAACCCAGTATACAGCGGCATAGTGGCCGAGTTGGTGCTTAGCAGCCTAGTGTGGCTAGACAGAGTAGTGCTGGGTCGATGGTTGTACACAGATAGTGTAGTGATATATTATTGCATAGCTGCATATTGATGTTGAGGATTTTAGTTTCCTAGCACACTATTATTATTGCTTCCATTGGACCAAGTGGTGTAGGACACTCTCTCTCGGTGGTTGAACCCACTGGGAACTCTGTCGGAGTTCTCACACCCCTTGGGTGACTTCCCCCCACAGGTTCGGGAATGGATGCAGCGGTCGAGACAGATCCGATGCAGACGACAGCGAGGCATACGACAGGGGCAAGAGCCCAGCAGCATAGAGACCTAGAGGGTCTAGCAGAGGTACCATTTTTATATTTCTTGAGTGAACCTTGTATGGTGAGGAATTATGTAAAGAAAATGTAATAATTTATTTGCAAGTTCAGAATTGTAAAGTGTAATAAGTTTAATTTATGGTTCACTCCTGTATGCTTTCATTTCCGCATTAGTTATTGAATGAAAGTTTTAAATTTATAGTGATTTTTAGTACTCTGATATTGAGCTTCCGCATACACTTGTTGTGTTATTATGGATGTTACCGTTCCGTTCGGGTAGAAAAAGGTTTTACCCGATTGGCGGGTCTGTTGGCGTGCCCGAACCGTACAAATTGGCGGACTCGGGGCGTGACACGCGCTCCACTGTAGTGGCTCTATCGACCACCTTCTGGAAGGTGTGCAAATCCGTCGCTTGAACAACTTCGAAGATATCGCTCCGCAAACCGTCCACAAAAAGACGAGCTTTGTGAGATTCGTCCCTTATGACAAAGGGGACGCAATTGACCAATCTCACAAATGCCCGTTGGTACTCCATAACTATCC
The DNA here is from genome assembly GCA_029168755.2 of Tillandsia fasciculata. NCBI lineage: Eukaryota > Viridiplantae > Streptophyta > Magnoliopsida > Poales > Bromeliaceae > Tillandsia > Tillandsia fasciculata. The sequence continues at coordinate 113,394 of JAQOTM010000106.1, forward strand.
GACTTCCTTGCTTGATGTGCTTCAGGTCATCCTCCATCTGCTGTTTGACGTTGTTGGAGAAAAACGCCCCAAACAATTTTTCTCAGAACGTGGACCAAGATGGAAGGGCGGTGCCCTCCGAGGGGTCCGGGCGCACCGTCTTCCACCACCTGCGGGCGTTTCCCTAAAGAAAGTGGACTGTCAAGGGGACCCACTCATGTTCCTCCATTAGCAAATCTTCGAAAAGCTTTTCCATGGTGTCTACCCATTTTTCTACGACCCAAGGATCGATTGTCTCTCCCTCAAACACGGGTGGGTCGTACTTCTTGAAGTCCGCCAAGTTCGCTCTCACCTTGTCCCGTTCGGTTTGTCAGATAGGGGCTTCCCGCGCAGCGTCGGCGGACACTCAGGGAGTAGGTGTCACCACGGTCTCTCTCAAGGGGTCTCCAGCAGTGGCTCCTGGCGTAGGTCCCGAAGTCGCTGGTGTTGGTGCTACCGAAGGCGTTGTTGGCTGAACCGACGGTATTCCGGTCACCGTGGTCTGAGGAGGGGCGACCATAGTCTCGCTGTCAGCCACCGGCGGTCCCGTCACTGGTGCGGTTGGTCCGAGTAGAGGAGCCTGGGCGACCTCCACTGGTGTGGTCGACTGTTGCGTCAACTAACGTACCTGTTCCATGAGGGTTGCTAACTGCCCGGCCATCTCTCATAGTTGTTGTCGGAGAAGCTGATACTCCACGGCCGTCGGTACCGTACTTTCTGCCCCTACGTTCTCAGCTGACGACCTAGTCCGGGCCATTATCCGCTGTATACAAAGAAATCAAGTCAACCCTAGACTTAACTGGTCTAATACCATGACCTACGATCAACCAGGGACTCTATCCCCTCCCCAAGACACTCACGCTCTACGCACCTATTCTTGATTATCTCATCGGTTAGTTGCTAGTGGCATTGCACTATGTGGATGTTGGACACCGACTACCGTGGTTAAAGTCGTTTTTCTCGGATACCATATAATCTGTCACACCCCGGAGGTTCTAAATAAGCGAAAACACGTATACATTTTTTTTTTTTGGAAAACAACCCCGCCTGCCGGTGCGCGCCAGACCCGCCACATATACAAATTCACCCCGCGAACGGACGGAGTCTCATTTGTAAATGCACGACGTCACAATCACAGTACATACTTTAACCACACAATCACGTTAAGAGCCAAAGAGGGGAATTACAATTTATCACAACTACTAACATTAACACAAGTTTGAACAAGGATAAAGCCAAGTTTGCCAAATCGGTGTCCACACGACACTAGGTTTTTAAAACATTTTCACAATTTTTCTTTCGGCGGCAATATAACTTTGAAAGGATAAATCCACGGGTTTGTAAAGCAGTGCCCACACGACACTTAGTTTGAAAACGTTTTCGAAATCATTTTGCTACTTGAAAACATGCCGCATGCAAGTCTAAGATAAACACAATAAAAGATTTCACCACTAGGTCAAAGGCTCAATCCAACATCCACATAGTTCCACAATAAAGGCAACAACAAAACTCACTAACCAAATAACCAAATAACCAAGATAATCAAAAGTAAGAAAAGGAAGTGTCACTAGCCCCAAACGCGCTAAAACCCTCTATTCGCAGACTCACCGTCATCCCGGGTCCTACCCTCAACCTAACCTGTCACAGTGTGGGAAGTCAGTGACAAGAAGAGTAGATGTAAACAAGTACAAAGCGGTAAATACTGAAATAAAGGCAAACCGATCAACCAGAGCATCCAAACTTTCCCTCATGAATCCCCCGCACCCCCTGTAAATCGAAACAATGCACCTGCCAAAAGGTCTAAAGACCTCGGGTAACAGTGAACAACTTGCTCTCACCTTTATGCTTTAATCCCACCACGGTACTTGTGCAGCACCATAAGTAACCGTGAGGCGTCCCCACCACGACACTTTCACCTTTGTGGGGTACACGGGTCATCGGACCACTTCTCCGGAAAAGTACACCCATGCGGTGGCCAAACCGCCTGTGTACGTGTAAGCAAACCTTGAGCAGAATGACCGCAGTCAATGTGTAACGTAGAGCACCGTGACATTCAGTCGCAACAGATAGTAATAAGGAGGGATACTCATGCGAAAAGGGGTTAGACAATAACAATTAGCACTTCTACTCTACTCTTACATATTACGAGATGAAACCATATTTCAAAACACAACAAAGGTACCTACCTAAAACGAAGATAAACGACCGCGCCCGTGACCCTCCTAAGCAATCAGAACTTTTCGCGGCCTAATAAAATAACCAAAAACACAATTTAACACTTTGCCCTAAACAGGCAAAATCAGTGGTTCCGACCACTGTATCAAGAATCCCTTCTATCCCAAAACGTTAAACCGACGAAAAACTAAAATCACTGTGCCAAGCGGACTGCGTCGTCAATCAAAAACCGTCGAGTCAAAACTGTCAAGCAACACCGTAAAACTCGGATCAAACCGGATCTCTGACGGTAAAACCGATGGTCAACAACAACCGGACCGCGACTATATCATCGTGAACCCCATCGGAACCCAAATCTGCTAACGAAAATCCAACAAAACCCAATTTCTCATATGGTAGCCAACTCGGGACGTCAACGGTCAAGTCGAGGAAACCCCGACGGCGAAAACGAAGAGAAAAAAGGCCCGACAGCGCGACCCTGACGATTTTGTCAAGGCGCAGAGCGACGGTGACGTGCAAAACTAGCACATGACATGGCGAAACGGTGGCCTAAATGACCCCGGGTGGCCATGCTAATAAAAACGGCAAAAACGGTAATCCAAGCGGTGAAAACGGCGCTCAAAATGGTGAAAAACGGGCCAACAACGGGCCAAACGGAGTTATCGGGCTTCCGGGCTGGGGGCTGGTGCACGAAGCCAGGCGTGGACCGGGTTCACAGCATAGTGGAGGCGGCGGCGCAGACCGGGCTCACCAGGGGCGCATGCACCAGGCGGCTTGGGCCGGTTCGGTGCACGGGCAAAGCGCGCTCCGGGCTCACGCCCGCAGGGCGCGGCGGCGCGCACGGGTGCACGCTGAAGGCGTGCACTGTGCTAAGCGGGCCGGGATGGTGTATCACTCTGTTACACAGGAGTAAGAGGAGTGGGTGGGGATGAATAGAAGAGAGTCGCAGCGGGGAGAAGAGGGGCTAACTTGGGTTCTTCGTAGCTAGTCTGGAGGATTCGGAAGTGGGAGAGATGGAGAGGAGCATCTGGAGGCTTCGGAAGTGGGAGAGATGGAGAGGAGCATGTGGAGGCTTCGGAGGTGACAACTGAGGGTTGGTTTTCACGCCTCGGGTGTAAACCAGAACCCGGGCCCGTCTACAGATCCGCCGTGCACACTGTATTTCCCGCGTACACGAAGCGCCAAAAACCTGCTCAGATATAAGAGATAATAATAAAGAGCAATAAAAACAGAGCCGAACTAAAACTAATACATCTCAGACTGAAGTTGGAAATAAAATACAATACTTCTGTATAAATGATACATCAGTCTCTCCCAGCTCACCAAAAATAAATACAACCTGTTGGCAAAAGCCAGTCCCAAAAGTAAAAGTACAACCGTCTGAGGAAACATGGGTACACCAACAGTCCAGCTAACTCGCTCATCCTGCCTCGAGATCTATCTACTCAGCCGTCCTCTCTCCTTGACCCGCCGCTGAAAGCCCAGCAGCACCCGCAGAAGACACTGCAAAACAAGGGAGAAGAAAAAGAGGAAAGATGAATGGGGGTGAGAACTACTAGTAAACCAGTAGCCTCCCCTAGTGGGTAAAACCTCAAACTCTGACACACCCACTAGGTCTACCAGAGGCAAAAAGGAAAGAAGTGTGGTAAGCAATAATGACTGCTGAAGAAAGGAAACTACTACTACTATGCCTCTAAAATGCAGTCCTATACTGGAATAACCGTACGCAACAGTAACCAACCGTCCCAGATGAACCCAATCTGTACCGCCCTCATCATCGGGCAAGTAAGCCGCGCCGATGTGATAGCAAAACTCCTGCTGCCGCCCTCATCATCGGGCAAATAAGCCGCGCCGATGTGATAGCAAAACTGTCAATAACTGTCTGGCCCCAGCCTCCGGAGGGGAACTCGAGGGGAGCGACCCACACGAGGAAAGCATCACCGGGCAATAACCGCGCCGGTGTGATAAGTATCAAAAGCAGGACTGGATCACAACTATAAAGCCCCAGTGGAACACACCCCTCCACTAAAAGAAAACCGATTTCCAATCTGATGCATAAGTAACCATCCGATCAATCGCCCAATATCCGCGATTGCCGCAATACCCCAAAATCCACGACCAGGTCTCACAACCGACCTCCGGTCAACCGCCCAATATCCGCGGTCGTCGAAATAACCCACAATCACAATCATGTCCCACATCCGACATCCGGTCAACCGCCTACTATCCGCGGTAGCCGCTATAACTCCCAATCCAAAATTGAGTAAAATAATACGTATCCGGTCAACCGCCTACTATCCGCGGTAGCCGCAACTCTACTGATTACATCAAGTCCAACCCCTGACTTCCGGTCAACCACCCAAAATCTGCGGTTGCCACAAAGCCCTCTAGTCCATAATCATGCCCTATCACCGATGTCCTATAACCGACATCCGGTCAACCGCCCAATATCCGCGGCCGCCGCCAAAACCCATAATCCGCAATCCAGGCCCCGGCTACACTATCCCAAACCCCTGCTCAAACCCGAGCAACATGAACCACCTGACTAACAAAAGGAGAAAAGAAGAAAACATGGTTTCTCCTAAGTCAAGTTCCAACATGAAAGTATAGCGATAAATGATGGCCTATCTAGATGTCCATACAAGCATGCAAGCGTTCTCAAGGAAACATAATTTAAGTCATTGATCATTAACGGTATCCACCTATGCATGTCACCTATCCTCAAGTAATACCACTAACAGGATAAATCATATAGTCCCAATTAAATATTCAATTCCACATGCAAGGTTAAGTGCTAACATAGCAATCCATATGTCCAAACAAGCATGCATAAGTTCCATCCCCACTTGTTAATCAATAATCCTAACATTGGGAGATCACTCTAATAATCCTAGTGAGCATGTCAAAATAGAGGTAAACAACAACCACCCACCTCGATCGCTAATTCCAAGTCCAAAAGTGAAGTCCTCGCCCAAGTCAGTCGACCGTCACAAACACTGTACAACATGCCCCAAAACATACACAATTAAACATACAAAGCTCCAACAAAATCTGTCCAAACACAACAGTCCAGTGTTGCCCAGTTTTTACCTACGGAAAAGGCTCGAAAAATTCCAAGAAAAATACTGTCACGATCCTCGCGACGAACCGGTCGAAACGAGTACCTGCACGTTCAAATCCGAGTTTCCTACACTGAGATACAAATTCCACAAGGGAACCACCCTGAAATAAACCAGTCTCAAAATCTGTAGCACAAAGTTCTGTAAACAGGGATTGTTCACCTTCAGGAAATATTCAGAAAAATTCCAGAAAATTCGAGGGTGTTCCTTGTGCTGTGTAGATGAAAAACGCCTATTGGCACGCCTTGATTCGATACCTGTGCGCGAAGATATCACCGAAACACCGATGTGCTGTCCAAAACTCCGCCCCAGAAAAAGGTTCAAAAGAAAGCTCGGGAAACTCCAAGATAAACTCGAAACGAGGGGAAACTCAATCAGAAAGATCGTAGCCCTACCTGTCGTGAAGCCAACGGTGCAAGAATCGACAAAAACGGTGGCCGGAGTAAGCCGGGGAAGTCCTCGTACCCAAACCGCGACGAAGGAGACCACAAATGAACGAGCGTCGCGCCGCGCCGTAAAAATGGAAACCTCGGGATGTGTGCCGCGGAAAAATCCGGGAATCTACAGATGAAACCAGCTCTGGGAGAGGAGGGATTCTTGTGAAGGCCGCACTGTGAGAAAATGGGCAGGAAAGGAGCTCTCTGCAGTTGTTCTCGGCCTTTAAATAGGCTGGAAGAAACAATTCGAAAAAAGACCATTAGGTCCCCTCTTCCGGGCGCCCGGATCAATCGGGCGCCGCAAGCCTGGTCGGACGAAGCCGTCCGACCGCGTCCGAATTGCTCTGGTGAAGCCACGTCGCCCGCAAAACAGGGAACAACCGAAGGAGCCACCCGTCTTGCGCCGCGTGGCTACCAACGGATGTCGACACGTGGCGCGCACCCGGTCAGCGCGTGCCAGCCGTGCCCACGTGCGCGCCTGCGCGCGCCGCCTGCGCCCCTGCCAGGCACGCAGCCCGAGGCGGCCCCCGCTGCACCGTGGTCCCGGTCTACTGCACCGACCTATCGTTGCCCGCCACGTGTCCTGCCCTCGGTGCACGCCGGCCCCGTGGACTGCGCACCTGCCCGCGCGCCCGCGCTTGCCCTCCGCCGCATCTGCGCCTGCCCGAGCCCGCGCCGCCGCCCTCCGCCGTCGCCGGCGTTGCCCCAGCCACCGGAACAGTGCCCCCTTGCCTCGAAATCCGTGTGCAGCATCCGGGCTCTAAAAAATACAAGTAGGTAGTCCATTTTCACCGTTTTCACGCGCTGAATCCAAATCCGCGGTCCGTTTTGCCAAATTCCAACTCTAAAAATTGTCGAAGGCATCCGAAAAGGTGTTCTTTTGTCCAAACTTCGCGCTGAGCCCAATTTTAATATCCGTTTCGCGCGAAACCACTTCTAAAGATCCGACGGAGTCAACCGATCACCCACGTGATCCATTTAAGCCCGAAGTCCGCCACTTGTGTCCAATTGGTGCACAAACACCTCCAACACACAGTACAGGCCCCCAGAAGTCACCAATCACTCTACAACAGCTCTGCGGAGATCCATGTCATCACATCCTCCCCCACTAAAAGAAAGTTTCATCCTCGAAACTAAAATCATTCCTCAACCCGGAACCTCAACCAAATAGAGGGGGTAAATATCCAATTATCCACCACTCAAGCTCCCAAGGCTGTCTAATACCTCCTCCAGAGACGCGATACAATCCTCGGGTCTCTAACTAGAACAAAATAGAGGTGGGCATTCCAGAAAACCGCACCACCTCATCCTAAAACAACTGGGCTAACCGCTCGAGTGACCAAGGAGCCTGCATCGGCAAAAGCATCCGCTCCTCCCAGGGTCCCCGATAATCCAACCACAAGTCCATCGGCACAAAAGCTCGATCCGAGTACCTCCGTACCCCCGAGGTATCCAATATAAGTCCCCCAACTGATCACGTAGACTCTGATCTCTAATCTTTAAACCGTCGGGATGTAGAAGCAATTCCCCAACTCTCCGGCATCAACACACAGCCATATGCAGTCGAGAAAACCAGATTACAAATCCACCTTCAGGAAGACCCGGGCCCTGACAGCTGGTAAATCAAATCCTCCATGCTCGACAAGGGTGCTAGCTCCGGATGGTCACTTCATCAAATTCCCGGGGATCCACACAAAGCCGAAGTGAACCAACCTTCCACAACTCGAATAGCACCGGCGCCCCCAAAGGCGACACACTTGGTCTGACAAAATTTCCAAAACATCGAATCCTGGAGTTGTGTCCTCAACTCTCAAACTAGTGACATGCTAGACAACTCCGATAGGAGAACAGCCGGGAACTCGCAACCAAAGGGGGTATCCCCGAGTCCCGGGGTCGAAACTGCGACTCGGGCTCGCCAACAGATCCGCCACCTATGCAAAATCCCGCATAGGCGAAGCGTCTAACCTGCAAAAGATAGTACTATAGCTACGCAAATTTCAGAGCGAAAATAAAATGCTGTAAAATAAAATCCCATCACTGTACAACACGAAATAAAGTACAACATCCATCTCCTCAAATACAGATAATCATCATACAATATTCTCAGTACAGTATCTCTCAACTATAAAAGGGAGATAAACTAAAACTATAGTACATCAGTCTCTACATCAGTCTCTCCAAATACAAAAGATCCCTCTCCAAAGTAAACAGTAAAATCCAGCTGACAGCTACAAGGAATCTCCAACCAGGGGATACAGCTACACTCCTCGGGCGGTAAGGATCTAGCTCGTGACTCCCTCGCCTCGAACAACGACCGAAAGATCAGCAACTCCCGCAGAAGACTCTGCAAAACAGGAGGAAGAAAAGAGGGAAACAACAATGGGGGTGAGAACCACTAGTAAACCAGTAGCCTCCCCCTGTGGGTAAAGCCTCAAACTCCGGCGTCCCCACCAAGTCTACCAGAGGCAAGAAAAGGAATATGTGGTAAAGCTGTAAACAGAACTGCTGAATAAAGGGAAACCACCACTAGTATGCCTCTAAATGCAATACCGAAAGAAATAACTGTATGAATGCATCAGGAAACAGTATCTGATCAAATAACCCAATCTAGCCACCAGTAAAACTGGTACTGCCTGCTGTGCCTGACATATCGGGTATGCTGGCCAACGCATAACACCGATAAGGGATAGGAGTCTCACGGACTCAAAGTAAGTATATCGCACACTCCGGAGTGGCACTCGAGGGGAGCGACCCACACGAGTAAAGTGCCTCAGTAACAATGTCACGCCCCGAGTCCGCCAATTTGTACGGTTCGGGCACGCCAACAGACCCGCCAATCGGGTAAAACCTTTTTCTACCCGAAAGGAACGGTAACATCCATAATAACACAACAAGTGTATGCGGAAGCTCAATATCAGAGTACTAAAAATCACTATAAATTTAAAACTTTCATTCAATAACTAATGCGGAAATGAAAGCATACAGGAGTGAACCATAAATTAAACTTATTACACTTTACAATTCTGAACTTGCAAATAAATTATTACATTTTCTTTACATAATTCCTCACCATACAAGGTTCACTCAAGAAATATAAAAATGGTACCTCTGCTAGACCCTCTAGGTCTCTATGCTGCTGGGCTCTTGCCCCTGTCGTATGCCTCGCTGTCGTCTGCATCTGATCTGTCTCGACCGCTGCATCCATTCCCGAACCTGTGGGGGGGTCACCCAAGGGGTGTGAGAACTACGACAGAGTTCCCAGTGGGTTCAACCACCGAGAGAGAGTGTCCTACACCACTTGGTCCAATGGAAGCAATAATAATAGTGTGCTAGGAAACTAAAATCCTCAACATCAATATGCAGCTATGCAATAATATATCACTACACTATCTGTGTACAACCATCGACCCAGCACTACTCTGTCTAGCCACACTAGGCTGCTAAGCACCAACTCGGCCACTATGCCGCTGTATACTGGGTTCAACTAACCCGGCCACCCTGGCCACTCTATTTTTCTTTATTCTTTAGATTCTGGTGCTTTAGTTCAAGTTAACCCTTGGAAATTCTTATCCAACGGGCCCGAGCCCGGTAGTCTTGCTACCATAAGATAAGATTTCTAAGGTTGCCGATAACACTCGCAAGTGTTACCCCGTCCTGCCGGGGGGACTTGTCATACGGGACACTGCCCGATAGGGTCACTGCCCAACTCTGACAAGAGTACTCTATCTACCAGTCATACGGGTCGCTGCCCGGGAGAGGGACCCTGTCCAACTCCTGACCGTTGTACGTTCGCCCCCGGAGGTACGCCCGTTTTATCTTTAATTTTTCTTTCTTTTCTTTCTTTTTCTTTCTCTTTTATTTTAGTTCTTAGCCTCTTTGCTTTTGAACACTTGCTTTCCTTTCTTATTCGAGCTTATAGCTCCCATTTTGCCACTGGCAATTTACTTTCTCTTTTCTTCGAGCATTTAGCTCCTTGCTTTCACTTTTAGCCCTTCGAAAGTACCTCGTCCGACGGGTCACTGCCCAGGGAGTCCTGCTCCACTTGACGAGTCTCAAATTCGAAGGCGCCATTTACATTCTCTTTATACTTTTAGCCACTTTTAGCTTGCTCTTTAAACTTTGCCTTTTTACAACAATTTACCTCTTATCCTAGGTCTCGCCATAAGGATAACTAGAGAGTCTCCTGGACTCTTAAACATTTCACCTTCATTTATTTAACTCAAATTGAAGTTAAAGTTATTGTCCATTTGCCCATACACCCTATGACTTTCTAGGGTTATATCTGTTAAACTCTTTAACCCTGGGATCTTATCCCATTTTTCCTGATTCCTCATTGAATCCTAGAGTTAACTTAACTCTATTTTCCTGTTCCACTATTAACTTAGAGTTACACTGACTCTAATTGCATGTTCCACTGTTATATTAGAATTACATGACTCTACTTTCCTGTTTTCCCTTTCATATCTCCACATTTGATCCATTGTTCCATTCTCTTGATTCCTTACTGAATCCCAGAGTCAACTTGACTCTATTTTCCTGTCTGTGAGTTTAAACTCTTCTAGCTCAACTTAGGTTCCCTTTACCTAAGTCCCATGTCATACTTGTCCTAGAGTTCCATGACTCTGTGCTGACCTCTAGTTCACCTTAGGTTTCCTTTACCTAAGTTCCATGTCATACTCATCCTAGAGTTCCTTGACTCTATGTTGAACACTAGTTCTCCTTAGGTTCTCTTTACCTAAGTTCCATGTCATATACACCCTAGAGTTTTCTGACTCTATGTTGATCACTCTATCCAGTGTCCTTAGGTTATCACCTAAGACCATGCCACTCATCCTTCCTAGGATAACTCCTAAGTTGATGTCACTCGTCAAACCCCTAAACTAGGTTTTCTCCTAGTCTTACTACCAACAAGTTCTGTTCCCTTATATCACATGATTCCTAGGGTTGTACCCTAACATGATCACAGTCATCAAGTAATTACTCATTTCTACGCATGCAATTATTTTCATATCCATCATAAAAATAATATTTATCCTCTAAGTCCTCTTTGCACATGAAAATGAATTATCTCCTTTTGGCAACTGACAGTTGCATTCATCATCTGTGTCCATCTACACATACAAATTTATCCCCTATTGTGGATAAATCATAAATATCACTTTTTCTCTAAATTTCTCTACACATGCACATATATTATCTGTTATTGGCAACCAACAGTTGCTCTTTTCATCTGTGTTCCTCTAAACATGCAATCTTATTCATAATTACCTAACGCCTCTAACAGGCTACTATCATGCTTCAAATCGAAAAGCAAAGGAGCAAGGGGAGAGGTCACCCAATTTCGGCAGAATTTCCCACCTTGTAGTGTACCCAATTGCTTGTAGACACTTGCAATTGGTCTCCGCGCGATTCCACTTGTCTCCTCGAGCTTGCACGCAAAACGATGCACTTCTCTCGAGTCTGCACGCAAAACGGTGCACGTCCACCAAACCTGCACGCAAAACGATGCACGTCACTAAAAACCCGCACGCAAAACGGTGTGCGTCATTTTAGTCTGTACGCAAAACGGTGCGCGTTAAATCAACCGGCACGCAAAACGGTGCGCGACAACACGATCGGCACGCAAAACGGTGCACGTACCTCAAATCTGCACGCAAAACGATGCACGCCTCACTGTTGGGTTGCACGCAAAACGGTGCACATTTTTCTTGTCCTGCACGCAAAACGGTGCAAAATATTAGACATGCACGCAAAACGGTGCGCGATAAAACGATCTGCACGCAAAACGGTGCACGCTTAACTGTAAAGTTGCACGCAAAACGGTGCATATTTTTCTACCCCTGCACGAAAACGATGTATAATTTTAGAGACTGCACGCAAAACGGTGCGCGATAAAATAATCTGCACGCAAAACGGTGCACGTTTAACTGTAAAGTTGCACGCAAAACGGTGCACATTTTTCTACCCCTGCACGAAAACGATGTATAATTTTAGAGACTGCACGCAAAACGGTGCGCGATAAAATAATCTGCACGTAAAACGGTGCACGTTTAACTGTAAAGTTGCACACAAAATGGTGCACATTTTTCTACCCCTGCACGAAAAACGATGTATAATTTTAGAGACTGCACGCAAAACGGTGCGCGATAAAATAATCTGCACGTAAAACGGTGCACGTTTAACTGTAAAGTTGCACACAAAATGGTGCACATTTTTCTACCCCTGCACGAAAAACGATGTATAATTTTAGAGACTGCACGCAAAACGGTGCGCGATAAAATAATCTGCACGCAAAACGGTGCAAGTTTAACTGTAAGGTTGCACGCAAAACGGTGCATATTTTTCTATCTCTGCACGAAAAATGATATATAATATTATAAACTGCACACAAAACGGTGCGCGATAAAATAATCTGCACGCAAAACGGTACAGTAAACCTCGATCCCTAACACAGATGAGAGCAGGGGAGTTTAAACCAAGGTCAATAAAACATCCCCAAAACTATGCAAAAATACCGTAAAAATAAAAATGCGGGGCTTACTCGACCGCGTTGCCGTCGCCGAATCACCCCCATCGAAAGCCTCGCGCGCTCCATGAGGCCGACGACGCAAAACGGCATCACCTACAAACACCTCCCTCATTCTCCCTCTCACTCGGTTGGAGAAGGAAACGAAAGAAGGAAAAAAAATGGGGTGCGGGGAGGAAGAAGAAGAAGAAAAGGGAGGGAGGGAGAAAGATGGTCCACGAGCCCGGGGTCCACGGCGCACCGCCGGTCTACAAGACCCATGTGGGTGCACCCGGTCCAGGCAAACGCTACAGTGTGCGCGTCCCTGCGGGCGCACGTCTCGCGCCGTACGGGCCCAATGGGGGCCCGCCATGTGGCGGCTCCCTTTGACCTGCGCCCCTCCAAGCGCAGCTGTGCCCCTCTCGATCCGCGCGCCGTCATCACCTCGAGATCCGTTTTTGTCTCGTTTTCTGTCCATTCTTCGTCCGTTTCCGTCCAAATTTGACAGGCGGCTTCGTTTCAGCTTAATTTACCACAGAAAAATTTAAATTTTCACTTTAGGCCATTTCTGGACCACCAAAAGCCTCCCTGTATCCAAAATCGCTGGCGGACCCCGTTCTCACAATCCGAGTATCCGATCAACACGAAATTTTTACTGTAACCTTAAAACATAATTACGAAGCTCCCATAATTTTTTTCAGAATTTTTCGACACTGTTGGCGGAGCCCGTTTTCACTATCGGGTATCCGATCAACGCGAAACTTTTTCTGTGGTCTTAAAACATATTTACGGGGCTCCCATAATTTTATCGGAATTTTCCGACACTGTGAATTTTCCACTAAAAATCTGGGCCCCCTTTCTCCAATAAATTTTTAGATCTCTCCATTTTAACCCGAATTGGGCCCAACTCGCGTCCAAATGTTCCTTACTTCCCCAACTTTCATAACACTAGTATTTCATACCACCTTTATTTACATTTATTTATGTGCCGAAAATTCGGTACATTACATTCTACCCCCCTTAAAATAAGTTTCGTCCTCGAAACTTGAATCACACCTCGACTTAATTTGATCGAGAGGGAGAAATTTTGCCCTTCCTACTGGGCTCACTGTATATCGTGACCGTTATCACATTGTCTGCTCGCCGAGACTATACGAGCTACTCATTCATGAATCCCTATCTCAATTCAGGGACAATTTCAGACTTAGTGTCTGACCACTTTCACTAAGTAGGTGAAAGACACTGTTGAGCGCTTGCTCTTTCAATTGCCATGAATGGCCCAGCCTTTACTTGCGAAATTTTTCACTTTAATTCCGCCATCATTCTATTCACAACGAGGTTGCATCTGCAACTAATTACATTTACCGCATTTTCCGGTCACTCCGCTGCCTAATGTGGAGAGCAAAGGCCAATCCACCAGTCCTCAACTATCTCACACGCTACTAGCGCTCTAAGTCCACGGGTTATCAGCTAACCCGATATCTCAGACTACTAATAGGTCCACAGACCACGGTCTAATAGGGGCCTATAGCCCAACCAGTCCAACTCTGTATAATGGCTCTCACTAGCACACAGACCCAATCATCAAACGGGTAGATCCTCACTTAGGATTGCTACACCAACACTCCCACTAGGAGCTACAGCACCTCAATCATCACTAGCACTACTGCCTGATCACATCACACTCTCAGTGTACTAATAGCCTCAATGCTCACACGTGGCCTTCCACGTCCCCGGGTCATCGCTCGGACTATCGTCCCGACCAAATCTCTATCATGCCCCGCCATCAGGTCTCGGGCCGCTGTCTCTCACAGCCGACTACGCCTGCCCACTGGGCTACAGGCCCACAGTCCACAAACATGGTCCAGGCACGGATCGTCCCCAAGCGATCCCGCTAATCGTCGCCACGCGACCACTATGCTCACTGAGCAAAATCAACAACTAGTCGTCAATCCACGACCCGAACTCTCTATCGACTCTGGCCACACAGGGCAAAGGCTCACACGCCACCTAATCAACTCTCTCTGGCTAAACGATACTTGTGCTCCATGAGCACCCAAACAGTTGGGCATCCTATGCCCCTACGCTAACTCGTAAAAATTTAGTGTTAAGCATCTTGCTCATACACGAGTATGACTCCTGTACACCTCCCCCAAACTAGGTTGAGGCACCACGAATAACTGTCCACCAACTCTGGTGATTAACTAGCAAATCCCTCGGTGGCAATCCTTGCCATTACACTGATCCATCAGAACGGCGCCACAAAACTCTCGCTCTTTCGAGAGGTTCCCGTATCTTGAAGCCTACTCTAGGCCTCACCAACCCTACTATGCGGCAACCTGGCCACAATCAACACGCCACACGGTCACTGCCGTCATCAGGGCGAACTCACGCCGCCCGGCCCGTAAATCTTTCTTGCCCTACCCCTTAGGGCACAGCAACTTGGCTCTCGCGACATAGCGATCACCCTTTACCTCGCGAGTCGGTCTCTCACTGGACCTTACTAACTCTACTTTGCCAGCAACCTAGCTGACACAAGCGTAAAACACCCTATGCTGAAGGTGTTGGCTGCGCCGACAAAAGTTCGGCGGCCACTGCCATTCTCTTTACTGTCGCCCCTACAGGCGGCGACGCCATATACTCATACGTTGTTTGTGCAGCCTCAGCTTGCTGCGCTATTAGCCACTGGAGCCCATCAATCTGCTCCGACTGTCACATCGACGCCACACTTAGGCGTCGGAATCCGCCTTCCTGTCGGCAAAAAATTTCCGCCGACGGCAAGAAGTTGACCTGCTGCTGGACCACACCAACAAGTGCGGTCACCTGCTATCGCAGCTCGTGTACCTTGTTTGACCCCGAGCCCTCTCGTGACTCGAGTCAAACAAGTGCGTATTCCCATGTGGTGTCATCGCTAATATGCACACCACAACGAAACGATTTGCCCAAATTTAGCCATTTGAGCAACGCGCAATCTATATACCGACAAAAAGGCTCGTCGACCCAATCATGCGAAAGTATAAGAGGGTACTCCTTTTCATCTCCAACATTACGTTGTCGGCCGCCAACGTAATATCCGAAGAATGAAAGCTCGTCGCCCTCGATCAGTCCCAATATCCTTTTTGGGAACAACAATAACCAATCAAATACTTTCGCCCAATAATCCACACACTCTCTCGTGCTAATCCCTAGGGTCTCCCTAAGGTTGCTAACCACCTAGGACTATTCCTAGGCTCTGATACCACTCTAATCTGTCACGCCCCGAGTCCGCCAATTTGTACGGTTCGGGCACGCCAACAGACCCGCCAATCGGGTAAAACCTTTTTCTACCCGAAAGGAACGGTAACATCCATAATAACACAACAAGTGTATGCGGAAGCTCAATATCAGAGTACTAAAAATCACTATAAATTTAAATCTTTCATTCAATAACTAATGCGGAAATGAAAGCATACAGGAGTGAACCATAAATTAAACTTATTACACTTTACAATTCTGAACTTGCAAATAAATTATTACATTTCCTTTACATAATTCCTCACCATACAAGGTTCACTCAAGAAATATAAAAATGGTACCTCTGCTAGACCCTCTAGGTCTCTATGCTGCTGGGCCCTTGCCCCTGTCGTATGCCTCGCTGTCGTCTGCATCGGATCTGTCTCGACCGCTGCATCCATTCCCGAACCTGTGGGGGGAAGTCACCCAAGGGGTGTGAGAACTCCGACAGAGTTCCCAGTGGGTTCAACCACCGAGAGAGAGTGTCCTACACCACTTGGTCCAATGGAAGCAATAATAATAGTGTGCTAGGAAACTAAAATCCTCAACATCAATATGCAGCTATGCAATAATATATCACTACACTATCTGTGTACAACCATCGACCCAGCACTACTCTGTCTAGCCACACTAGGCTGCTAAGCACCAACTCGGCCACTATGCCGCTGTATACTGGGTTCAACTAACCCGGCCACCCTGGCCACTCTATTTTTCTTTATTCTTTAGATTCTGGTGCTTTAGTTCAAGTTAACCCTTGGAAATTCTTATCCAACGGGCCCGAGCCCGGTAGTCTTGCTACCATAAGATAAGATTTCTAAGGTTGCCGATAACACTCGCAAGTGTTACCCCGTCCTGCCGGGGGGACTTGTCATACGGGACACTGCCCGATAGGGTCACTGCCCAACTCTGACAAGAGTACTCTATCTACCAGTCATACGGGTCGCTGCCCGGGAGAGGGACCCTGTCCAACTCCTGACCGTTGTACGTTCGCCCCCGGAGGTACGCCCGTTTTATCTTTAATTTTTCTTTCTTTTCTTTTCTTTTTCTTTCTCTTTTATTTTAGTTCTTAGCCTCTTTGCTTTTGAACACTTGCTTTCCTTTCTTATTCGAGCTTATAGCTCCCATTTTGCCACTGGCAATTTACTTTCTCTTTTCTTCGAGCATTTAGCTCCTTGCTTTCACTTTTAGCCCTTCGAAAGTACCTCGTCCGACGGGTCACTGCCCAGGGAGTCCTGCTCCACTTGACGAGTCTCAAATTCGAAGGCGCCATTTACATTCTCTTTATACTTTTTAGCCACTTTTAGCTTGCTTTTAAACTTTGCCTTTTTACAACAATTTACCTCTTATCCTAGGTCTTGCCATAAGGATAACTAGAGAGTCTCCTGGACTCTTAAACATTTCTCTTTTATTTCTTTAACTCAAATTGAAGTTAAAGTTATTATCCATTTGCCCAGACACCCTATGACTTTCTAGGGTTATATTTGTTAAACTCTTTAACCCTGGGATCTTATCCCACTTTCCTGATTCCTCATTGAATCCTAGAGTTAACTTAACTCTATTTTCCTGTTCCACTATTAACTTAGAGTTACACTGACTCTAATTCCATGTTCCACTGTTATATTAGAATTACATGACTCTACTTTCCTGTTTTCCCTTTCATATCTCCACACTTGATCCATTGTTCCATTCTCTTGATTCCTTACTGAATCCTAGAGTCAACTTGACTCTATTTTCCTGTCTGTGAGTTTAAACTCTTCTAGCTCAACTTAGGTTCCCTTTACCTAAGTCCCATGTCATACTTGTCCTAGAGTTCCATGACTCTATGCTGACCTCTAGTTCACCTTAGGTTTCCTTTACCTAAGTTCCATGTCATACTCATCCTAGAGTTCCTTGACTCTATGTTGAACACTAGTTCTCCTTAGGTTCTCTTTACCTAAGTTCCATGTCATATACACCCTAGAGTTTTCTGACTCTATGTTGATCACTCTATCCAGTGTCCTTAGGTTATCACCTAAGACCATGCCACTCATCCTTCCTAGGATAACTCCTAAGTTGATGTCACTCGTCAAACCCCTAAACTAGGTTTTCTCCTAGTCTTACTACCAACAAGTTCTGTTCCCTTATATCACATGATTCCTAGGGTTGTACCCTAACATGATCACAGTCATCAAGTAATTACTCATTTCTACGCATGCAATTATTTTCATATCCATCATAAAAATAATATTTATCCTCTAAGTCCTCTTTGCACATGAAAATGAATTATCTCCTTTTGGCAACTGACAGTTGCATTCATCATCTGTGTCCATCTACACATACAAATTTATCCCCTATTGTGGATAAATCATAAATATCACTTTTTCTCTAAATTTCTCTACACATGCACATATATTATCTGTTATTGGCAACCAACAGTTGCTCTTTTCATCTGTGTTCCTCTAAACATGCAATCTTATTCATAATTACCTAACGCCTCTAACAGGCTACTATCATGCTTCAAATCGAAAAGCAAAGGAGCAAGGGGAGAGGTCACCCAATTTCGGCAGAATTTCCCACCTTGTAGTGTACCCAATTGCTTGTAGACACTTGCAATTGGTCTCCGCGCGATTCCACTTGTCTCCTCGAGCTTGCACGCAAAACGATGCACTTCTCTCGAGTCTGCACGCAAAACGGTGCACGTCCACCAAACCTGCACGCAAAACGATGCACGTCACTAAAAACCCGCACGCAAAACGGTGTGCGTCATTTTAGTCTGTACGCAAAACGGTGCGCGTTAAATCAACCGGCACGCAAAACGGTGCGCGACAACACGATCGGCACGCAAAACGGTGCACGTACCTCAAATCTGCACGCAAAACGATGCACGCCTCACTGTTGGGTTGCACGCAAAACGGTGCACATTTTTCTTGTCCTGCACGCAAATCGGTGCAAAATATTAGACATGCACGTAAAACGGTGCGCGATAAAACGATCTGCACGCAAAACGGTGCACGCTTAACTGTAAAGTTGCACGCAAAACGGTGCATATTTTTCTACCCCTGCACGAAAACGATGTATAATTTTAGAGACTGCACGCAAAACGGTGCGCGATAAAATAATCTGCACGTAAAACGGTGCACGTTTAACTGTAAAGTTGCACACAAAACGGTGCACATTTTTCTACCCCTGCACGAAAACGATGTATAATTTTAGAGACTGCACGCAAAACGGTGCGCGATAAAATAATCTGCACGTAAAACGGTGCACGTTTAACTGTAAAGTTGCACACAAAATGGTGCACATTTTTCTACCCCTGCACGAAAAACGATGTATAATTTTAGAGACTGCACGCAAAACGGTGCGCGATAAAATAATCTGCACGTAAAACGGTGCACGTTTAACTGTAAAGTTGCACACAAAATGGTGCACATTTTTCTACCCCTGCACGAAAAACGATGTATAATTTTAGAGACTGCACGCAAAACGGTGCGCGATAAAATAATCTGCACGCAAAACGGTGCAAGTTTAACTGTAAGGTTGCACGCAAAACGGTGCATATTTTTCTATCTCTGCACGAAAAATGATATATAATATTATAAACTGCACACAAAACGGTGCGCGATAAAATAATCTGCACGCAAAACGGTACAGTAAACCTCGATCCCTAACACAGATGAGAGCAGGGGAGTTTAAACCAAGGTCAATAAAACATCCCCAAAACTATGCAAAAATACCGTAAAAATAAAAATGCGGGGCTTACTCGACCGCGTTGCCGTCGCCGAATCACCCCCATCGAAAGCCTCGCGCGCTCTATGAGGCCGACGACGCAAAACGGCATCACCTACAAACACCTTCCTCATTCTCCCTCTCACTCGGTTGGAGAAGGAAACGAAAGAAGGAAAAAAAATGGGGTGCGGGGAGGAAGAAGAAGAATAAAAGGGAGGGAGGGAGAAAGATGGTCCACGAGCCCGGGGTCCACGGCGCACCGCCGGTCTACAAGACCCATGTGGGTACACCCGGTCCAGGCAAACGCTACAGTGTGCGCGTCCCTGCGGGCGCACGTCTCGCGCCGTACGGGCCCAATGGGGGCCCGCCATGTGGCGGCTCCCTTTGACCTGCGCCCCTCCAAGCGCAGCTGTGCCCCTCTCGATCCGCGCGCCGTCATCACCTCGAGATCCGTTTTTGTCTCGTTTTCTATCCATTCTTCGTCCGTTTCCGTCCAAATTTGACAGGCGGCTTCGTTTCAGCTTAATTTACCACAGAAAAATTTAAATTTTCACTTTAGGCCATTTCTGGACCACCAAAAGCCTCCCTGTATCCAAAATCGCTGGCGGACCCCGTTCTCACAATCCGAGTATCCGATCAACACAAAATTTTTACTGTAACCTTAAAACATAATTACGAAGCTCCCATAATTTTTTTCAGAATTTTTCGACACTGTTGGCGGAGCCCGTTTTCACTATCGGGTATCCGATCAACGCGAAACTTTTTCTGTGGTCTTAAAACATATTTACGGGGCTCCCATAATTTTATCGGAATTTTCCGACACTGTGAATTTTCCACTAAAAATCTGGGCCCCCTTTCTCCAATAAATTTTTAGATCCCTCCATTTTAACCCGAATTGGGCCCAACTCGCGTCCAAATGTTCCTTACTTCCCCAACTTTCATAACACTAGTATTTCATACCACCTTTATTTACATTTATTTATGTGCCGAAAATTCGGTACATTACAAACAAGTATCATAAGTATCGTAAATCAGCAGGACTGGATCATGACTCTGATCAAAGTGGGAAAGCTCAACCACCAAAGAAAATCCCGGTCCTCAATCAGATGCAAACGTACTCAAGAAGTGGGAAACACCATCCACTAGAGAAAGTTGATACCCAATCTGATGCAATAGTACTCAATAAGTGGGAAACTCCATCCACTAGCAAAAAGCCCGATCCCCAATCTGATGCACAAGTAAACATCCGGTCAACCGCCTAATGTCCGCGGTCGCCGCAATACCCCATAAGTCCAAAGCCTGATAAAGTAATCAACATCTGGCTAACCGCCTAATGTCCGCGGTTACCACAATAACCCACAATCCACAATCGGGCAAAATAATCAATATCCGGTCAACCGCCTACTGTCCGCGGTTGCCGCAATAACCCACAAATCCAACATCAAGTACACCCTGTCTCCGACCCTAAGGTCCCGGCTACACTATCCCAAACCCCTGCTCGAACCCGAGCAACATGACTCAAAAGTCTAAATAAGAAGGAGAAAGGAAACTATCATGGTTTCTCCGAAGTCAAGTCCCAATATGATAGTGTAGCAATAAATAGTGGCCTATCTAGATGTCCATATAAGCATGCAAAAGTCCTCATGCAAGATGAAAGAGAGAATATCAAATAACAGTTCCACATGTGTATCAAATAATAAATCCACATAGATATAACCATCATGCTAAAATCATCAGCCAACTACACATGTATGTAATCCCTGATCCATAATAAATTCCAAAGTGGTACCCGCATATAGATATGTCATCATGTCCCAATAATATTCCCAACATGCTATGTCCACAAAATTAATCTCAAATGATAGGCTCACATTTATATCAGTCAATCATGCATGGTAATCAATCAATATGTTCAATAGAGGGATTCTCTAATAAACTTAGTGAGCAAGTCAAAAGTTGAGGTATGCAACAACCACCCACCTCGAAAAGCGCAATCCACAGCCGTAAAAGTCTCCTCGCTGTCTAACCTCCCATTTCCACGCAAAACACCAAAAACAGCAAACCACTGTACAAAAGTCACTTCCGGTATACAAACCAACTTCCCAGAAAAAAAACAACACTTTGCTGTATTGTAAATCAGCAGTGAAAACAGGGATTTTCACCTCTCTGTAGTCCTCTGAAAAATCCAAAAAAATAACCGTTGCAATCGTCGCGTCGAGCCGATCGAAACGAGTACTCGCACGTTCCGATCCGATACCTGTAGGTCAAGTTACAAATAAAACACCGCGGTAAGTCACAACGCCACACAACCAAAATCCTGTGGCAAACAGTCCAAGGAAAGCTTAATTATCACCTTTGAATCATCCTCAGAAAAATCCGATAAAAATATGGTCGCGTTCCTTGCGACGAGTAGATCAAAATCGAGTACTTATACGCCTTGATCCGATGCTTCTAGGCCGAGATAGAAAATCGACAAGCACATGCTGTCCAGGAATTCCATCACAGAAAATAGGGTCAAATGATGCCTCGGGAACTGTGCCAAAAGTCCAAAATGGAGCAAAACAATCAACACGAAAATCGAAGCCTTACCTCTTAGGAACATGTTGTCGCAGAAGTTGCCCAAAAATTCCTTCTGGTTGGCGCTCGGGAAATTTTTGATTGAACTGCGACGGAAACGGGCCAGAAAATGGAAATCGTCGAAGCGCGCCGCGTCGCAGAGAACTCGCTGTCGGAAACTCCAAAAATTCTGAAACTTCCTGGAGAGATGTAGGACAGAGAGGGGAACAAGTTCACTTCAGGCCACTCCCTCAGTTTCTCTCTCTAAAACTCGGGAAAAACTAGAAAAAGGGGAGGGAAAATATTGAGCTCAGTTCAAAATCTCAGGCTGTGCACAAGTTCTTCAAAGATGGCTAATAAACTCCCAGAAATATTCAAATCTAGGTAAAGTAATACATACCAAAGTTGTAGATCTTCGAGTCCTGAAGATTTCCCCTCAAAGATCATCTCAAAATTCCATTTCTACTGTCCAGGGGAGGGAAAACACTGAACACTGTCCGAAATCCCAGGCTGTGCACAAGGGTCCCAAAGATGGCTTAAAAACTCCAATAAAACTCAAGATCTAGCCAAAGTGTTGAATACCAAAGTTGTAGATCTACCTCTTGTGAAGATGCAGAACTAAAAATTAGGCTAAAATTCCAAGGGATAAGCTCTGTGGAGCTCCTGTACTGAAATGAGATGAAAATGGTTGAAATCAGCTTCAAAGGGTTCATCCACCACTTGCACAGCTACGGGCACCCACAGCACACCCCAAATCCGAAAGCTGGAGAAGGAGAAGAAGAAGAAGAAGATGGGGATTCTCTGAAAAAATCAGAGAATTTGGCCAGATTTCAAAAGTCCAAAAACGGGAGAGAAATGGGCTATTTATAGGCCAAAAGTGTCTCTGCAAAAAGGGTTCGGGGGACATTTTGGGAGACACGAAGCCGGCGGCCTCCCGTGAGTGGAAAACGACACGCTGCGGCGCACGCACGCCGCCCAACCAGCGCACCTCACGCCTTGTGTCGGGCCAATCACGGCCCGACACATGGCGGGCGCAATTTTGGCTGCGCCTGGTGTACCCGCATGTCCCGTGAACCGGTCCACTTAAAATAGGCCCGTTTTTGGGCGTCCGGACTCCGAAAAATACAAGTAAATAGCCGTTTTCAAGCGTTTTTCCACGCTGAATCCAAATACGGCCTCTGTTTTGCCAAATTCTCATCCAAAATTTACCCGGAAGCCCCCGGAAAAGCCCACTTGAGCCGATTTTCGCGCCGGGTCCATTTCTTGAGTCCGATACACACCCAAACACTCCCATCTTCCAAGATAGTCCTCCAGAAGTCACTGATCAAGCCATAAATCCCCAATGAAGATCCGGGTCATCACAGCTACCGCTCTCGTGGATTCGGAGCGAGGTACGTTCGTGGATTCGAGACGTGCTACTGGGTGAAGGCCGTGGATTCGGTCAGACGTCGTGGATTCGACGTTGGACGCCGTGGATTCGGCGTTGGACGCATATCGTGGATTCGAGGAGCGTTGCGGAGCGAGCGTAGAAGATCTACTAGGAGCGTATGGAAAAAGGTCGAGCCGTCTGTGAGTGCGTTACATCACCTTTGTACGTGTTATAATTCTAGTGGATTTCACCGTGCTATCAGTCCCGTGGTTTTTTACTCCTGGTTTTGGAGTTTTTCCACGTAAAATCTCTGCGTGTTATTTATTTTTCCGCATTGGATTTTATTACGCAAAGATTTTTGAGTGTTTATTGTTTACACCTATTCACCCCCCTCTAGGTGTTTTTTCCTCTATTTAGATCCATATTAGACATAACCCAACACCTGTCGCACACTCCGGAGTGGCACTCGAGGGGAGCGACCCACACGAGTAAAGTATCTCAGTAATAAGTATCATAAGTGCCATAAAACAGCAGGACTGGATCACGACTCTGATCAAAGTGGGAAAACCCATCAACTAAATAAATCTGATACCCAATCTGATGCAATAGAACTCAGTAAGTGGGAAACTCCATCCACTAGCAAAAAGCCCGATCCCCCAATCTGATGCACAAGTAAACATCCGGTCAACCGTCTGATGTCCGCGGTCGCCGCAATACCCCATAAGTCCAAAGCCTGATAAAGTAATCAACATCTGGCCAACCGCCTGATGTCCGCGGTTACCACCATGCCCCACAACCCATAATCGAGTCTAACCTGTCTCAGAATCAATGTCCTCAACTACACTACCCCCAAAACCCTGCTCAAACCGAGCAACATGCATCTGAATGTAAAGGAGAATAATAAAACATGGTTTCTCCTAAGTCAAGTCCCAGTATGATAGTGTAGCAATAAATAGTGGCCTAACTAGATGTCCATACAAGTATGCAATTGTCCTCTTTTAAAACTGTAGGAAAGTGTCTGATGTTTATTTTAAAAAGATTGATCTTAATATACCAACATGATAAGTCACTTGCATGCGAGATTATGATATAGCATTTGTCTCAACCACAGTGTCCCAATTTAACATAAATAAGCGATCATATAATATGTGGGGTCAACATGTATGGTTCGCAAATAGGGTATCAATTGTCACATTTAATTTAGGGGAGTTCTAATAATCCTAGTGAGCAAGTCAAAAATGAGGTAAACAACAACCACCCACCTAGAAAAGCGCAATCCACATCCAAAAAGTCTCCTCGTTGTCCACAGTCCTCTAATCCCCCAACTCACTGAAAACAGTGCACAACTGTACAGAACAACGCACCCGGTATAAATACAAATCCCCAAAATACAGTATTTGCTGTTTTCCAAACAGCACGAAAAAAGAGGAGTTTTCACCTTTGTACAGTGCTCTGAAAAATCCAGAAAAAATACGGTTGCGTTCCTTACGACGACGAGTAGATCGAAATCGACTTCTTATACGCCTTGATCCGATGCTCCTAGCCCAAGATATAAATCAAACAAGTTGGTGCTGTCCAGAGTTCATCACAGAAAAAGAGGGGTCAAAGGTGCCTCGGTAACCGTGCCAAAAGTGCGAAACGAAGCAAAGTGATCAACACAAAAAACGAAGCCTTACCTCTTAGGAACACGCTGCCACAGGAATCGCTCAAAATTCCTCCCGGTTAGAGCACAGGAATTTTCTGACTGAACTGCGACGGAAATGGGCCGAAAAGGGGGAAACGTCGAAGCGCGCCGCGTCGCAGATAACTCCCTGTCGGCAACTCCAAAAATTCTGAAACTTCTAGGGGAGATGGAAGACAGAGAGGGGAACAACTCTCATATAGGCCACAAGCTCACTTTCTCTCTCTATAATTCGAAAATGGCAAAGAGAGAGATGTGGCTTATATAATGAGCCAAAACTCATTCGGGCTCCACACCAAATCTGGGTCCAAAACAGGAAACAGCAAAACTATCCAACCAGGCCGCGCCACGTGTCCCAAAAATATGAAACAGCCATGCAAGGCCATTCGGGAAGCGCCACGTGTCACCCGGGTCGCATGCGCCCGGTCCTCGCGCCGGGTCTTTCGGATCTTGTCAGCCAATAGGATGATGCCACGTGTCGCCGCCCCGCCGCCACAATTGACGAAACCCAACCAATCAGGAGCCGCCACGTGGCAAACCCAAAACTCCAAAGTCCCGGTGCACGCCTTTCCTGTGGACCAACCGCCTGCGCGCCTGCCCGCGCTGCCCGCGGCCGCGCTCCGCCGCTGCACCGCTGCGCTCCGCCGTGCTCCGCCGCTCGCCGCTTGCCGCCGGTTGCCGGAACAGTGTTTCCGGCGGCCGTAGTTACTGTTCCTGCTTGAACAGTGATTTTGGCGCCGAAAACAAGTAAATAGCCCATTTTGATTGTTTTCGCGCGCTGAGTCCAAATCCGTTGTCCGTTTTGCCAAATTCTCATCCGAAATTTTGCCGAAAGCCTCCAGAAAAGCCCACTTGATCCGATTTTCGCGCCGGGTCCATTTCTGAGGTCCAATTTCGACACTACTAGCTCCGTTACACCATGTAAGATTCCTATAGTCACTGTTAACGTTGCAAAAGTCCCTGCGGAAGTCCGGATCATCACATCAACAAGGTCAACTGGATGGTTGGGGAAGTGAAAAGACCAAACTGCCCGCACTAAGATCACCAAAATTGCATTCCGCAGGAGGGGGTACCGGTACCTTCCATGCAGTACCGGTACCCAGGTCCAATTCCGGAATCCCTTCATTGGTTTCGGAACTCCAAGCCAAAACCGCAAGAAGCCTCCCTACTCAAGCTGCTGCCGCTGCGCTGCATCCGCGGCCCCCACCTGCTACGCGCGCCCTGGGCCCACTGCTGCGCGCCGCCCGCCTGCTGCGCGCCGCCCGCAGTTGCTGCGCGCGGCGCCCATGCGCGCCCGCGCAGCGGCCTGCACCAGCCGCGCGCGGCGCCTTTGCGCGCCCGCGCGGCTCCCCTGCTGCGGCACTCCAACCGTGCGCTCCACCTGCTGCAGACCCTTCATCCATGGACAAGCAGTCCACCAACACCAACCTCCTCCAAAACCCAAACCAACTCCAAAAACCAAAAACCAAAAATCAAGCTTTCTCTCTCTCTCTAAAAAAACTGCAATATACCTTCCATGTGGCTCGACGCGCGCGTGCTCCGCTCGGCTTCCAACAGTAGGTCCACACCAACACTTCTCTTTTCAAACTCACTCTTCTTCTTCATCTTCTTCTCTTTTCTCCCCCTTTCTTTCTTTCCTCTGTTTTTGTTTCATTCCTCTGTTGTGTTGCAGGGGAGAAGATGATGACGTGGCACACTTAATTAATTAGTGGCTGGGTTAATGCAAGGCAGCTAATTAAAGGCAAAAGACCATAATACCCTCCAACAAAATATCTCAAATCCACTTCCTATTCTCCTTCTCTTTCTCTTCATCAAAATTCCAAAGCAGGGCAAAAGCAAACATCTTAATTAATTAATTAATTAATCCATTAATTGCCAACTCCAACTCACTTTTTGCCTTTGGGGCCTCAGCATCAATCCGAAACCTCCCGAACTCCGCTGTAATATGAAAATACACATGTTCCAAACATTTCCAATTTTTTTTTTGTGCACCACTGCGAAGTCGGTGCTCTATCCAATCCAGTACTATACAAGTACACAACGCCCTGAAAATGCCGATTCAAGCTGGAGCTTCCGTGTCGATCCGAATCAACCCGAACTCATCTGTAACCACAATTGGAACACGCACAAGGCGATTTCTCTGCACCACGCCATCTTGCGAGGTCGGTGCGCTCTACAAAGTCCCGGTACTCTACAACGACGGCGGTGCCCTAGGGCTTCGCGGCGGCGGCGGCGATAAGAGCAAACAATAACGGCGAAAGACCCAAAAACGCCAAACCCTAGAACGATGAAAAACGTAAGAATAACGGCGCTAACCTCGATCTATCGGAGACGATGATCCGATCTCGTTCTTCGCGGCGCTGACGATCCGGATCCGCTCCCCGTAGATGGTGGCGTCTCGTTCTCCGGTCTCCGGCACGTTGATCGGGGACGATCGGGTTCCTCCGCTTTCTCCTTCTCTCTTTCTTCTTCCTCCGGTTAGGGTTTTCTTTTCTTTTCTCTTTTCTCTCTTTTCTCTCCGGCTAGGGTTTTCTCTTTTCTTTCGGGAAAACAGATTTCTCCCTTGGTACGTACGATAAAACCCACATCCGGATATTTATTATTAAAAATAAATATCTATTACCACGAGATAATTTCACAATTCCTTGAAAAGCGTGCCAGATCTTTAGCACGGATTTCGATGCATACTACGGTTACCGCGACCTTCAAAACCCCATTCCGGGGGGTCCGTAAGTCGAATTTTAGATCCGATTGCACTGTCGTTCATCGTTTTTCGAGCTCTATCACAGAAAAATACTCGCACCGCATGATAGTCAACTTAAGAGAACTTGATAATTCGGTTTTCCCTAACATGTAATTTATTAGCAAGAGGGTAAAACGATACACAAAAAGTCGTGATATTACACCCGGAGCCACCACGCGTCCATCCCCTGGTGCACGCCTCGCTCCGTGGATAGGCAGGCCCGCGCCTCTACCCGAGCCGCTGCCCGTGGCCGCTCCGCCGCCGCCGGCGCTGCCCCGACTGCCGGAACAGTGCCCCATGCCTCGAAATCCGTGTTTGGCATCCGGGCTCCGAAAAATACAAGTAAATAGTCCATTTTCATCGTTTTCGCGTGCTGAGTCCAAATTCGATGTCCGTTTTGCCCAATTCCACTTCTAAAATTTGTCGAAGGCATCCAAATAAGTAATCTTAATCTAAATTTCGAGCTGAGTCTAATTCTTGGGTCCAATTTGCGCACAAATACCTCCAACACACAGCATAGGCCTCCAGAAGCCGCTGAACACACCGCAAAAGCTCAGTGGAGATCCGAATCATCACAGTAGGTGCTAGTCTTCCAGAACTTTCGTACCCTGATTGGTTCTCTTCGGATGGTTTACCTGAGGGAGCTGATTTCCCCGAGGATCGAGAACTTCGAAAGGTTGAGCTTGGAACCTGTTCTTGTTTGATTAGAGTTCTATGCATCGGCCTTTCGGGATTCTCGGACCCTTGTTGTGTCAATTGGTTCCTACTCGTATGTGAGTTGGGCGTTCTATTTTGGGAGCCGTTTGGATTGACGGTGGTCCCGAGCCGTTGAGTGTTTCCCAGTGACGTTGTTAGTGTTGAGTTGTTGTTGCCGATCTGATTGATCATGGTTTTTGGACTATAGCCTGCATGAGCCATAACGAGCTTGACAGAGATGCGCGGATACTTTTCTCGGTGGGGTCGCTCCCCTTGAGTGCCGCTCCGGAGCTAGACCTGTTACTTATCTTTCGCAGCTTGTCGACGCAGTCCGAGTGGGACCGCCTACTTGATTCCTGACCCAGTGCGGGTATGTGGTTGTAGGTAGGCGCAGATTTGATTGGACCCTATGTGGCAGTCAGTATGATTGGGCTGATTGAGTATATTGGGTTAGAGTCGATGCATCATTTTCATCTGTATCACCCATTGAGCATTATAGATAGAGGCATGATAGCTGTAGATTTCTTTCCAGCTTATCTTTACATTATTATAATTTTCATGTTATCTTATGTCTCTAGTAGACTTAGTGGGCAGACCATTGGTCTTGGAAACGGTACCCACTAAGAACTACGTGACGGTGTAGTTCTCACACCCTCTGTTGGTGACAGATTTTCCAGAGGCATCTACCCCTGTTCCTACTCCTATTGCTGCACCTGCTGATCGAGGTAAGGGAGTCGCGAGCTAGTTCCCTACCCGTGTTAAGGAATTTGTGTTGGCGTATTTCGTGAAATTGGTCAAGTCTTGAAGATTGAAGATGAAGAAGTTTGGATCATATACCTCAATCTCAAGATAGAAGAATTCAAAAGGAACACGTATGTTTAACTAAATATTTTTGGTGATCCGAATACTTCTTATAGTGTAGAAACACTTGGAAGAATGTTTTATTGCATAAAAATCAAAAACTGGACATGGGACATGTTCAGGATCCGGATCGGACATCACAATCCGGATCCCGAACATAGGATAGTTCATGCGCAATTCCAGTCCGGACCTTGGTTACTTCAGTCCGGATCCCGAACGTGGAATTTGCTGGAATTGCATGAACGATCCGGATCGTGGAAATTTCAGTCCGGATCCCGAATGTCTTCTTTTCTGGAAAAAGTCTGTTTCGCTGAAACAGTCCGGATCGCCAATTTCCAGTCCGGATCGCCGTCCTGTAAAATTCCAGAAAAGGTTAGTTTTTGATCCTTATCTTCTTCCAATGGTTTCTAACCTATAAATAGACCCTATGTTTCATTTTTAGGGTACGAAAAATACGACCGAAATAGAAAAATCCACATATAGAGAAGAAAGGAAATCAATAGATTTAATTCTATGTTTCTTCATCTATATTGATTAATTTGATTCTAGGTTTTCCAAACTCAGATTTTGAGTAGAATCAAATTAATGAATACTTAGATGGTATTTCCGATCTATTTCTAATCTAAGTATTCGGCGGATCATCACCACCCAAAAACAACGATTTACCCAAAATCGGCGCGTGGACTCGCGTGGCCTTGTGGATTCAAGGTGCAACCGCTCTCGTGGATTCGGAGCGAGGTACGTTCGTGGATTCGAAGCGTGCTACTGGGTGAAGACCGTGGATTCGGTCGGACGTCGTGGACTCGACGTTGGACGCTGTGGATTCAGCGTTGGGCGCGGATCGTGGATTCGAGAAGCGTCGTGGAGCGAGCGGAGAAGATCTACTAGGAGCGTATGGAAAAGGTTGAGTCGTCTGTGAGTACGTTATATCACCTTGTACGTGTTTTAATTCTAGTGGATTTCGCCGTGTTATCGGTCCCGTGGTTTTTTACTCCGGTTTGGAGTTTTTCCACGTAAAAATCTTGCGTGTTATTTTTTATTTTCGCATTGGGTTTTATTGCGCAATGATTTTTTGAGTGTTTATTGTTTACACCTATTCACCCCCCTCTAGGTGTTTTTTCCCCTATTTAGATCCAATTAATACATAACCCAACAAGTGGTATCAGAGCGGGAATAGGGTTGTAAACAATGGTTGAAGGTGGAAACATCAATCGACCCCCTTTCTTCGATGGAACAAATTATGCGTACTGGAAAGTACGGATGAAAGCCTTTTTAATTTCCATCGACGAAAGGGTGTGGCAATCAATTGAATTAGGATGGTCTAATCCAACTGAAATTATTGCTGATGTTCGCACCTTAAAACCTAGGTCGAAATGGACCAAGGAAGAGATTGATTCATCTTCTTACAATGGCAAAGGAATTAATGCTTTATTTAATGCTTTGTCACAAACTGAGTTCTCTCGCGTCTCGGCATGTGAGACTGCGAAAGAAATCTGGGATGTTCTTCAAGTTACGCATGAGGGAACTAACCTTGTGAAGATTCAGAAACTGCAAATGCTTACGAGCAAGTTTGACTCTATTTCTATGGCAGAAAATGAATCTTTCACAGACTATTACACACGATTGCAAGACATCGTGAACTCATGTGCTAACTTGGGAGAGAAGATTCCAGAATTTAAAGTTGTAAGAAAGATTTTAAGAACTCTTCCTGAACGATTTCGCCCAAGGTCGCAGCCATTGAAACAATTAAACACCCGGACGAAATGCGTGTAGAAGAATTAGTTGGTGCACTTACAAACTTATGAAATGACATTTCCTACTAACTATTCTTCTGGAAAAGCATCCTCTTCTAAGTCTTCAGGTTATGCATTGAAATCAACAAAAGAAGAAGACGCGGATTCATCCTCCTCAGACGATGACGAGAACCTATCTATGGAGGACTTTGAGAAGCAGCTCGCTCTCTTGACAAGGAAGTTTCGCCGCAACTTTCGAAGGGGTAATTCAAGCAAAACTCCATCCTTCGGAAAGTCGAAGAAAGGCAAGGGTTCTTCAAGTTACAAGTCAAGAAAGCAAGAGAACTTCTCAAAGGATAAGAAAAGTTCAGAGGGACAAGTACAGTGCTTCAAATGTCGAGGCTACGGCCACATTGCAACGGAGTGTCCCAACAAGAATCCGGCAAAGAAGAAGGCGATGCAAGCGTCACTTGGGATGACAACTCAACGTCAAATGAGTCATCCTCAAGTGATGAAGAAGACAACGCGACAGCGTTCCACGCGTCCACATCTTCACCCTTCATGTGCTTAATGGCAAGTACATCCGATTCATTGTCCAACTCCTCCCATGTTGAAAAGAATGCAACGGACGATGAATCGAGTAATTCTGAAGGTGAAGATTTTGCTCTTGCCTACCATAAGCTTTTGAGGGATTCAAAGAAACTGGCAAAGCAAAACAAGGAGTTTGAGAGGGAGATTGCAGGATCTCGAAGAAGAAGTAAAAGGGCAACTTCTCTCTCAAACGCTCTTGAAGTGGAAAGGGATAATCTGATTAAAGCAAATGTTTCCCTTCAAGAGTCCAATGAGCATTTCGAGAAGGAACATGTAAAAATGGTGGATAAAGCGAATTACTTCTTGAAGCTCTACGGCGAGGCTCGACAGGAAAAAATGGAAATGACAAAGACCATTTTCCAACTCAAGGATGACTTAAAGCGATTTTCTTCTGGAAGGAGTAAGTTGGATAAGCTTCTTGGTCTTGGTCAAACAAATAAGTTCGGCCTCGGATACACTCAAACTGGAGACAGTCCAAGTTCGAGTGGGACAGTTTTTGTGCCTCAGTCGGTATCTCCTCCTCCGACACCGGAATTCACGACAAGCAACGACAACAAGCCTACTTCATCCTCTTCGGGATCGTCAAGCACTAAGGTATGTTTTCGTTGTGGTTTTTCAGGGCACATAAGGAGAAATTGCAAGATGGGAGCCAAACGCACACCTCAAGCACTTCTTGCAATGACTACCAAAAGGGTGATTCCTCGGAAATCAAATGCAAATTTTTCAAAGGAAAAGAGCCTTGGTAGTTCACCGCGCAAGACGACATCATCAAGGAGCAGCAATCAATCAAACAAGACGCTTTCACCTAGGAGAATAACTTCACGACCATTACCAACGCATTCCAAAAAGGTTTGGGTGCGCAAAGGTGAAATTTTCCCTTGTCTTGTTACTAATATTTCCTTGCATGCATATGATAATTCGTCTTGGTATCTGGATAGCGGGTGTTCCCGTCACATGACCGGTGACAAAAACTGTTTTCAAACTTTTGAGAAAATCTCCGGAGGACTTGTAGTTTTCGGAGACGGTCGGTCTTCCAAAATTGTTGGAAAAGGAACAGTAGCTATTCCAGATGGCCCGGTTCTGAACAATGTGTTATTTGTTGAAGGCCTTAAGACTAACCTCATAAGTATAAGTCAACTTTGTGACAATGGTTTTTCAGTTAATTTTTCATCTGTTGAATGTATTGTAACTGATAAGGACCATGTTTTCTTTTTAAAAGGGGTTAGATCTGAAAATAACTGTTATGTTGTTCCTAATAAAATTTCTGAAAATTGTAACCTAGCTTCTTTGAAAAATGAAACACTTTGGCATGAAAGGCTAGGTCACATAAATTTTAAGGAACTTGCTAGAATTTCAAACAAAGACGTGGTCAAGGGGGTTCCTAAACTTTCACTTAAACAAAACATTGTGTGTGGCGGTTGCCAAAAGGGAAAACAATCAAGGACTGCACACAAGAACTTGAACCACATTGGTACAAAACGGCCTTTGGAACTTTTGCACATGGATTTAATGGGGCCAACTCGTCAACCATCTTTGGGAGGTAAATGGTATATTTTTTATTGGTTGATGATTTCTCTAGATACTCTTGGGTAGCATTTTTAAAAGAGAAAGCTGATACTTTTGATTCTTTTCATGAGATTTGCCATCGTATTATGATTGAAAAGAATGAAAAGATCGTTCGTGTTAGAAGTGATAGAGGTGGAGAATTCATAAATTCTAAATTCATTGATTTTTGCACTTCCAACGGCATTAAACATGAATTCTCAGCACCCTATACACCTCAACAGAATGGTGTAGTCGAGCGCAAAAATAGGGTTGTACAGGAGATGGCACGTGTTATGCTTCATAGCCGGAATTTACCGTTATATTTTTGGGCTGAAGCTGTGAACACTGCAGTCTATGTTATTAATCGAGTGTATTTGCGCCCGGGGACTTTAAATACACCATATGAACTATGGTTTTGTAGAAAACCAAATATTAAATATTTTCGTATCTTTGGGAGTCGTTGTTACATTTTACGTGACCGCGAAAATCTTGGAAAATTTGACTCTCGAAGTGACGAAGGGATTTTCTTGGGTTATTCTACAAACAGTAGAGCATATCGAGTATTTAACTTGGAATCTAAGACGATGGTAGAATCTATAAATGTTAAAGTAGATGAAGCTTTTCACTTTGCATCTGAAAAATCTACCCTCGATATCTCTCTTGATGATGATACACCTGCTAATGCATCTTCTCATAACAATTCTTCCGATAATGATGATGCATCTAATGGTTCTTCAAGTTTATCTGATGTGCAGGAATCATCTCGTGTACCTCCGAGTACTCCGTTACCTCAAACGTTACGCATCTCCAAGGATCATCCTGAATCGAACATTATTGGAGACCCACAAGAAGGAGTCAGGACTCGGAGACAATTGGTTTGCGGATTCGCTTGTTACGTTTTCATGATCGAACCAAAGAATGTCGATGAAGCTCTTCAGGATGACTACTGGATTGAAGCAATGCAGGAAGAGCTCCATCAGTTTGAGCGAAACAAAGTCTGGGAATTAACGAAGCCTCCGAAGCAACACAATGTGATAGGTACTAAATGGATTTTCAAGAACAAGAAAAATGAGGATGGTACCATCATCAGGAACAAAGCACGTCTAGTTGCTCAAGGCTATTCTCAAGTAGAAGGTATAGACTTTGATGAAACTTTCGCCCCTGTAGCTAGACTCGAGTCCATTCGTATCCTATTTGCAATTGCTTGTCATTTTAAAATCAAATTTTTCAAATGGACGTTAAGAGCGCATTTTTAAATGGGTTTTTAAATGAGGAAGTTTATGTGGCTCAACCGAAAGGTTTTGTAGACCATAAACAACCTAACCATGTTTTTCGTTTGAAAAAGGCTCTTTACGGTCTAAAACAAGCACCGCGAGCATGGTACGAAAGGTTGACAAAGCACCTTTTGGAGAAGGGCTATACTCGAGGGGGAGCTGACGGACTCTCTTTGTGAAGCATTATCAAAATAACTTCATTGTAGCACAAATCTATGTCGATGACATTGTATTTGGTGCAACAAGAGATAATGATGCTTCTAAATTCGCTGAAACCATGGAGAGCGAATTTGAGATGTCCATGATGGGCGAACTGACATATTTTCTTGGATTGCAAGTGAAACAAAGTGACGAAGGCATCCATCTGTGTCAATCCAAGTATGCAATGGAGTTGGTCAAAAAGTTCGGTTTAGAAAATTCTAAGATTTTCCGACTCCAATGGGAACTAGCAATAAGGGATTAGGAAGTGAATCTCTTAGTGAGAGTGTAGACGAGAAACTTTATCGCAGCATGATTGGAAGTCTACTTTACCTCACGGCTAGTCGCCCGGACATATCCTTTAGTGTTGGAATCTGCGCGAGATATCAGTCAGCACCAAAGGAGGTTCACCTGAAAGCGGTGAAAAGGATCATCCGGTACATCAAAGGAACCATAATTTTCGGAATTTGGTATCCTATGGGAACAAGTCTTGACATTGTAGGATATTCAGATGCCGATTGGGCAGGATCTGTGGATGATCGGAAAAGTACGAGTGGTGCATGTTTTTATCTTGGCCATTGCCTTGTTGCATGGCATAGTAAAAAGCAAAACTGCATTGCACTCTCGACTGCCGAAGCGGAATATATTTCAGCGGGAAGTTGTTCAACCCAACTCATCTGGATGAAAAGTGTGTTGAGTGACTTCCGAATTTCAGCAACTTCGGTAACGATTCTCTGTGACAACACCAGTGCTTTAAACATTTCCAAAAACCCTGTGTTGCACTCAAGAACGAAACACATTGAACTTAGATATCATTTTCTTAGAGAGCTAGTTGAATCAAATATTCTTCAACTTTCCTACATTTCAACTGAGGATCAATTAGCTGACATTTTAACAAAACCTTTGGATCAAAAACGATTTATTCATTTGCGTAAGGCAATTGGAATGCTTTCCTTGAAATAATCTCTGTTGGTTTTTAAGGATCCACAAGGATCTAAATAGGTACTATCAAACAACTAGAGGGGGGGGGTGAATAGGTGTAATACTTAAAAAACTCAATCTCAGTGCAAAATAAAAACCAATGCGGAAAATAAAAATAGCACACCGAGATATACGTGGAAACTCCAATCCAGGAGAAAAACCACGGGACCAACACGCAATAACAATCCACTAAGAATAGAAGAATAACAAGGTGATTACCGACTCCACGGACTCAACCCCTCCTTCAACTTCTTCGGACCTTGCGCTCCACCGATTGCACGTCCACTGCACACGTTCGAATCCACGAACGCCACTCGAATCCACGAGCACACGTTTCGAATCCACGAAACGCCTTCAACACATCGAATCCACGATGCTACGTCGAATCCACGACGCAAACTTGGCCGAAAGAAATATTGGTTTCGATGGTGATCCTTTGCTTAGATTATCATTGAGGAACCGTAGAAGAAATCTCTAAGCAAAGACTAGATCAATTCGACAAAAGATAGATCTTGGAAGAACCGTCGAATTGACCTAAAAGAGGCTATAAAGAAGAACGATAAAAACCTAGCCTCTAGGGTTGCTCTCAAGTGTTTTCGGTATTGGTCGGTCGTTCTTGAGAAACCCTAAGTGTCTATTTATAGTTTAGAAACCTTTGGAAAGAGATAAGAATCAAAAACATACCTTATCTGGAAATTTTCAGGACGGCGATCCGGATCGGGATTACTGTGATCCGGATCGTCGTAACGTGATAGACAGTTTCCAGAAAACCAAGGGTTCGGGATCCGGATTGCAAGGTCCGATCCGGATTGAAATTGCCAATGAACAATCACCCTTCGGGATCCGGATTGGATTGTCTGATCCGGATCCTGAACATGTCCCATGTCCAGTTTTTGATTTTTATGCAATTAAAAATTCATCCAAGTGTTTCTACACTATAAGAAAGTATTCGGATCACCAAAATTATTTAGTTAAACATACCTGATCCTTTTGAATACTTTCTTCTTGAGATTGATGTAACTGATCCACAATTCTTCATCTTCAATCTTCAAGACTCAAGACACTGAGTGTCAACTTGAGCTCTTGTTGAATCTTCTCTAAGTCTTTGATTGCTGATTGACAATTTGATCCCTTTAAGACTCCGACTCAACTCACTGACTTGACTCACGAAATATGCCAACACCAAAATGCCGTAACAATCTCCCCCTTTGGCAATTTCGTGACAAAACCCAAAAATACATAAAACGCTCAAGTCACTCATCTTAAACCAAAAAATCGAAATTCAATGTCATCACCAAAACATTGATTTTCTTTGCGTGAAAGATCCAATAAATACAAAATTACATTTGAACCAAACAATCCTAGAACATACTCTATGACTTAGGACTTGGAGTCTTAAAGTGATGTAATTCCTGCAAAACAAAACTCCAAACAAAATCAAACATTAGTCGTTAGAAATTAAAATCCTACATTTGATTCGTCCTTTTGGTTCTTTTGTTTTTCGGCTCTTTCAATTTTTTCTTTGTCTCCCCCTATCTTGAGCATCTCTAACATGTTTTCCATGTTCTCCATGTTCTTGAGCATCTATGTTCTCCCCCTTTGTGATACGATCATCATTTTCCGTTCTCCCCCATTTTTCCATTTTCGTTTGTCCTCTCTTGATGATCTCATCTTCGTCCTCATTTCTCTTCTCCCCCTTTTTGTCACAAATTGTCAAACAGTGAACATACTAGACAAAAGGAAATCACTAACAACATTAGTTCATAGAGAAAGAGAGATAAAAGCTCAGTTCCGGTATATAACAAAAATGCAGATTGCGTACCGGTACCAGAAGGCAAAAATCAAATAATTCCTTGAAACAAATCCAGATTTTAGAATCTTTTCAAATACCGATTTGTATTCCATCAAGAAATCAATTTTAGTGCTTGAAAAATTATGAGATCACACAGATGTCATTCAATCCAATTAATTTCACAAAATTAAAAGGATTTACTCCTAAATCATGAAAAACAAAGATAAAACATTATAAACAGTTTTTCATGTTATATTCATCAAACACAAGTCATCAAAAATAATCTTGAGATCCAAACTCTATCAAGATGTAACGGATTTACAAAGATGACTTACGGAGATTTCCAAATGACATCAATTTTGAATTCTACCCTTTCAAATTTGAGATAAGCACTAAAATACCTAAGGGTGGCTCTTTGAGCATCTTTCAACTATCCCACCTTATACCAACCAGGAGATTGTTCAAAATATAAGAACTTTGAATATGAATCTCCAAATGCTTCAACTAAAAATTTCAAAAATATTTTTCAAGCATCCAAAACATGTGGTAGCTTCACACACTAACCGGACGACCGGGGTGGCAGCTCTTTCCTACATGTGGTGGTAGTTTTCACACTCCTTTCGGATGTAACTCTTTCCACATCTTTTACAATTCATTTATTTACCCTTGTAAGAATGCAATCTCTTACGTGAAAGAATTAAATCCTAAATTTAGTCTATCGGTTGTCTCACGTTTATCACAATGAATTCACACAACCGAGATAGATTAAGCATCTAAAGATCACACATGATTTCTAAAATTTGATGCTTATAACTATCAAAAACTCCTATAATGAAATATCTTCAAGATTATGATTATGGAGTAAAGTTGATAATCCATATAAAATTAATTTGGAGTGAATGAACGTGAAACCCTTTTTATTCAATGCACTTGTTCAATAAAAAACCTTTTTGTTCAAAAACAAAGTATAAAAACGAAGAGCATTGAAATCATGTAATGCAAAGATTTAAGAAAAATATGAAAGGGAAAACCAATCAAAGCATTACATACAGTCATAAGCTATTTAGAACTTAAGACAAGGAAAGATATCACCTTTCCGAATTCAAAATCGTCGGATCTTGGGTTGTCTTGATTCATTGTGCCCGGGGGTTGGTAGCTTTGACTGTTGGTCCACCTTAGGTCTTTGCCTTGCAATGATCCACTTGAATGATTGATGTTGTGGCTCGGACCTTTGGTGGGTTGAGTGAACTTCTTTGATTTGATGTGTCTTTTGATTCCGTTGAGTCCGCTCCGTAGATGAAGTTGCCGAAGGATTTTTCTTTCTCTTTTTCGGGCAATTCTTCACCAAATGTCCTTCAAGTCCACATAAGTGACAAGTTTTTCCTTTCAATTTCATTGTGGAACTTGAAGCATGCACAGTTTGGTTCTTTTTAAATCCCAAACCAACCTTGTTTGTTTGACCTAATCCGGACATACTTTCTAGTTTCTTGGAACCGGTTGAAAGCCTTTGTATGTCGGATTTGAGTTGATGAACTTGCTTGGTCAAAGCTTGGTTGGTGACATGAATCTCTTCAAACTGCTTTTCAAGAAAATCAATCTTGTTAATATGGGAATTAATGATCGTTTCCGATTGATTTATCTTTTCTTGGAGGATTTTATTATTATCCAATAAAAGCTCTCGTTCCTCCTCGAGATCATGAAGATTGATCTTTAAAGCATGATTCTCGTCTTGAATCTCAAGTCGTTGCTTCCTCAACTTCTTAATATGCTTGGCCATCTTCTTTGATTCCGTAAGAAGTTGTTGATATGCCTCAACGAGTTCTTCTTCGTCCGACTCCCCCTCACTTGATGACTCTCCGCCGGATGTTGATGTTTCATGCAAAATCAAAGGAATAGAGTCAGTGATTAAAGATGATAAACACAAATTAGAAGAGGGAATTTGAGAGGCATGAAAAGCAACAACTTTTTCCTTTTCCTCTTTACTTGAGGTCGATTCATCGGAAATAGAATCGTCCCAAGTTTTCGCTTGCAAAGCCTTCTTTTTATATGATTTCTTAGAAGGACAATCCGTTGAAATATGGCCGTAGCCTTTGCATCGATAGCATCGGATTTCCCCTTCGAAATCATCCTTTTCTTTATCTTTAGAAGGTTTTGCAAAGCTTTTGAGTTTAGAGGATTTAGAACCCGATGATCCTTTAGATGATTTCGTGGATGAAGATCCATCGGTTCGATTCTTCCAAAACTTCCGACGAAATTTCTTTGTGATCCGCGCCAATTGTTCTTCAAACTCGGCAAAAGAGATTTCATCGTCGGAACTTGATTCGCTATCTTCTTCCTTTGTTGATTTGAATGCAATACCTGTAAGCTTAGAAGAAGACTTGGAAGAAACTTGATTAGTAGGAAAAGTCATCTCATAAGTTTGTAAAGCACCTACTAATTCCTCTACACTCATCTCATCCGGATGACTAACGGTTTCAATGGCGGTAACCTTTGCCCTAAACCGTTCCGGAAGAGTCCGAAGTATCTTTCTTACAATTTTCGACTCCGGGATCTTTTCTCCTAAATTAGCACATGTATTAATTACATCTTGAAGTCTAGTGTAATAATCTGTAAACAATTCATGCTCTTCCATATGAATAGAGTCAAATTGACTTGTAAGCATCTGGAGCTTTTGAATTTTTACAAGATTAGTACCCTCATGTGTAATTTTGAGAATATCCCAAATTTTCTTCGCGGTTTCACACGCAGAAATTCGTGTAAACTCAGTCGAGGAAAGAGAATTATATAAAGCGTTCATACCTTTCCCATTGTAAGAAGATCTTTCGATTTCCTCTTTAGACCATCTAGAGCGAGGTTTTGGGGTAGTAGAATTTCCTACTTCCTCAACAGGATGCACCCAACCGTATTCCACGGTTTGCCAGACACGCTCATCAATTGAGATGAGAAAAGCTCTCATCCGTACTTTACAATACGCATAGTTGGTCCCATCAAAAAAAGGAGGTCTAAAAATATTACCACTTTCATCCGACATGATAGATAAACCTAAAACCCTCTCTGATACCAATTGTTGGTTTTTAAGGATCCACAAGGATCTAAATAGGTACTATCAAACAACTAGAGGGGGGGTGAATAGGTGTAATACTTAAAAAACTCAATCTCAGTGCGAAATAAAAACCAATGTGGAAAATAAAAATAGCACACCGAGATATACGTGGAAACTCCAATCCAGGAGAAAAACCACGGGACCAACACGCAATAACAATCCACTAAGAATAGAAGAATAACAAGGTGATTACCGACTCCACGGACTCAACCCCTCCTTCAACTTCTTCGGACCTTGCGCTCCACCGATTGCACGTCCACTGCACACGTTCGAATCCACGAACGCCACTCGAATCCACGAGCACACGTTTCGAATCCACGAAACGCCTTCAACACATCGAATCCACGATGCTACGTCGAATCCACGACGCAAACTTGGCCGAAAGAAATATTGGTTTCGATGGTGATCCTTTGCTTAGATTATCATTGAGGAACCGTAGAAGAAATCTCTAAGCAAAGACTAGATCAATTCGACAAAAGATAGATCTTGGAAGAACCGTCGAATTGACCTAAAAGAGGCTATAAAGAAGAACGATAAAAACCTAGCCTCTAGGGTTGCTCTCAAGTGTTTTCGGTATTGGTCGGTCGTTCTTGAGAAACCCTAAGTGTCTATTTATAGTTTAGAAACCTTTGGAAAGAGATAAGAATAAAAAACATACCTTATCTGGAAATTTTCAGGACGGCGATCTGGATCGGGATTACTGTGATCCGGATCGTCGTAACGTGATAGACAGTTTCCAGAAAACCAAGGGTTCGGGATCCGGATTGCAAGGTCCGATCCGGATTGAAATTGCCAATGAACAATCACCCTTCGGGATCCGGATTGGATTGTCTGATCCGGATCCTGAACATGTCCCATGTCCAGTTTTTGATTTTTATGCAATTAAAAATTCATCCAAGTGTTTCTACACTATAAGAAAGTATTCGGATCACCAAAATTATTTAGTTAAACATACCTGATCCTTTTGAATACTTTCTT
The DNA here is from genome assembly GCA_029168755.2 of Tillandsia fasciculata. Classification (NCBI taxonomy): domain Eukaryota; kingdom Viridiplantae; phylum Streptophyta; class Magnoliopsida; order Poales; family Bromeliaceae; genus Tillandsia; species Tillandsia fasciculata. The sequence goes on from JAQOTM010000106.1 coordinate 154,727, forward strand.
CTTGAGATTGATGTAACTGATCCACAATTCTTCATCTTCAATCTTCAAGACTCAAGACATTGAGTGTCAACTTGAGCTCTTGTTGAATCTTCTCTAAGTCTTTGATTGCTGATTGACAATTTGATCCCTTTAAGACTCCGACTCAACTCACTGACTTGACTCACGAAATATGCCAACACCAAAATGCCGTAACAATCTCTTTTTGAAACCAATCCTTAGGTTAGGTTTTGTTTTTGTATTTTTGTTCATTATCTATGCATGTACATAGAACATTAATTGAGCATTAGTTATATTGACTTTAACTGCATCCTTTTATATATTTAGAAATTTATTATGCTTTGGATATCATAATAATTCAGTTGATGCAATGATCATTTATGTCAATTAAGTCATCTTCTAAGTGATCAAAGTCAATTTCTCTCTCAATGATCTCTTGGTATAGTTTTTATCTTATTTGACTATTTAGTCGAGTATGAAATCGAGATCAATTTTTGGTTGAGTTCTTTATATCTTAAATAATTGATAGCCAATTGAGGGGGAGTCAAAAAAACATGTTATGCTCAAAAGATGTGGCAAGAGTTACATCCCAATGAGGAGTGTGAAAACTACCACCACATGGAGGAAAGAGCTACCACCTCGGTCGTCCGAGTACTGTGTGCAGCTACCACATGTATACCAAGCATAGTTTTCCAAGTTTGATTAAATAAAATGAATGTTGAAATACTTGACTCTGTCAAATTTCAAGGTTGGTATAAGGTGGGAATTTTATGAAAGATGCTCAAAGAGCCACTCTCTTCAACAGATTGACTAGATACATTATCTAACATATTTGGGATTTCAAACATCTATTGATCTTGGTATTTCATTTTCTTTACCAAATTGATGATTTGATAAAGGCATTACTCATAAGATCATGTTAGATGTGATTGAAGTTGTTCAACTTTAAGGGATTTAATTTTTATAAATTTTCGTTTCGTTATTTGGATATTATTGATAGATTTTGCATAATCTATTTCTTGTTGTATGAAACGATGATTTTCATTTAAAGTTGATACACAAAAATGCTTACAATCTTTTTCTGGATTTTCTGGAATTTTTCTGAATTTTTCTGAAGAAAAAGTTTGGAGCCGGTCCGGACTGGGCAAGCCGATCCGGACCCCGAACGCAGGTATTCCTGCGGGTAGCCGATCCGGACTGGATTCTTCAGGCAGTCCGGAACGCGGCTAGGGTTTTATATAGAACAAAAGGGTTTTGAATTTTCTTTACTTCAATCTTTTGCTTCTAAGCCTCCAAACCTCCTCTCTCTAGAAATCAAAGATTTTGGAGCCTTCCCAACTCATCTTCTTCGAATCAAAGTGAGTTCTCTTGATCAAAATCTCGGTTTTCACAGTTTTTCATGTTTTTGCTCAAAACGTGGGAGAAATTTTATATCTTTTTCGTTTGTGATTGGTTTTTGATCAAACTTCTTTTGAAATAAGAACTCTGGGTAGATTAGTTTTGATTATATGCTAGGTTTTCTCTTGAAAAACGGATTTTTGGGCTTCGATTTCTAAAAATTCGATTTTAGGGCATATAATGAGAATTTTTGAAAATCATGGAATTGATCTATTTTTAAAATTCTTTTTGCAAAACTAATTTGATTCCTAGTCTCTCTACACGATAATGATTGTTTGGGTACAATTTTTCAAATTTTTGAAAATTAACAATTTTTTCGTGTTCTTGAGTTGTTGCTCACAGGACTTTAATTTGATAAGCACTTGCACCAATGACGTTTTCTTGGATCATTATTCTTCTGGTTACAATGGTGCACACACGTGCTGTCACGCCCCGGGGTCGAAACTGCGACCCGGGCTCGCCAACAGATCCGCCACCTATGCCAACCTGCATAGGCGAATCGTCCTACCTGCAAGAAAAGCACTACAGCTAAACAAAATATCAGAGCTATAAATAAAAGATCTGCTGTATAACTAAAATCAATCACTGTACAACTGGAAATAATGCAATAAGTCTGTCCCCCAAAAAGATAATGAGACAATATCCTCATATACAAAGCTCAAAACTCAACTGGGAGATGTCTCCAATAAATATAACAGTGTACAGTCTCTCGGTACATAATATGTCCTCACTACATCAGTCTCTCAAAAGAGGAAAAGTAAAATAACTAATCTGCTGTAGATCTCCTCTGAAGGGGTACCGCTACTCTCCAACGACGGGTAGGGATCTATCTCGCGACTCTCTCGCCTCGATCAGCAATCGCAGAATCAGCAACACCCGCTAAGACTCTGCAAGACAAAGGAGAGGAAGAAAAGGAGGGGGAAAAACCCCCAGAGGGTGTGAGAACTACACCGACAAGGGAGTTCTCAGTGGGTACCACCGCCAATCCCGACGGTCTGCCCACCAAGACCTCAAGAGACAAAAACTAACCAAGGCCGTAAAGACTGAAATAAGGAAGCTGGATACTCTCAACGGCTACCAAGCTTCTATCTAAATGCCCAAAAGGGAAGAACCAAAGGGTGGTATGCAACCACCAGCACATGAGGTGCACATTCGACCCAAATCGATAGACCAGTAGTCACTGGCACTGCCTCCTATGCCTGCCAAGCCTACTATGTTTGCCATGCCTGCCTATGCCTGCTATGCCTGCCCTGCCTGTCTATGCCTGCCCTGCCTGCCTATGCCTGTTATGCCTGCCATGCCTGCTATGCCTGCCCTGCCTGCCATGCCTGCCTTGCCTGCCTATGCCTGCTATGCCCGCCATGCCTGCCTATGCCTGCCCTGCCTGCCTATGCCTGTTATGCCTGCCCTGCCTGCTATGCCTGCCCTGCCTGCCTATGCCTGCTATGCCTGCCTTGCCTGCCTATGCCTGCTATGCCCGCCATGCCTGCCTATGCTTGCTATGCCTGCCATGCCTGCCTATGCCTGCTCGTACAACGGTCAACAACTCACAATGACCCTGGGACCACCGTATCCCCAAACGGTTCCCAACAACACTAGCACTGGTCTAAACACAGCTACTAGACTCCACTCGGTCCCCCTGACACGAGTGCAACAATAAAGCAGGTGTCTGTAATAAACCCAATCTAATGCCACCAGTAAAACTGGTACTGCCTGCTATGCTGTAAGACTCATCTGCGGGAATACTGACCGACTCCTGACCGGTACGGTCGCATCCCAAAATAGGTGACAGACCGACTACTGACCGGTACGGTCGCACCCAAAATAAGTAATAGACCGGCTCCTGACCGGCACGGTCGCACACTCCGGAGTGGCACTCGAGGGGAGCGACCCACACGAGTAAAGTGCCTGAGTAAAAGTAACCAAAAGCAGGACTGGATCATGACTCTGGTCAAAGTGGGAAACTCCGTCCACTAGAGAAATCAGATACCCAATCTGGTGCATAAATAAATATCCGGTCAACCGCCCAATATCCGCGGTTGCCGCAAAGCCCCACAACTAATCCAACCTGTCTCAGACACCTAGTCCCGACTACACTACCCAGAACCCCTGCTCGAACCTGAGCAACACAGACCACCTGACTAGCAAAGAAGGAGAAGAGGATAACATGGTTTCTCCTAAGTCAAGTTCCAAAAGTAGTGCAGCAGTAAAAGATGGCCTAACTACATGTCCATGCAAGCATGCTTTGTCCTCAGAAACAATAAAAGTGGGTGAAACATATATTATTAAAGCATGCTAAAATATTCCTACTATGGTATACCAATCTCACCCAAGTAGGTCATTCCTTGCTTACCTCTTGCTCATATCGGTTGCACAACAATATGCCTGTTATCAATCATAAAGGGGTGATATCCCCACATGTGCGCTTACATTCTCCATGATATAAAAACCTTATATAGCTACCAAATTAAGCTTACCCACCTGAAGTGCTTAAACCAAGGCAAACCTGAGGTCGGTGAAGAGTGCAGACGCTCTCAGTCCAAAATCTGCTAAAACTGCTCCCTCGGTATAAGTTGCGCAAGCCTCGGCTCCAAACAGCTGAAAATACCCCAAAAATCAAAGTCTCCAAATCCAACAGGTCCAGCGACACTTGCAAACACCCCTGGGTACAATAATAAGGTCCAACATTACACTTAATCCAAAATATTCCGAGTATACACAATCTGCGAAAAACGGCCTCAAAGATGTGAAATTTTCACCTGCAGAACAGACTCGAAAAAATCCAACAAAAATGCTGTCACATTCCTCGCGTCGATACCTTCGAAACGAGTACCTGCACGTCAAATTCCGAGCCCCGTAGGCCGAGTTACAAATTCCACAACACAGGGCGCTCACAAATACACAATCGTACATCTGTATTTCCATACACAGATAAAGTGAGAAAAATCTACCTCCGGGAAAGCCTCAGAAAAATCCAATAAAAATACGGTGATAATCCTCGCGTCGAGTAGATGAAAAAAGTGTACAGGCAAGTCTCCAACGGATGCCCGGTTGCGAAGATAAAAATCCGGCAAGGTGTCGCTGTCCAGAAATTCTATCAGAAAAAGGGGTCCCAGTAAGCATGGAAAAACTCCTCAAAAATCGCAAAACTAGGGGAAGTAGAAAATACCAAGATCGTAGCTCTGTCTGTCGCGGATCCAACGGCGTAAGAATCGCCTGAAAAGAAGGTCGGAGTAGGCCGGGGGAGCTCGTGCACCAAAACGCGACGAAGGGGAACACAAATGGACGAGCGTCGCGCCGCGCCGTAAAAATGGAAACCTCGGGATGCGGGCCACCAAAAATCTCCAAACTCTGCAGATAGATGCAGCACTGCGTGGGGATCAACTTTGCTGGAGGCCTCAAGTCAGTTTGCAGCTCGGACATGGCGAAAAAAAAGGGGAAAGAAGAAGGCTCGGATCGCTTTTTATAGGCTCCAGAAACAAATCGAAAAATGATGGCCATGTCCCCACTTCCGGGCGCCCGGAAGATCCGGGCTGCTACAGTGTTGGGCCCGGCCCAACACTGTGCAGGCCCGAACCTTCCACGGGCCTCCACGTAGCCCGCCACACAGGCGACACCGAAGGCAGCCATTGCGCGGGCGACACGTGGCCACCCCCAACGCCGACACGTGGCCCGGCCGAGGGTCAACGCGCGCCTGGCACGCGCACATGCGCGTGTTAGCGCCGCCTGCGCACTGTGCACGCACGCGCCCCGAGGCCGCCCGCACCTGCTCCGTGGACCGCGCGCATGAGAACCAACCAACCAACGACCGCCACGTGTCCATCCCCCGGTCCACCGTGCACCCGCTCGTTTTCCCCGTGGACCGCGCCCACAACGCCAACAAACCACGAGCTGCCACGTGGCCCGCCTCCGGTGCACGCCGGCACCGTGGACCGCGCACCTGCCCGCGCCCTTGTGCGCCTGCCCGCGGCCCTGCGCGCCTGCCCGCGGCCGCGCGCCGCCTGCCCGGGCCCGCGCCGCCGCTGCCCGCCGCCGTGCCGGTGCCGGCCGTACGCCGGAACAGTACCCTGCGCCTCGAAAATCATGCCAAGTCATCCGGGCTCCGAAAAATACAAATAAATAGTCCATTTTGATCATTTTCGCGCGCTGAGTCCAAATCCGATGTCCGTTTTGCCAAATTCCAACTCTAAAAATTGCCGAAGGCATCCGGAAAGATGTTCTTTTGTCCAAACTTGGCGCTGAGCCCAATTTTAACATCCATTGCGCGCAAAACCACTTCTAAGCATCCGACGGGGTCATCGGACTACTCTCGTGATCCATTTAACACTCTGAGTCCAACACTAGTGTCCAATTGGTGCACAAACACCACCAACGCGCCACATAGGCCTCCAGAAGCTGCTGGTCAATTAGTATTCTTGTCGTAGGAATTCGGGTCCTCACACGTGCGTCCATCAAAAGGGAACATGATAACTCAACTCAGGAAGAGACAAGAAAAGTTGGTCAAACCAGCTCCAAGTCCGATGAAGAAGACTGGGAAGAATTCCTGAAACAAGCTCAACAAAAAGTTGATGAGGAGGACAGGCTATATTTAAAGAACAAAAAGCTGATGAGATCTTCTACAACAACCAAGCAGTACTCTAGGCGAAAGAGTTCGAGGGGTAGTGGAATTCAGATAAATGAACCCCTCAGGTCTCACTCTCTGCCTAGAGATTCTCCATGGATAGAAAGCCAGCATGCACCATCTGCATCCACACTAAATCCATCGACTTCCAGAAGAGATATTACAGAAGCAAACGTATTGTCCTCCATTCGTCAAGAACAGAGGAGAATGTCTGAAGAATAAGAAAGAATGTTAACTGACATTCGCAAGATGGAAAGAAAATGTTGCGAAATATCAGGAATGCTGAAAGGAATCTTGAACAAATTAAATTGCACAAGTTCAGACAGTTCTGATTTGTCTTGATCTTTTGCTTGTGTGATCATTTCTTTTCTTTTGCAGGATTTTCAGTTTTTAGTTTCTTTTTGTTTAGTTCTCAGGTTTTTCTTATTTTTGAAACTTTTAACTCTCCTTGAATTTTATAATTTTGGCTTATTTTGTGACAAAAAGGGGGAGAGAGAGAGAGAACAAAACTGAACAAAACTGATGATGGATCAGTTGTGAACTTGTGAACTGACTGTGACTTTGAAACTTTGAACTATTCAAGGTAAGTATAACTTCAACTTTGGTTTTATTGTGTTTTGATGCATGCCCCAGCTAACTATTCGACTAACTATTTGGGCATGTAATATGACTAACAAGTTGATGTTGACTAACAAATTCTGTGACATTTGGATTTCTATTGCTTAGAAGATATGTCTATTTTTGATTGTGATCCTATTACATATCTGAATTGTTAAATGTCATGGTGAGTATAAACTCTATCTCTGTGTTTGGTTTTGTATGTTAAAATTCTTGAGGGATCTAACGATTTTGTTTGTCAAGAATGCTTCCTTTTTGCAGAGAGTACAGATGTCTAAGTCTAGAGTCTGTTTTAGGAGTTTATCTCATGTATTTATCTTTATTTGGATCTCCATTGTAAATTTTTGTTGTATGGTGATAGCAACAAAAATATCTTTTTGAATTTCTTGAGTGGATTTGTGTTTTGTCACGAAACCGCCAAAGGGGGAGATTGTTAAGGAATTTGTGTTGGCGTATTTCGTGAAATTGGTCAAGTCTTGAAGATTGAAGATGAAGAAGTTTGGATTATATACCTCAATCTCAAGATAGAAGAATTCAAAAGGATCAGGTACGTTTAACTAAATATTTTTGGTGATCCGAATACTTTTTATAGAGTAGAAACACTTGGTTGAATGTTTGATTGCATAAAGTTCAAAAACTGGACATACTACATGTTCAGGATCCGAATCGGACATCACAGTCCGGACCCCGAACATAGGATAGTTCATGCGCAATTCCAGTCCGGACCTTGGTTACTTCAGTCCGGACCCCGAACGTGGAATTTGCAGGAATTGCATGAACAGTCCGGACCGTGGAAATTTCAGTCCGGACCCCGAATGTCTTCTTTTCTGGAAAAAGTCTGTTTCGCTGAAACAGTCCGGACCGCCGATTTCCAGTCGGGACCATCGTCCTGTAAAATTCCAGAAATGGTTAGTTTTTGATGCTTATCTTCTTCCAATGGTTTCTAGCCTATAAATAGACCCTGTGTTTCATCTTTTAGGGTACGAAAAATACGACCGAAATAGAAAAATCCACATATAGAGAAGAAAGGAAATCAATAGATTTAATTCTATGTTTCTTCATCTATATTGATTAATTTGATTCTAGGTTTTCCAAACTCAGATTTTGAGTAGAATCAAATTAATGAATACTTAGATGGTATTTCCGATCTATTTCTAATCAAAGTATTCGGCGGATCATCACCACCCAAAAACAACGATTTTCCCAAAAATCGGCGCGTGGACTCGCGTGGCCTTGTGGATTCAAGGTGCTACCGCTCTCGTGGATTCGGAGCGAGGTACGTTCGTGGATTCGAGACGTGCTGTAATGACACGACTTTTTGTAATATTTAACCCTCCTTATAATTAAGTGTTCTTTTAGTACTCCGGGATTATCGTATTTTTGTGAGCCGGTCGGTGTGTGGCGTGAGTATTTTTCTGTGAAAGAGCACGAAAAATGATGACCGACGGTGCGATCGGATCTGAAATCCGATGTCATGATCTCCCGGAATGGAATTTTTAGTGATGCGGTGACTAAGCATGCATCGGAATTCGTGCAAAATATCTTGCACGCGCTACGGGATAATGGGAGTTTATCTCGTAGGAATAATTAATTAAATAATTAATTATTCGATGACGGGAATTAAAAACAGATTTTTGGTTGTACGTAAGAAAAGGGAAAATAAAATAAATAAATAATAAGAGGATAATTAAACCCCGTTTACCGGAAGGAAAACCCTAATTTAAAATACCGCCTCCTCAAACCCTTCCCTCTCGTGCGTACCGAAAACCAAAATAATAAAATCCTAGTGCGAAGAAGAGAAAAGAAAATAGAACCCTAACCGGAGGAGAAAAGAAGGAAAGAAGGAGAAAGCGGAGGAACCCGATCGCCCCGATCGACTTGCCGGAGACCGGAGAACGAGACGCCATCACCTACGGGGAGCGGATCCGGATCCCCAACGCTGCGAAGGGGCAAGATCGGTTCTTTGATCGAGGTTAGCGATCGCTAATTCTTTTTGTTGAATTAATCGGGGGTTTTCCGTGTTCTTGTAAGGTCGTTTTAATCGGTACATCGATCACGGGTTTTGTTGGGTTTTTGATCAATGTTTTGTTCATTTGCTTGATCGGGTGTGATCGATGGTTTTTATCGGACTTGGTCGGAAGTTTGATCGGGATTCCGATCAATGTTTTGGTTGTTAGTTGATCAACGGTTTAGTCGTTAGATTTACCGCGGATTTATTCGGGGGTTTTTATGGGTGTTTCGTTAGATCATAGTGGGTTAACGGGAGGCCGCCGCCGCCGTTTTTAAACGGGAGGCCGCCGCCGCCGTTACCATGGTCGCGGGGTCTTCGCCGAAGTCGCACGGGAGCGAAAACGGAGAAGAAACCGCGAAACGGGAGCGAAAACGGAGAAGAAATCGCGAAACGGGAAGTTACTGTGCATTCCCGTACAGAGCGGTTCACGGGTCCAGGCGTGCACCCGGCGCACGCCCGCAGCATCGGAAGAGCAGACCCGGCGCACGGTTCCGTGCGCCGGCCCGGCCCGTTCAGCGCGGTGCACGCTCTAGGCGTGCACCCGGCGCACATCTCCGCAGCGGGAAGCGTGAGCCCGGTGCGCGCCTCCAGCGTGCACCGGCCCGGCCCGTTCCGCAGGGTGCACGCCTCCTGTGTGCACCCGGCGCGCGCCACCCGACCGCCGATGCGCAGACCCGGTCCACGTGCCACCCTGTGCACCACTCGACAGCCCAAAGTTCGGAAGCTCCGTTTTAGTCCGTTTTTCCACCGTTTTGAGCGCCGTTTTCGCCGTTGGGATCACCATTCCCGCGGTTTTCTTGGCATGGCCACTTGGGATCTTTTTGGTCACCGTTTCGCCATGCCGGGTACTAGTTTCGCCGACGCTCGGCGCCTTGACGAAATCGTCGGGGTCGCGCCGTCGGGCCTTTTCCTTGGCATTTTCGCCGTCGGAGTCCTCTTGGTTTAACCATGGATGTCCCGAGTTGGCTACCGGTTGAGATTTGGGTTTTACTTGACGGTTTTGATTTTTGGTTGATGACGCGGTCCTCTTGGCACAGTGATTTTGGTTTTCGCTGGGTTGCGTTACAGTGGTCGGGACCACTGATTTTGCCTGCTTAGGGTAAAGTATTAATTTGTGCCTTTGGTTGTTTCGTTAGGCCGCGTGAAGTTCCGATTGCTTAAGAGGGTCACGGGAGCGGTCGTTTATCTTCATTCCAGGTGGGTTCTTTTGCATCAAGTGCTGTAAGTGCATTATGTGCAACGTATCACTAAAGTATCTAATACTAACCGGTTTAATAAAGTAGATGAGATGTTTCTAATGTGTTAACCCTTCGCATATTATGTACCGTTCTTTTGTTAATGTTTGTGGCGACCAAGGGTCGCGATATTTAATTTACGCCGACTTCGGTAACCCAGCTTTGGATGCTGCACGTACACAGGCGGAATGGCCCCCACATGGGTGTACTTTTCCGGAGAAGTGGTCTGAATGACCCGTGTGCCCCACGTGTGTTGTTTGGGGACCTCTTCACGATGGCTAAACGTGTCGCCCATGCATCGTGAAGGGGTAAGAGCATCATATGTGTCGCGTGGGGAGATCATCGACTACCCTGACGCGACGGTGTCACTAAATTAAATAAAGTAAATTCAGGGCGAAGGATAGCGAAAGGTTCCGGTACAGCGTATTTTGTCTAAAACTTATTGTTTATCATTGTTGAAACATCTACTTTATTTGTCACTGACTTTACCCACTCCGTGACAGGTTCTCATAAGTATGGTCTTCGGGACGGTGGTGAGGCAACGCAATAACTATAATAACCATGGCCGCATGAGGCCTTTTATCAGAACTATGATTTGGGGTTATCTCTTTCTTGATCTTAGTTAAACTGCAGTTCTTTTTGTGCGTATGTGGATCATGCTGGATATTAGGTTAATTGGTTAGTTGTTTGGATGTGATTTATGGTTTTAACCTTGCGGCCATTTTACGACGTCAAAAGGATTTCGAAAATGATTTTCAAAAATAGGGTGTCGTGTGGGCACCACTTTAAAAACCTTATGGATTTATCCTTTCAAACAATAAAGCCGCCTTAATGTGAATGTTTAGACGCTTTTAAAGGAATGGGTGTCGAGTGGACACCGTTTGCAAACTTGTAGGTTATCTCATTGATACTGAATGTTTACTCGCTAGTATTTGTTCACTGTGGCTGTGTGGTTAAAGTTGTATGTTGAATGTTGTGAATGACATTGTTGTAAACGTGACGCCGTGCATATACGAATGAGACTCTGTCTGTTTGCAAGGTGAATTTGTATATGTGGCGGGTCTGGCACGCACCAGTAGGCGAGGTCGTTCTCACTTGCATTTCAAAAAGAAAAAAAAATAAACACGTTTTCCGCTTATCCTGAGACCTCCGGGGCGTTGTTGGGTTTAGGTTAATAAGGATCTAATAGGGGAAAAAACACCTAGAGGGGGGTGAATAGGTGTAAACAATAAACACTCGAAAAATCATTGTGCGATAAAACCCAATGCGGAAAAATAAAAGAACACACAAGATTTTTACGTGGAAAAACTCCAAACCGGAGTAAAAAACCACGGGACCGATAACACGGCGAAATCCACTAGAATTAACACACGTACAAGGTGATATAGCGTACTCACTGACGACTCAACCTCTTACCATACGCTCCTAGTAGATCTTCTCCGCTCGCTCCACGACGCTTCTCGAATCCACGATCCGCGCCCAACGCTGAATCTACAGCGTCCAACGTCGAGTCCACGACGTCCAACCGAATCCACGGTCTTCACCCAATGGCACGCTTCGAATCCACGAACGCACCTCGCTCCGAATCCACGAGAGCGATAACACCTTGAATCCACAAGGCCACGCGAGTCCACGCGCCGATTTTGGGATAAATCGTTGTTTGTTTGGGTGGTGATGATCCGCCGAATACTTAGATTAAAGATAGATCGGAAATACCATCTAAGTATTCATTGATTTGATTCTACTCAAAATTTGAGTATGGAAAACCTAGAATCAAATCAATTAATATAGATGAAGAACCATTGAATAGATCTAATGATTTCCGTTCTTCTCTATATATGTGGATTTTTCTTTTCGGCTATCTTTTCTTAACCAGCCGATCTATTGCGGATGCCCTAGAAATGAGATGGAAGGGCTATTTATAGGTTAGAAACCCTAGGAAGAATATTCGGATCAAAAACAGCCTTTTCTGGAAAGAAATCCCGACGGCGATCCGGATCAGATCTGGCGATCCGGATTGCAGAAGCATAAACCACGATTTCCAGAAAATTGCCTGTTCGGGATCCGGATCGTAGTCACCGATCCGGATCGTTCATACAGTTTTACCAGAATATCATGTTCGGGATCCGGATTGCAATTCCTGATCCGGATCGAAGAAGCACACAGGTAAAACTAGTGTTCGGGATCCGGATCAGAGAGTGCTGCGATCCGGATTGAACCAGTGTATGAACAAACACCTTTCGGGATCCGGATTGAAAGCCACGATCCGGATCCTGAACATGTTCCATGTCCAGTTTTTGATGAATAAGCAATTAAAACCTCTTCCAGGTGTTTCTACACTATAAGAAGTATTCGGATCATCAAAATTCTTTAGTTAAACGTACCTGATCCTTTTGAATTCTTCTTTCTTGAGATTGAGGTAGACGATCCAAAATTTCTTCATCTTCAATCTTCAAGACTTAACACATTCACGAAATACGTCAACTCAAATTCCGTAACAATCTCCCCCTTTGGCGGTTTCGTGACAAAACACAAATCCACAAAGAAAATTCAAAAAGAATATTTTTGTTGCTATCACCATACAACAAAAATTTACAAAAGAGTTCCAGAAATTAAAAACATGAGATAAACTCCTAGAACAGACTCTAGACTTAGACATCTGTAATCTCTGCACACAGAAAATATTCTTGACAAACAAATTCGTTAGATACCTCAAGAATTGGAGCATACAAAACCAAATACAGAGATAGAGTTTAGTCTCATCATGACATTTGAAAAAAATCAGATATGTGAAAGAAGCATAGTTAAAAACCAACATATCTTCTAAGCAGTTGAAAACCAAATGTCAAAGTATGTTAGTCCAACATCAACTTGTTAGTCATATTACATGCCCAAATAGTTAGTCGAATAGTTAGTATAGAAGCATGTCACAAATCACAAAAGAAAAACCAAAGTTGAGTTGAGGTTCATACTTACCTTGATATCATCGATATTCACAATCATTGTTCACATCATTCATTGTTCAGAGTTCTTTCTAACTCTCTCACTCTCTCCCCCTTTTTGTCACAAAACAAAGCCAAATAATTACAAAACAAGGAGAGGTAACAAAAATTATAAACCTGCAAAACAAACGAAGGATCAAATTGAAAAACCTGCAAAGTTAGAACAAACAGAAGTTAAAGCAAAGAACTACTCCTGAGAGTCGGAGTCATCAGATGTCGTGCACCCCATTTTCGCGAACAGCTTCTTCACAAGTTTCTTCACGGATGAGACTGACTTAGTCAAAGTAACCTGAGAAGCTGTGATAATTTCCATCTCATTTTTCATGACGTGAAGATCGCCTTTCATTTCAGTGAATTCAGCGGACATACGTTCCTGTTCATTCGAAAGCCGCTGTTGTTCTTTAAAGATGGAGGTGACAGAGGCATCATCGTCAGAGGGAGATGGAGGTGTCTTCTGTTGCGGAGGAACTGGGGCTGTGGTAGAAGTTGCATGTGGTCGAGCTCGTTGTCCAATCGGAGGAGAGGGGGGATCATCCTGCTTTGTTGGTAGAGACTTGACGATGGTTGTCTCATTGATTGTCCCCAAACTATACATATAAGAGCTCGCGCTTGTATCCACTTTAAATCTCCTAAGGATGCGCATGATAATCATTGGATATGGTAGTCGCTCTGTTGGGTGAGAGTGATCGACATACCGCGTCATCCTATTCCAAATGAGATAAGGGATGTTCAAGTTTGCTCCCATTGCAGCTGTTGGGTTCCCAAGAAGATAAAGAAATAACATCCTATCCCATCTGTCACGCCCCGGGTGTAAACCGGAACCCGGGCCCGTCTACAGATCCGCCGTGCACACAGTATTTCCCGTGTACACGAAGCGTCAACAACCTGCTCAGATATAAAAGATATAATAAAAGAGCAATAAAAACAGAGCTGAACTAAAACTAATACATCTCAGACTGAAGCTGGAAATAAAATACAATACGTCTGTATAAATGATACATCAGTCTCTCCCAGCTCACAATAAATAAATACAACCTGCTGGCAAAAGCCAGTCCCAAAAGTGAAAGTACAACCGTCTGAGGAAAACCTGGGTACACCAACAGTCCAGCTAACACGCTCATCCTGCCTCGAGATCTATCTACACAGCCGTCCTCTCTCCTCGACCCGCCACTGACAGTCCAGTAGCACCCACAGAAGACTCTGCAAAACAAGGAAGAAGAAAAAGAGGAAAGAAGAATGGGGGTGAGAACTACTAGTAAACCAGTAGCCTCCCCTAGTGGGTAAAACCTCAAACTCAGACACACCCACTAGGTCTACCAGAGGCAAAAGGGGAAAGAAGAGTGGTAAGAAATAATGACTGCCGAAGAAATGAAACTACCACTACTATGCCTCTAGAAATGCAGTCCTAAACTGGAATAACCATAACCAACAATAACCACCCGTCCCAGATTAACCCATCTGTACCGCCCTCATCATCGGGCAAGTAAGCCGCGCCGATGTGATAGCAAAGCTCCTGCTGCCGCCCTCATCATCGGGCAAATAAGCCGCGCCGATGTGATAGCAAAACCGTCAATAACTGTCCGACCCCGGCCTCCGGAGGGGAACTCGAGGGGAGCGACCCACTCGAGGAAAGCACTACCGGGCAATAACCGCGCCGGTAAAATCCATATCAAAACACTACCGGGCAATAACCGCGCCGGTAAGATAAGTACCAAAAGCAGGAGTAAATCACAACAGTAAAGCCCCGGTGGAACACACCCTCCACTAAAGAAACACAGATCCCCCAATCTGATGCACAAATGAACATCCGGTCGATCGCCCAAAATCCGCGATCGCCGCAATACCCACAATCACAATCATGTCCCACATCCGACATCCGGTCAACCGCCTACTGTCCGCGGTAGCCGCTATAATCCCGCAACCCATAATCAAACACAACCTGTCACTAACCCTCAGGTCCTCGCTACACTATCCCAAACCCCTGCTCGAACCCGAGCAACCAGACTCAAAGGTCTAAATAAGAAGGAGAAAAGAAATCAAACATGGTTTCTCCTATGTCAATTCCAGCATGATAGTGCAGCAGAAAAAGGTGGCCTATCTAGGTGTCCAAACAAGCATGCAAGTGTTCTCAAGGAAATAAAGGAAAAAGGCGTTCAATAGTGGTTCCACATGTGTAACAATTAATAACTCCGCATAGATATAACCATCATGCTAAAACATTATCCAACCACACATGTCTATAATCCATGTTCCATGATAAAGCATCACTATCCACCTATGCATGTCATAAAATCCTCAATTAGTACCAACCACTAACAGGATAAACATATAGTCCAAACTAAATAATCCAATCCACATGCAAGGTTAAACGCTAACATTCCATCCATACCAACATGTATAAGTCCCAACCACTATCAAATATCCACAATAGTAATATCCATATGAAGGGCTCACAATTTCATATTACTCTAAGCATGCATGTCCAAATAAAGGGATCACTCTAATATTCCTAGTGAGCATGTCAAAATAGAGGTAAACAACAACCACCCACCTGAAGTGCAACTGTCCCAATCCGTACAGCTGAAAATACCAAAAACTCCAAATCCTTGCTCCCACAATTTTGGCACACCCGTAATATTCCTGATACAATACAAAGCTCACTAATTACACCAAGGCTCCCAATTAATGCTCTTGTAACCACATACAACCTCGGATTCGAAACTGTTAAATTATCACTTGCATAAAGTGCCCATAAAATTCCAATAAAAATATCACGGCGATTCTCGCGTCGATAGCTTCGCAACGGTACCTTGCACGCCCAAATCCGAGTTCTGTACATCAAGATAAAAATTCGGCAAGGGGGCACACTCATATAAAAATCTGTATTAAGGACAGATTACTGTTCACTGAGAAAACAGTAATTTTCACCTCGAAATAAAATTCACAAAAATCCAATAAAAATACGAGCGCGTTCCTTGCGATCCGTAGATGAAAAAGTTGTATAAGCTCGTTTCCGTCAGACGCTCGTGCGCAAAGATATGGCCGAAATACTCCGTTGCTGTCAAGTAAATCCACACAAAAGATGGGGTCACTGTTTGCCTCGGGATCCGTGCCAAAACCTCGAAACGGGAAAGTACGACCAAAATGAAAGATGAAGTCCTACCTCTTAGGAGTCTGCCGGTGTAAGAATCACTGGAAAATGATGTCGGGGTAGCCCAGGGGAGCAAAAACACTATCGCTGCGCCGAAGAAGAACACTAGAAAGCAACGTCGCGCCGCACCGTAAAATGAGGAACCTCGGGATTCGTGCCTCCAAAACTCTTGAAACTTGGCAGGGAGATCAAGCACTTAGAGATGAAAAACTTTGCTTAAGGAAGCTTGGGGAGATCTTACACAGGTTGGGAGAAAAAGAAGAAAGAAGGAGGCTCGGGCTGGTGGCTTTTATAGGCTGAAAGAACAATTGAAGAAATACCCAACATGTCCCAACTTTCGGGCGCTCACCAGATTTTGGGCTGCTACAGTAACGGGCCGGCCCGTTACTGTTCACGCCCGAAATCCTCTGGGCCGGCCACGTAGCCCAGCCCAACAAGCCAACGGACCCCGCTGCACCCGGTGCACCTGCGCCAGCCAACGGTGGCGCGCCACGTGGCCCCGACAGGCCGTGCACCGCGCACGGTGCGCCGTGCACCGCGCACGTCGCCGGCTGACCCGGGTCGTACGGCCACCTGCCCCGGTCACCGTCTCCCAATCTTGCGTGGACCGAGCGCACCACACCGAACCAATAACCACCTGCCACGTGTCCACCCGGTTCACCGTGCACCCGGCCCAAATTCCGTGGACCGCGCCTGCTGCGCCGGCCAACCAGAAAGCGCCACGTGGCCCGCTCCCGGTGCACGCCCTCCGCGGTGGACCGCGCCCCTGCCCGCGCCCTCAGCGCCTGCCCGCGGCCGCTAGTCGCCTGCCCGCCGCCCTCCGCCGCCTTCCGCCGCTGCCCGCCGCCGCCGGCCGCCGCCGGCGATCGCCGGAGACACTGTTCCGGCGTGAACAGTAACCGCCAACCCAAAAACATCATGTAAATAGCCCATCTTGACCGTTTTCGCGCGCTGATTCCAAATCCGGCGTCCGTTTTGCCAAATTCCAATCCTAAAATTTGCCGGAGGCTCCCGGAAGGGTATTTTCAATCCGAATTTCACGCCGAGTCCAAATTTGATATCCGATTTGCGCGAAAACACTTCTAAACATCCGACGGGGCCAGCCGGTTACCCAAGTGATCCAATAAAGCTCGAGGTTCAACACTTGTAACCAATCAGGCACAACCACTTCCCGAAACATAGTACAGGCTCCCCCGAAGTCCCCAATGACTCTACCACAGCTCTGCAGAGATCCAGATCATCACATCCTCCCCCACTAAAAGAAAGTTTCGTCCTCGAAACTAAAATCAATCCTCAACCCGAAACCTCAACCAAATAGAGGGGGTAAAGATCCAATCATCCACCACTCAAGCTCCCAAGGCTGGCTAATACCTCCTCCAGAGACGCGATACAACCCTCGGGTCTCTAATTAGAACAAAATAGAGGCGGGCATTCCAGAAAACCGCACCACCTCATCCAAGTACAGCTGGGCTAACCGCTCGGGCTACCAAATAGTCTGCATCGGTACAAGCATCCGCTCCTCCCAGGGCCACGATAATCCAACCACAAGTCCATGGACACAAAAGCTTGATCCCAATACCTCTGTACTCCCAAGGTATCCAATATAAGTCCCCCAACTGATCACGTAGACTCTGATCTCCCATCTTTAAACCATCGGGGTGTAGAAGCAATTCCCCAACTCTCCGGCATCAACACACGGCCATATGCAGTCGAAAAACCAGATTGCAAATCCACCATGCTCGACAAGGGTGGTAGCTCCAGATGGTCACTTCATCTAGTTCCCGGGGATCCACGCAAAGCCGAAGTGAACCAACCTTCCATAACTCGAATAGCACCGGCGCCCCAAAGGCGACACACTTGATCTGACAAACTTCCAAAACATCGAATCCTGGAGTTGTGTCCTCAACTCCCAAACTAGTGACATGCAAGACCACTCCGATAGGAGAACAGCTGGGAACTCGCAACCAAAGGGGGTATCCCCGAGTCCCAGCGCCGCCGTAGGTCCCTCAACCACACCAGCCAAGAGTCTACTCATCCACTGTGAAACACCCGCCTCGCTCCCGGAGTCAAAACTATAGAGGCGAAGATAACCCTCAAGTAACCCAAGTGCACCAACACCTCCGGGCCTGGCTCCCCAAGAAAACTGTCCTTGCGGCATAATCAGCCGCCGCGAAAGAAAAACCGAACCAGCCAGCCCAACAGGTACCACAACAACATCCCGCAGCTGAGTCAAGACCCTCAGGTCTACCGGCAAAATCCAGGACTCAAGCTGCACCGGGCAGGACCAACAACTCTCCCCCACGTGCCGCAGATCGGGAATATGACCTCCCGAACACCCGGTAACCGTCCTACCCCTAACCCAAGCAATGAAGCAAAAGCACTACCCACCACGGAGGGAAATCCTCTCGTATCAAAAGATACGAACCCAAGAGCCCGGAACAACTCAAACCTACCACCACACTGACCGCTGGAACCCATGTGATCTGACGGTCTCAAAATCCACTATCCTGGAACAGGAGATCGGGAATGCCTCATCCGACTGACCTGTCCTCCAACACCCGGCGCCAAGCGCCTCAATCCGAACTCACCTCAGGCGGCAGATTCCCCCCAATCCAAAGGAACTACAATGCCACGCTCCATACCCGGCGCCTACTCCAATGAGGCGTCCCTAGTACTCTCAATCCCCCACCGAACAAGACCCTGCCTCCAAAGGCTCCATTCTCAATTCCACAAATCGGGGCGACTCATCCGCCAAAATTGGCTCACTCTTTCAATGCAATCCCACAGCTTTCCCTGCTGTCAACGGTCCACCCTTCCTCGGTGCCCTGGCACTAAACGTCGGCACGGAGGGGCTACTCACTAGTCCGACAACTGTGCCACTGCACTAATCTGACAACTGCGCCACTGTGCTGATCCGACAACTGTGCCACTGCTCCGACAACTGTGCCACTGCGCTGCTCCGACAACTGTGTCACCGCGCTGCTCCGCTGATCTGCCTCCAACACTCCTACCCTTCGGGTCCGGAGCTCTCAGACTCCAATCTGGGTATCCGGCCCGAAACAACCAGCTCAGACCCAACTGCCGCACCAAGGTGCAATCGGGTCAGAGCCCCAACGTCGGGGAGACACCGCTCACCACGACAAAACCGCAAATCAGCACACCCCAACACTCGACCCAATCTAGCGAAAGTCAAAGACATCCCTCTATTTTTGTAACTTTATGTTGTCTGCAGCCAACATAACTGTCCCACAAAAATAGGATATGTCGATCCCTCTTCACTCACAGGAAGAGTCAAATAAATAAATCATCGACTTTCGCAAAATGTCGCGTCTCTCACGCACTAACATCCTAGGGTCCGCCCAAAAGCCTAGGGTTTCCTAAGTCCCAACTGACCTATCCCTAAGCTCTGATACCAACTTAATCTGTCACGCCCCGGGTGTAAACCAGAACCCGGGCCCGTCTACAGATCCGCCGTGCACACAGTATTTCCCGTGTACACGAAGCGTCAACAACCTGCTCAGATATAAAAGATATAATAAAAGAGCAATAAAAACAGAGCTGAACTAAAACTAATACATCTCAGACTGAAGCTGGAAATAAAATACAATACGTCTGTATAAATGATACATCAGTCTCTCCCAGCTCACAATAAATAAATACAACCTGCTGGCAAAAGCCAGTCCCAAAAGTGAAAGTACAACCGTCTGAGGAAAACCTGGGTACACCAACAGTCCAGCTAACACGCTCATCCTGCCTCGAGATCTATCTACACAGCCGTCCTCTCTCCTCGACCCGCCACTGACAGTCCAGTAGCACCCACAGAAGACTCTGCAAAACAAGGAAGAAGAAAAAGAGGAAAGAAGAATGGGGGTGAGAACTACTAGTAAACCAGTAGCCTCCCCTAGTGGGTAAAACCTCAAACTCAGACACACCCACTAGGTCTACCAGAGGCAAAAGGGGAAAGAAGAGTGGTAAGAAATAATGACTGCCGAATGAATGAAACTACCACTACTATGCCTCTAGAAATGCAGTCCTAAACTGGAATAACCATAACCAACAATAACCACCCGTCCCAGATTAACCCATCTGTACCGCCCTCATCATCGGGCAAGTAAGCCGCGCCGATGTGATAGCAAAGCTCCTGCTGCCGCCCTCATCATCGGGCAAATAAGCCGCGCCGATGTGATAGCAAATCCGTCAATAACTGTCCGACCCCGGCCTCCGGAGGGGAACTCGAGGGGAGCGACCCACTCGAGGAAAGTACTACCGGGCAATAACCGCGCCGGTAAAATCCATATCAAAACACTACCGGGCAATAACCGCGCCGGTAAGATAAGTACCAAAAGCAGGAGTAAATCACAACAGTAAAGCCCCGGTGGAACACACCCTCCACTAAAGAAACACAGATCCCCCAATCTGATGCACAAATGAACATCCGGTCGATCGCCCAAAATCCGCGATCGCCGCAATACCCACAATCACAATCATGTCCCACATCCGACATCCGGTCAACCGCCTACTGTCCGCGGTAGCCGCTATAATCCCGCAACCCATAATCAAACACAACCTGTCACTAACCCTCAGGTCCTCGCTACACTATCCCAAACCCCTGCTCGAACCCGAGCAACCAGACTCAAAGGTCTAAATAAGAAGGAGAAAAGAAATCAAACATGGTTTCTCCTATGTCAATTCCAGCATGATAGTGTAGCAGAAAAAGGTGGCCTATCTAGGTGTCCAAACAAGCATGCAAGTGTTCTCAAGGAAATAAAGGAAAAAGGCGTTCAATAGTGGTTCCACATGTGTAACAATTAATAACTCCGCATAGATATAACCATCATGCTAAAACATTATCCAACCACACATGTCTATAATCCATGTTCCATGATAAAGCATCACTATCCACCTATGCATGTCATAAAATCCTCAATTAGTACCAACCACTAACAGGATAAACATATAGTCCAAACTAAATAATCCAATCCACATGCAAGGTTAAACGCTAACATTCCATCCATACCAACATGTATAAGTCCCAACCACTATCAAATATCCACAATAGTAATATCCATATGAAGGGCTCACAATTTCATATTACTCTAAGCATGCATGTCCAAATAAAGGGATCACTCTAATATTCCTAGTGAGCATGTCAAAATAGAGGTAAACAACAACCACCCACCTGAAGTGCAACTGTCCCAATCCGTACAGCTGAAAATACCAAAAACTCCAAATCCTTGCTCCCACAATTTTAGCACACCCGTAATATTCCTGATACAATACAAAGCTCACTAATTACACCAAGGCTCCCAATTAATGCTCTTGTAACCACATACAACCTCGGATTCGAAACTGTTAAATTATCACCTGCAGAAAGTGCCCAGAAAATTCCAATAAAAATATCACGGCGATCCTCGCGTCGATAGCTTCGCAACGGTACCTTGCACGCCCAAATCCGAGTTCTGTACATCAAGATAAAAATTCGGCAAGGGGGCACACTCATACAAAAATCTGTATTAAGGACAGATTACTGTTCACTGAGAAAACAGTAATTTTCACCTCGAAATAAAATTCACAAAAATCCAATAAAAATACGAGCGCGTTCCTTGCGATCCGTAGATGAAAAAGTTGTATAAGCTCGTTTCCGTCAGACGCTCGTGCGCAAAGATATGGCCGAAATACTCCGTTGCTGTCAAGTAAATCCACACAGAAAATGGGGTCACTGTTTGCCTCGGGATCCGTGCCAAAACCTCGAAACGGGAAAGTGCGACCAAAACGAAAGATGAAGTCCTACCTCTTAGGAGTCTGCCGGTGCAAGAATCACAGGAAAATGATGTCGGGGTAGCCCAGGGGAGCAAAAACACTATCGCTGCGCCGAAGAAGAACACTAGAAAGCAACGTCGCGCCGCACCGTAAAATGAGGAACCTCGGGATTCGTGCCTCCAAAACTCTTGAAACTTGGCAGGGAGATCAAGCACTTAGAGATGAAAAACTTTGCTTAAGGAAGCTCGGGGAGATCTTACACAGGTTGGGAGAAAAAGAAGAAAGAAGGAGGCTCGGGCTGGTGGCTTTTATAGGCTGAAAGAACAATTGAAGAAATACCCAACATGTCCCAACTTTCGGGCGCTCACCAGATTTCGGGCTGCTACAGTAACGGGCCGGCCCGTTACTGTTCACGCCCGAAATCCTCTGGGCCGGCCACGTAGCCCAGCCCAACAAGCCAACGGACCCCGCTGCACCCGGTGCACCTGCGCCAGCCAACGGTGGCGCGCCACGTGGCCCCGACAGGCCGTGCACCGCGCACGGTGCGCCGTGCACCGCGCACGTCGCCGGCTGACCCGGGTCGTACGGCCACCTGCCCCGGTCACCGTCTCCCAATCTTGCGTGGACCGAGCGCACCACACCGAACCAATAACCACCTGCCACGTGTCCACCCGGTTCACCGTGCACCCGGGCCCAAATTCCGTGGACCGCGCCTGCTGCGCCGGCCAACCAGAAAGCGCCACGTGGCCCGCTCCCGGTGCACGCCCTCCGCGGTGGACCGCGCCCCTGCCCGCGCCCTCAGCGCCTGCCCGCGGCCGCTAGTCGCCTGCCCGCCGCCCTCCGCCGCCTTCCGCCGCCGCCGGCGATCGCCGGAGACACTGTTCCGGCGTGAACAGTAACCGCCAACCCAAAAACATCATGTAAATAGCCCATCTTGACCGTTTTCGCGCGCTGATTCCAAATCCGGCGTCCGTTTTGCCAAATTCCAATCCTAAAATTTGCCGGAGGCTCCCGGAAGGGTATTTTCAATCCGAATTTCACGCCGAGTCCAAATTTGATATCCGATTTGCGCGAAAACACTTCTAAACATCCGACGGGGCCAGCCGGTTACCCAAGTGATCCAATAAAGCTCGAGGTTCAACACTTGTAACCAATCAGGCACAACCACTTCCCGAAACATAGTACAGGCTCCCCCGAAGTCCCCAATGACTCTACCACAGCTCTGCAGAGATCCAGATCATCACACCATCGAAGCACTTTTGTATTCATATTTGGAAGAATGTTGTAGCAGACAATGAAGTTGATATACTTATATTCTTTCCGAAGCTCTCTAGAAAATACGGAGTTTCCGGTAGACTGAGTATCCGGAAGGCAAATTCCATTGACTACAATTCTCCAAGAGTTTTCCGTGAAGACTTGAGTCTTCAAATAATGAAGTCCATCTGAGATGGCTGTCATGCCAAGCACCTCTCCAATCAGTTGGGGAGTGACCTTGATTTTGATACCTTTTACAAAGGTATGGAATTCCCGGCGTCCGTCAACATCATCAATAAGACTTCCAGCATTCTGATAGAAAATCCGAACTGAGTGTGGGCAATACCCAGTTTTTTCAGGAAAGTTGCAAATTGGAGCGAGACCAACTTGGTCAAACAGAGCTCCAAACTCTGCAGATCGATTCCTCATCTGTTGTACATTAACATGTCTTTCACCTATACATTCCCTCTTTTCAAAATCTTTGATTCTTGTGGAGCTGATGAATCCCTGAGGTGGTGGCTGGGTGGCTATAGGTTCGTTGATTGAAATGCCCTGAGCACTACCTCTTTTCCTCGCACTAGTTTTCATCCTTTTTCCAGTTTGTGTGGGTTCCATCGGTGCTTTCCCTTTCTCAGCTGCTGTAGGAGGAGGCTTAGTTTTGGGGGCTTCAGCAGGAGCCTTTCCTTTTGCGACAGTTGGGACAGGTGCTTCAATTTCGATGTTG
The DNA here is from genome assembly GCA_029168755.2 of Tillandsia fasciculata. NCBI lineage: Eukaryota > Viridiplantae > Streptophyta > Magnoliopsida > Poales > Bromeliaceae > Tillandsia > Tillandsia fasciculata. Next base: position 178,498 of record JAQOTM010000106.1, read on the forward strand.
TCCCAATCAATTGACTCTGTTTCCGATTCAGTATCGGAGTCAGCTTTAGCTCGTTTCGTCCTTTGGTCCTCTTTGGCTTGGCAGTGTCCTTTACGTGGACCATGGCAGCAAGTAGGAAGATGATCCAGGTGATCACCATTGCTTACAGTGCTTTGAGTTTCGAAAAGTGTCCTGTGCAGAGCCAACTCAAGAACATATGAAAAATTGTCAATTTTGAAAAATTGAAAACATTGTACCTAGACAATCATAATCATGTAGAGAAGCCAAGAATCAAATTAGTTTTCCAAAAAGAATTTTAAAAATAGATCAATTCCATGATTTACAAAAATTCCTCTTTTATGCCCTAAAACCGAATTTTTAGAAATCGAAGCCTAAAAACTCGTTAATCAAGTAAAATCCCAGCATAAAAGCAAAACTAATTGACCCAGAGTTCTTATTTCAAAAGAAATTTGATCAAAAACCATTCACAAACGAAAAAGTTCCAATTTTTCAACTCACGTTTGGTGAAAAACCATAAAAACTGAGAAAAACCGAGTTTTGATCATGAAAACTTACTTGAATCCGAAGAACTTTGAGTTTTGAAGCACCAAGAAGCAAGAAATCTAGAGAGAGAAACTCTAGAGGCTTGAAAACCAGAGATTAGGGTAAAGAAATCAAAATCTGTATGTTTCTATATAAAACCCTAGCCGTGATCCGGATCGGCCGAGAATGTGATCCGGATCGGCTACCCGCAGGAAAAATCCTGCGTTCGGGATCCGGATCACTTGCCCCGATCCGGATCGGCTACACTTTTTCTTCAGAAAAATTTAGAAAAATTCAATAAAATCCAGAAAAAGTATGTAAGCACTTTACCATGTCAACTTTAAACAAATGACATCGTTTCATACAACAAGAAATAGATTATGCAAAATCTATCAAAAATATCCAAAAATGAAACGAAAATTTACGAAAGTTAAAACACTTAAAGTTGAACAACTTCAATTACATCTATCCTGATCTTATGTGTAATGCCTTTATCAAATCATCAATTTTGGTAAAGAAAATGAAATACCAAGATCAATAGATGTTTGAAATCCCAGATAAGTTAGATAATATATCTAGACAATCTGTTGAAGGAGTGGCTCTTTGAGCATCTTTTAAAAAAAATCCCACCTTATACCAACCATGAAATACGACTGAGTCAAGTATTTCAATATGAATTTCATCAACAATTTTTCAAACAAAAATTTGCTTTTCATTCATGGAGTATCTTTTTCTTTCATTTTCTCCATGTGGTGGTAGTTTTCACACTCCTCATTGGGATGTAACTCTTTCCACATCTTTTGAGCATTTCACATTTCATTGACTCCCCCTCAATTGGCTATCAATTATTTAATATATAAGGTATTCAACCAAACCATTGATCTCGAATTCATACTCGACTAAGCAATCAAATATGATAATGACTATACCAAGAGATCATTGAGAGAGAAATTGACTTTGATCACTTAAAAGATGGTTTAATTAACGTAAATGATCATTGCAACATTGAAATATTATGACATCAAAGCATAATAAATTTCTAAATGCATAAAAGGATGCAATTAAAGTCAATTATGATTTATGCTCAATTAGTGTGCTATGTACAGAACATAGATAAAGAACAAAACAAAAAAAAACAAAAACAAAACCTAATCTAAGCAAAGGTTTCAAAAAGAGTTTATTTCAAGGAAAGCATGCCAATTGCTTTACGCAAGTGAATAAAACGTTTTTGATCCAAAGGTTTTGTTAAGATGTCGGCTAATTGATCCTCAGTTGAAATATATGACAGTTGAAGAATGTTTGATTCAACTAGCTCTCTAAGAAAATGATATCTAAGTTCAATATGTTTTGTTCTAGAGTGCAACACAGGGTTTTTAGAAATGTTAATAGCACTAGTGTTGTCACATAAAATGGTTACCGAAGATGTTGAAATTCGGAAATCGCTCAACACGCTTTTCATCCAAATCAATTGGGTTGAACAACTTCCTGCAGAAATGTACTCCGCTTCGGCAGTCGAGAGTGCTATGCAGTTCTGCTTTTTACTGTGCCATGCAACAAGGCAGTGGCCAAGATAGAAGCATGCACCACTCGTGCTTTTCCGGTCATCCACCGATCCAGCCCAATCGGCATCTGAGTATCCAACAATATCCAAAGTCGTTCCCATAGGATACCAAATTCCGAAATTGATTGTACCTTTGATATACCGGATGATCCGTTTCACCGCTTTCAGGTGAACCTCCTTCGGTGCTGATTGATATCTCGCACAAATCCCAACACTGAAGGATATATCCGGGCGACTAGCCGTGAGATATAGTAGACTTCCAATCATACTGCGGTACAGTTTCTCGTCTACATTCTCACTTTGTGATTCACTTCCAAGTCCCTTATGGCTAGTTCCCATTGGAGTCGGAAAATCTTTAGAATTTTCAAGATCAAACTTTTTGACCAACTCCAGTGCATACTTGGATTGACACAAGTGAATTCCTTCATCGTTTTGTTTAACTTGTAATCCAAGAAAATAGTTCAATTCGCCCATCATGGACATCTCAAATTCGCTTTCCATGGTCTCCGCGAATTTAGAAGCATCATTATCTCTTGTTGCTCCAAAAACAATGTCATCGACATAGATTTGAGCAACTATGAAATTGTTTTGATAATGCTTCACAAAGAGAGTCCTGTCAGCTCCCCCTCGAGTGTAGCCCTTTTCCAAAAGGTGCTTTGTCAACCTTTCGTACCATGCTCGCGGTGCTTGTTTCAGACCGTAAAGAGCCTTTTTCAGACGAAAAACATGGTTAGGTAGTTTATGATCCACAAAACCTTTCGGTTGAGCTACATAAACTTCCTCATTTAAAAATCCATTTAAAAAGGCGCTCTTAACGTCCATTTGAAATAATCTGATTTTAAAATGACAAGCGATCGCAAACAATATACGAATGGACTCGAGTCTAGCTACAGGGGCGAAAGTTTCATCAAAGTCTATACCTTCTACTTGAGAATAGCCTTGAGCAACTAACCTTGCTTTGTTCCTGATGATAGTACCTTCTTCGTTTTTCTTGTTCTTGAAGATCCATTTGGTACCTATCACATTGTGTTGCTTCGGAGGCTTCGTCAATTCCCAGACTTTGTTTCGCTCGAATTGATGGAGCTCTTCCTGCATTGCTTTAATCCAGTAATCATCTTGGAGAGCTTCATCAACATTCTTTGGTTCGATTTGAGATACATAGCATGCAAATCCGCAAACCAATTGTCTCCGTGTTCTAACTCCTTCTTGTGGATCTCCAATTATGTTCGATTCAGGGTGATCCTTGGAGATGCGTAACGTTTGAGGTAGAGGAGTAGGCGGAGGTACACGAGATGATTCCTGCACATCAGATAAGCTTGAAGAACCGTTAGATGCATCAACATTATTATCGAAAGAATTGTTAGAAGAAGATGCATTAGCAGGTGTATCATCATCAAGAGAGATATCGAGGGTAGATTTTTCAGATTCAAAATGAAAAGCTTCATCTACCTTAACATTTATCGATTCTACGATCGTCTTAGATTCTAAGTTAAAAACTCGATATGCTCTGCTGTTTGTAGAATAACCTAAGAAAATCCCTTCGTCACTTCGAGAGTCAAATTTTCCAAGATTCTCACGATCACGTAAAATAAAACACCGACTCCCAAAGATGCGAAAATATTTGATGTTAGGTTTTCTACAAAACCAAAGTTCATATGGTGTATTCAAAGTCCCCGGGCGCAAATACACGCGATTGATAACATAAACAGCAGTGTTCACCGCTTCAGCCCAAAAATAAAAAGGTAAGTTCCGGCTGTGAAGCATAACACGTGCCATTTCCTGTACGACCCTGTTTTTGCGCTCGACTACACCATTTTGTTGAGGTGTGTAAGGTGCGGAGAATTCATGTTTAATGCCATTAGAAGTGCAAAAATCAATGAATTTGGAATTTATGAATTCCCCACCTCTATCACTCCTAACTCGAGTAATCCTATCATTCTTTTCTATCATAATACGATTGCAGATTTCGAGAAAAGAATCAAAGGTATCAGCTTTTTCTTTTAAGAAGGCTACCCAAGTATATCTAGAAAAATCATCAACCAACAAGAAAATATACCATTTACCTCCCAGAGATGGTTGACGAGTTGGCCCCATTAAGTCCATATGCAAAAGTTCCAAAGGCCGTTTTGTACCTATGTGGTTCAAATTCTTGTGTGCAGTCCTAGACTGTTTTCCCTTTTGGCAACCGCCACACACAAGGTTTTGTTCAAAAGAAAGTTTCGGAACCCCCTTGACCACATCTTTATTTGAAATTCTAGCAAGTTCCTTAAAGTTTATGTGACCTAGCCTTTCATGCCAAAGTGTTTCATTTTTCAAAGATGCTAGGTTACATTTTTCAGAAATCTTAGAAGGAACTACATAACAATTGTTTTCTGATCTAACCCCCTTTAAAAAGAAAGCATGGTTCATGTCAGTTACAGTGCATTTATCAGATGAAAAATTAACTGAATAACCACTATCACACAGTTGACTTATGCTTATGAGGTTAGTCTTAAGGCCATGAACAAATAACACATTATCTAGAACCGGGCCATCTGGAATAGCTACCGTTCCCTTTCCAACAATTTTGGAAGACCGACCATCTCCGAAAACAACAAGTCCTCCGGAGTTTTTCTCAAATGTTTGAAAACAGTTTTTATCGCCGGTCATATGACGGGAACACCCGCTATCCAGGTACCAAGACGAACTATCATATGCATGCAAAGAAACATTGGTAGCAAGACAGGGAAAGATTTCACCTTTGCGCACCCAAACCTTTTTGAAGTGCGTCGGTAATGGTCGTGAAGTTGATTTCCTAGGTGAGAGCGTCTTGCTTGAAGAATTGCTGCTCCTTGATGATGTCGTCTTGAGCGGTGTACTACCAAGGCTCTTTTCCTTTGAATGAATTGCAGTTGTTTTCCGAGGAATAGCCCTTTTGGTAGTCATTGCAAGATGTGCTTGAGGTGTGCGTTTGGCTTCCGTCTTGCAATTTCTTCTTATGTGCCCTGAAATGCCACAACGAAAACATACCTTGGTTCTTGTCGATTCCGAGGAAGATGTAGTAGGTTCGTTGTCGTTGCTTGTCGTGAACACCGGTGTCGGAGGAGGAGATACCGACTGAGGCACAAATACTGTACCACTCGAACTTGGAATGTCTCCAGTTTGAGTGTATCCGAGGCCGAACTTATTTCTTTGACCGAGACCAAGAAGTCTGTCCAACTTACTCCTTCCAGAAGAAAATCTCTTTAAGTCATCCTTTAGTTGGCGTATGGTCTCCGTCATTTCCAATTTTTCCTGTCGAGCCTCGCCGTTGAGCTTCAAGAAGTAATTCGCTTTGTTCACCATATCCATATAATTCTTCTCGAGTTGCTCATTGGACTCTTGAAGGGAAACATTTGTCTTAATCAGATTGTCCCTTTCCACTTCAAGATCGGTTGAGATAGAGGTTACCCTTTTTACTTCATCTTCAAGATCCTGTAATCTCTCTTTCAACCCCTTGTTTTGCTTAGCCAGTTTCTTTGAATCCCTCAAAAGCTTATGGTAGGCTAAAACAAAATCTTCACCTTCCGAATCATCTGATTCATCGTCCGTTGCAATCTTTTCAACAGTGGAGTTGGACAGTGAGTCAGATGTACTTGCCATTAAGCACATGAAGGGTGAAGATGTAGTGGACGCGTGGAAAGCTGTCGCGTTGTCTTCTTCATCACTTGACGATGACTCATTTGACGTGGAGTTGTCATCCCAAGTAACTACTTGCATCGCTTTCTTCTTGCCGGATTCTTGTTGGGACATTTTTGTTGGCCGTAGCCTCGACATTTGAAGCACTGAACTTGTCCCTCAGAACTTTTCTTATCCTTTGAGAAGTTCTCTTGCTTTCTTGACTTGTGATTGAAGGACCCTTGCCTTTCTTCGACTTTCCGAAGGATTGAGTTTTGCTTGAATTTCCCCTTCGAAAGTTGCGGCGAAACTTCCTTGTCAAGAGAGCGAGCTGCTTCTCAAAGTCCTCCATAGAAAGTTCTCTCGTCGTCCGAGGAGGATGAATCCGCGTCTTCTTCTTTAGTTGATTTCAATGCGTAACCTGAAGACTTAGAAGAGGATGCCTTTCCAGAAGAATAGTTAGTAGGAAAAGTCATTTCATAAGTTTGTAAAGCACCTACTAATTCTTCTACACGCATTTCGTCCGGGTGTTTAATTGTTTCAATGGCTGCGACCTTCGGGCGAAATCGTTCAGGAAGAGTTCTTAGAATTTTTCTTACAACTTTAAATTCTGGAATCTTCTCTCCCAAGTTAGCACATGAGTTCACGATATCTTGCAATCGTGTGTAATAGTCAGTGAAGGATTCATTCTCTGCCATAGAGATAGAGTCAAACTTGCTCGTGAGCATTTGCAGTTTCTGAATCTTCACTAAGTTAGTTCCCTCATGCGTAACTTGAAGAACATCCCAGATTTCTTTCGCAGTCTCACATGCCGAGACGCGAGAGAACTCAGTTTGTGACAAAGCATTAAATAGAGCATTAATTCCTTTGCCATTGTAAGAAGATAAGTCTATCTCTTCCTTGGTCCATTTCGACCTAGGTTTTAAGGTGCGAACATCATCTAAAATTTCAGTTGGATTAGACCATCCTAATTCAATTGATTGCCACACCCTTTCGTCGATGGAAATTAAAAAGCTTTCATCCGTACTTTCCAGTACGCATAATTTGTTCCATCAAAGAAAGGGGGTCGATTGATGTTTCCACCTTCAACCATTGTTTACAACCCTATTCCCGCTCTGATACCACTTGTTGGGTTTAGGTTAATAAGGATCTAAATAGGGGAAAAAACACCTAGAGGGGGGTGAATAGGTGTAAACAATAAACACTCAAAAAATCATTGCGCGATAAAACCCAATGCGGAAAAATAAAAGAACACGCAAGATTTTTACGTGGAAAAACTCCAAACCGGAGTAAAAAACCACGGGACCGATAACACGGCGAAATCCACTAGAATTAACACACGTACAAGGTGATATAACGTACTCACAGACGACTCAACCTTTTACCATACGCTCCTAGTAGATCTTCTCCGCTCGCTCCACGACGCTTCTCGAATCCACGATCCGCGCCCAACGCTGAATCCACAGCGTCCAACGTCGAGTCCACGACGTCCAACCGAATCCACGGTCTTCACCCAATGGCACGCTTCGAATCCACGAACGTACCTCGCTCCGAATCCACGAGAGCGATTGCACCTTGAATCCACAAGGCCACGCGAGTCCACGCGCCGATTTTGGGTAAATCGTTGTTTGTTTGGGTGGTGATGATCCGCCGAATACTTAGATTAAAGATAGATCGGAAATACCATCTAAGTATTCATTGATTTGATTCTACTCAAAATGTGAGTATGGAAAACCTAGAATCAAATCAATCAATATAGATGAAGAAACATAGAATAGATCTATGATTTCCTTTCTTCTCTATATGTGGATTTTTTTTTCGGCTATCTTTTCTTAACCAGCCGATCTATTGCGGATGCCCTAGAAATGAATAAGGGCTATTTATAGGTTAGAAACCCTAGGAAGAATATTCGGATCAAAAACAGCCTTTTCTGGAAAGTTTTACCGACGGCGATCCGGATTGGATCTGGCGATCCGGATTGCAGAAGCACAAAGACGATTTCCAGAAAATTGCCTGTTCGGGATCCGGATCGTAGTCACCGATCCGGATCGTTCATACAGTTTTACCAAACATCATGTTCGGGATCCGGATTGCAATTCCTGATCCGGATCGAAGAAGCACACAGGTAAAACTAGTGTTCGGGATCCGGATCAGAGATGCTGCGATCCGGATTGAACCAGTGTATGAACAAACCCTTCGGGATCCGGATTGAAAGCCACGATCCGGATCCTGAACATGTTCCATGTCCAGTTTTTGATGAATAAGCAATTAAACCTCTTCCAGGTGTTTCTACACTATAAGAAGTATTCGGATCATCAAAATTCTTTAGTTAAACGTACCTGATCCTTTTGAATTCTTCTTTCTTGAGATTGAGGTAGACGATCCAAAATTTCTTCATCTTCAATCTTCAAGACTTAACACATTCACGAAATACGCCAACTCAAATTCCGTAACAGGCGTGACAGATTTTATGGTATCAGAGAGAAACGGCTTTAACCACAGTAGTCGGTGACCAATATCCACAGTGCATGATCCCACAACCAAATTGAACATGAGATAACCAAGTTGTAGGTGCTTTAGATCGCGAGTGTGCGAGAAAAAGGGTTATAGCCTCAGTGTTTTTGTAGGTCAGGTACTAGGCCAGGAACCTTAGGGTTAATGCGGTTTCTTTGTATACAGCAGCATAATGGCCCGAACTGGGTTATCAACGGAGAACGCAGGGGCAGAAAGTGCGGTGCCAACAGCGGCGGAGTATCAGCTCGTCCGACAACAACTACGAGAGGTGGCCGGGCAGTTAGCAACCTTTATGGAACAAGTGCGTCCGTTGACGCAACTGCCGACTACACCAGTGGAGGTCACCCAGGCTCCTCTGCCCGGACCAGCCGCGCCAGTGACGGGACCGCCGGTGGCGGACAGCGAGACTATGGTCGCCCCTCCTCCGACCACGGTAACCGGGGCACCGTCGGTTCAGCCAACAACACCTTTAGTAGCACCAACACCAGCAACAGCGGGACTTCTGCCGGGGTGTCACGCCCCGGGTGTAAACCAGAACCCGGGCCCGTCCACAGATCCGCCGTGCATGCGGTATTTCCCACATGCACGAAGCGTCGGTAACCTGCTCAGATATGAAATAATAATAAAAGAGCATAATAATAATCAGAGCTGAAATAAAACTACAGTATCTCAGACAGAAGCTGGAAATAAAAGTACAACAGTAAAATAAATACAAGTGTCTCTCCCAGCTCACAACTACAAAATACATAAAGCTGGCAGAAGCCAGACCCCAAAAGAAAAGAAAGAAAAACTGTCTGAGAAGATCTGGTACCCAAAAGTCAAGCAGCTACGACCCTCGGTAGGCTCTCTAACTAGTCAGCGATGCGCTTGCCCCGATCAGTTGCTGATGTCCCAGCAACTCCCACAGAGGACTCTGCAAAACAAGGGAAAAGAAGGGAACAAGAAAAACAATGGGGGTCAGTACTACTATAAACAGTAGCCTCCCCTAGTGGGTAAAGCCTCAGCTCAGATATGCCCACCAGGTGCACCGAGGCAAAAAGGAAAGAAGAAGGGAAGGGATGCTAATAAATAAAGCGACTGATAAAAATGCTATCCCTAATATGCCTCTACATGACCAACCAATAAGGATGGGAAAAGTGATTCATCAGAATCAAGTATCCGGTCATAAAGACCCAATCTGACTGCCAGTGAACACTGGCCCTGCCTGCTCTGCCAATCGAACTCAAAAACCCAGCCTGGTGCCCGGCGCTCACACCGTGGAACTCAAGAAACTAGCATGGTGCCCGGCGCTCACACCGTGGAAAGCCTACTCCGGAGTGGCACTCGAGGGGAGCGACCCACACGAGTACAAATAATACCACTGTATCAACATCTCTGTAACCACTGTCTCATAATAGCAGGACTGGATCGAGACTCAAGAAGTGGGCACAACCCTCCACTAAAGTAAGCCCGATCCCCGAACGCCCAATCTGATGCAATAAAACAATCCGGTCAACCACCCAAGATCCGTGGTCGCCGCAACCCCCTGACCACTCAGCCTGTCCCCAATTCCCCAATACCTGCCTACACTGTCCACTATACGCTCGAACCTGAGCGAGTAAGCCGCTAATGCCAACAATGAAAGGAGAAAGAGAAAAGCATGGTTTCTCCTAAGTCAATTCCAAAATAGTGTAGCAGTAAAAGATGACAATCATCAGGTGATCAGTTAAATCATGCAATGTTCCAATTTCCAAGTATAACAGTTGAAGTGATATAGGCTAGGATGACCGTTTCACATGAATAAACCTTGGTTTTGCAGTCCTCTAATTCTATGTTGTCACGGGGTATAAGTTCCAGAATTAATAAGCGATTCCCTAGAGCATGCAAGTCTAACAATCAACACGTTCAACATTGTTATAACAAAGTACTCTGACATTCCTAGTGGGCATACAAAAAGAGGAGTGTAACGACCACCCACCTGAAGCGCAACTGTCCCAACTTGTACAGTCAGAGAATACCAAAAATCCAAATCCGCGCCCCCACAATACTCCTGGTACAACAAGGAATCCACTAATTACACTAGGGTCACAATCACAGCACTAATTACCACATACAAACACAAGTACTAAACTGTCAAATTATCACCTGCAACAAATGTCCAGAAAATTCTAATAAAAATATCCTGGCGATCCTCGCGACGATAGCTTCGCAACGGTACCTTGCACGCCCAAATCCGAGTTCTGTACACCAAGATAAAAATTCAGCAAGTGGACACTCTCAAACACTAATCATGATTAAGGGTAGATTACTATTCACAGAGAGATCCTTAATTATCACCTCGAAGGAAAATTCACAAAAATCCACTAAAAATACGAGCGCGTTCCTTGCGATCCGTAGATGCAAAAGTTGTATAAGCTCGTTTCCATCAGACACTCGTGCGCGAAGATAAGGCTGAAACACTCCACTGCTGTCAAGAATTCCATACAGAAAAAGGGGGTCACTTGTAGCCTCGAAAACCGTGCCAAAACCTCGAAACGGAAAAGCGCGACTATAACGAAAGATGAAGTTCTACCTCTTAGGAGTCCACTGGTGCAAGAATCACAGGAAAATGATGTCGGGGTAGCTCGGGGGAGCAAAAACACGAACACTGCGCCGAAGGAAGAACACAAGTAAGCAACGTCGCGCCGCACCGTAAAATGGGGAACCTCGGGATTCGTGCCACCAAAATTCCTAAGATTTGGTAGGAAGATCCAGGACAAAAAGATGCAAAATTTTGCTAGAAATAGGCATTTGCAGATTTGGCTCGGTTTGGGAGAACAATAGAGGAGAAGAAGGCTCGGACTGTGCATTATATAGAGGCTGAAAAACAATTCGGAAAATACCCTCTGTGTCCCCACTTTCGGGCGCTTGGGGATTTTCGGGCGGCTACAGTAACGGGCCGGCCCAGATTTCCGGGCGCGCACAGTGCGGCCCGGCCCACAGCACAGCCCAGCCCACTAAGCCCAAAAACCCCGCTGCACCCGGTGCACCAGAGCCAGCCACTGGCGGCGTGCCACGCGTCCCCGACAAGCCGTGCACCGCGCACGACGGCCGTGCACCGCGCACGTCGGCCGGCTGCCCCGGGCGTACGGTCACCTGCCCCGGCCATCGCGTGGACCGCGCGCACCAAGTCCCGCCAATCCCGATCCGCCACGCGTCCACCCGGTCCACCGTGCACCCGGCCCAAAACTCCGTGGACCGCGAATGCTGCACCGGCCAACCGGAAGGCGCCACGTGGCCCGCCTCCGGTGCACGCCCCGCGCGGTGGACCGCGCGCCTGCCCGCGGCCTGCCCGCGCCCTGGGCCGCCGCCTGCCGCCTGCCCGCGGCGGCGCCGCCGCCCGCCGACGCTGCCCGCCGCCGCCGGCCGCCGCCGGCGATCGCCGGCGACACTGTTCCGGCATGAACAGTAACCCAAGCACAAATTTGACCAGCAAATAGCCCGTCTTGACCGTTTTCGCGCGCTGATTCCAAAAACGAGGTCCGTTTCGCCAAATTCCGCCTCCAAAATTTGCCGGAGGCTCCCGCAAGCGCCAAAAACTGTCAAAACTTCCGGGTGTCCGCTTTTGGGCATCCGGACTCCGAATTGGGCAAACCAAAAGCCAATCTCAAGTGTTTTTCCGCGCTGAATCCAAATCCACCCTCCGTTTGGCCTAAATAAAATTCTAACATTCGGCATAAGCAGCCGAAGGCCAAAACAGCTAACTAAGCTCACTGGGTCCATCAGTGGCATCCCCTTGATGCACTATGGGCCAGATACACCATCAACAGGTGTCTAAACAGTGGATTCACGGGAAAAAGCTGCATGGGGGTTCGGAATACTACACCCTCCCCCACTAAAAAAAGTTTCGTCCCCGAAACGAAAATAAACAAGCAGACGTACCTCAAACTGCGGCCTCGAACAAGAAGGGGTAGGCATCTCTCATCTCTGTCTCTAGCTCCCAAGTAGCCTCTCGCTCCTCATGATGGCTCCATAGGATCTTCACATAAGGAATGGCCCGATTGCGCAATTCCCTCACCTCACGAGCAAGAATCCGCAACGGGCGCTCCTCGAAAACCAAGTCCTCGCCGATCTCCAACGAAGTGAAGTCAATCACGTGCGACGGGTCAAACACATACTTCCTCAGAGCTGAGACGTGGAAGACATCATGAACTCCGGCCAGGCGCGGGGGCAAGGCAACTCTGTATGCCACAGGACCAACTCTATCCAGTACCTCAAAGGGTCCAATAAAACGGGGACTGAGCTTCCCCCGTACTCCAAATCTCCGGACCCCTTTCGAGGGCGAGACCTTCAAGAAGACATGATCACCAATCTGAAACTCCAGGTCTCGCCGTCGAGTATCCGCGTAGCTCCTCTGACGACTCTGGGCTGTCTCAAGATGCCGGCGAATAATCCTGACCTTTTCCTCTGCCTCCAAAAGTAACTCCGGTCCCAAAGTCCTCCTCTCACCCACGTCACTCCAATATAAGGGGGACCGACACTTGCGTCCATACAACGCTTCAAACGGAGCCATCCGGATGCTCGCCTGATAGCTGTTGTTGTACGCAAACTCAACTAAAGATAAGTGCCGGTACCACCCTCCTCCAAAATCCATAACGCACGCTCTAAGCATATCCTCGAGGGTCTGAATGGTGCGCTCTGACTGCCCATCGGTCTGTGGGTGGAAAGCAGTGCTAAACCTGAGCTGAGTCCCCAAAGCAGAATGCAAACTCCCCCAAAAGCGTGATACGAATCTCGGGTCCCGATCTGACACAATCGAAGCAGGGATACCGTGAAGCCTCACAATCTCATCCATATACAACTGTGCCAAATGCTCCAATGACCAAGTCATCTGAACTGGCAAGAAGTGCGCCGACTTGGTGAGTCTGTCAACAATAACCCAGATCGCATCTGCCCCGCTCTGCGCCCTCGGCAATCCAGTGACGAAATCCATAGTGATGTGGTCCCATTTCCACTCGGGAATTGGAAGACTCTGCAACTTGCCAGCAGGAACGCGATGCTCTGCTTTCACTTGCTGACAAGTTAAACAATGAGCAACGAATCTCCCAACATCCCGCTTCATTCCGGGCCACCAAAACTGTGCCTTGAGGTCCTTATACATCTTAGTACCTCCAGGGTGGATAGTATAAGGTGTATAGTGGGCCTCTCTCAAAATCTGATCTCTAATCTCCTGATCCATAGGCACACACACTCGGTCCCTGTACCGCAGTACTCCCGAGCTGTTCACAGAAAAATCCCCTGTCTGATCTGCCTGAAGCTGCGTCCTGATCCTCATCAAGTGGGGGTCCTCACTCTGAGTGTCCCTGATCCTCTCCAACAGAGTGGGCTGCAAGACCATAGACATGAGTCTAGCAGAGACCCCAGGGGATACTACCTCCAGCTGTAATCTCCTCATCTGCTCGACCAACGGCGCCTGCTGCGAGATCAATAAGCTCAGGCTCGTCCTCCTGCTCAAAGCATCCGCCACAACATTGGCCTTGCCGGGGTGATAAAGGATACTCAGATCATAATCCTTTAGCAGCTCTAACCACCGGCGTTGCCTCAAATTCAGCTCCTTTTGAGTGAACAGATACTTCAAGCTCTTGTGATCAGTATAAATCTCGCAATGCTCACCATACAAGTAATGCCGCCACAGCTTCAGAGCATACACCACCGCTGCCAACTCCAGATCATGAGTAGGGTAATTTTTCTCATAATCCTTTAATTGCCTCGAAGCATAGGCAATTACCCTACCCTGCTGCATCAACACACAGCCCAAACCACTAAGTGAGGCATCACTGTAAATCACAAATCCTTCCCCCATAACAGGGAGGGCAAGGATTGGAGCGGTCATCAACCTCTGCTTCAGCTCCTGGAAACAACTCTGGCAAGTCTCGCTCCAGACAAACTTAACTCCTTTCCTGGTCAGACGAGTGAGGGGAGAGGAAAGCTTCGCAAAGCCTTCCACAAAGCGCCGATAGTAGCCCGCCAAACCAAGAAAGCTCCGCACCTCAGTGATAGTCGTCGGCCTCGGCCAATCTCGAATAGCATCCACCTTGGCCGGATCCACCATCACTCCAGCAGCTGAAACGACATGACCCAGAAAAGCAACCTCCCGAAGCCAAAACTCACACTTTTTGAACTTAGCATACAGCTTCTTCTCTCGCAGAAGCTGTAGCACGGTCCTCAAGTGCTCCTCGTGCTCCAAATCACTCCGGGAGTAAATCAGAATATCATCTATAAACACCACCACAAATCGATCCAAAAACGGCTGAAAAATCCTGTTCATCAAGTCCATGAATGCGGCAGGGGCATTGGTCAACCCAAAAGGCATCACAGTGAACTCATAATGCCCGTACCGCGATCTGAAAGCCGTCTTGGAGATGTCCTCGGCCCTCACCCTCAGCTGGTGGTAACCGGACTGCAGATCAATCTTCGAGAACACCGATGCTCCCTGTAACTGATCAAACAAATCATCAATCCGGGGGAGGGGATACTTGTTCCGGATGGTCACTTTGTTCAATTCCCGATAATCCACACACAACCGCAGTGATCCATCCTTCTTCTTCACAAACAACACGGGCGCTCCCCACGGAGAAACACTGGGTCGAATGAAGCCCCTATCCAACAGATCCTGAAGCTGGGCCTTCAACTCCCTCAACTCGGCTGGCGCCATCCTATAAGGTGCCTTTGAGATTGGTGCAGTTCCAGGAACTACATCAATCCCGAACTCAATCTCCCTCTCCGGCGGCATCGTCGTCAACTCAGGGGGAAATACATCTGGGAACTCGCGGACAATAGAGATATCCTCGAGTCCCAGTGCCGCCGTAGGCACCTCCACCACAGTGGCCAAAAAGGCAGTGCAACCCCTACTCATCATCCTCCTAGCTCTGGCCGAGGAAATGGTCGCTGCGAACAGCGTGCTCTGGCAGCCTCTGAAAATGAACTCCTCCTGTCCTGGCTCGCGAAGAGTCACCGTCCTCTCTCTGCAGTCGATAGTGGCGAAGTACCGCGACAGCCAATCCATCCCAAGTACCAAATCAAAATCCTGGAGCTGCTGCAAAACAAGCAAGTCTGCAGGCAAAATCCAAGGCCCCAACTGCACTGGGCAAGCCACACAACGCTCCTCGACATGCAGAATATGATCAGGAATCCGCACCTCTACTGAATAAGATAAGGACTCTACCTCTAGACCATGCAGGGATGCAAATGCTCGACTAATGAAGGAATGAGATGCTCCAGTGTCGAATAAGGTACGAGCCCGAATATCAAAGAGTAGAATAATACCTGCCACCACCTGGTCTGCCGCTGAAGAATCCGCCAACTGGGCGGTATACACCCGCCCGCTCGGTGCTGGAGGTCGAGAGTCTACAGGATAAGAAGTGGACGGCCTGCTCGCTGGAGCATAAGGCCGCTGAGCTGGTGGCCGCTGCTGCTGAGGGGGAAAGGGAACCGATGCCGAAGACGGTGCCGAGGAAGTAGAAAGGGGGCAAGTGGCTCGCACATGCCCAGGCTGCCCACAACGGAAGCATCGACCCCATCTCTGATCACAAGTAATGGCGGCATGCTGACCTCCACAGAAAATACATCGGTCAGAAGGTCGGGGCTGTCTCGGCTGCTGCTGCTGTCTCGAGGACTGCTGCTGAGACCTCTGCTGCCTCTGCTGTGGTCTCTGCTGCTGGTGCTGCTGCTGTGGATGCTGCTGCGGTCTCTGGGGTCCCCCAGGCCCTCTCCTATCAGATCGACCACGGCCAAAAGACTGAGACTGCGGCGGCCGTGGCGGTCTCCAAGAGCTGGTCTGTCCCCCATCCTCTGGGGCTGGTCGCTTCCTGTCGGAACTCTGCGCGACCGCAGCCCTCCGTCTGGCCACCTCCTGATCGCCTCTCTCCACCCACTGTGCATGCTCTGCGGCTGCCTCCAGAGTCTGAAATCTCTGAGCATGCACAAGTGTGTATATCTCCGGGCGAAGGCCCCCCTCAAAAAGCTCAACCTGGTGCGGACCGTCGCGGGCGACATAAGGCACACAGTTCAGCAACTCCCTGAACTCCTGAAAGTAAGCATGGGTCGGTCGCTCGCCCTGCTGCAAATTCTTCAGATCATCCTCTAACTTTTTCTTCACGCTGGTAGAGAAGTAGGTGTCCAACACCATCCGTCTGAACTCCTCCCAAGGTAGCTGCCTAGTGATCCGGAACTCCAGTGGCTCAACTCGCTGCCACCAAAAGTCAGCATCTCCGTCCAAACAGTGCACCGCCATGTGCACTCGGTACCTCGGGTCGATGAAGAAGTCCCGGAAAAGCTTCTCCATCGCAGAAAGCCAAATCCCAACAGCCCGGGGCTGAGCATCCCGCCCCGAAAACCTCGGTGGTCCCCGCTTGACAAACGCCGCGAGTCTGTCAGCAAAATCCCGCTCCTCCTCCGTAGTCAAGGGCTGAAACGCCGCAGAAGCCCCGATACTCGAAGATGGCGCCGATGGCGCAAAAGGTGCAACAGGAGGCGCAGGGGCCTCCGGAACAGCTGGGGGTGGTGCCTCCCTCTGAGCAAGCAGCTGCTCAATCCTCTGCTCCTGGCGGCGCTGACCCTCCGCCAACTGGGCCACCAAGGCCCTCAACTCAGCAAGCTCAGGTGGTGTAGGCTGCTCTGGCTCAGCAGGGGGCGAAGGAACACCCCGAGTGGGAATCCGACGTCGAGGAGGCATCCTGCCACAAGAAACCAAACATCAGCAACAAAACCCCACACGACCCAATCTGGCGAAAGTCAAAAGACATCCCCCTATTTCTGTAACCTTAGGTTGTCTGCAGCCAACATAATGGTTCAACAGAAATAGACTATGTCAATCACTCTTCACTCACTGGAAGAGTTAACAATAATAATCACCGACTTCCGCAACAAGTCACGCTACTCACGCCCTATAATCCTAGGGTCTGTCAAAAGCCTAGGGTTTCCTAAGTCCCAACTGACCTATCCCTAAGCTCTGATACCAACTTAATCTGTCACGCCCCGGGTGTAAACCAGAACCCGGGCCCGTCCACAGATCCGCCGTGCATGCGGTATTTCCCACATGCACGAAGCGTCGGTAACCTGCTCAGATATGAAATAATAATAAAAGAGCATAATAATAATCAGAGCTGAAATAAAACTACAGTATCTCAGACAGAAGCTGGAAATAAAAGTACAACAGTAAAATAAATACAAGTGTCTCTCCCAGCTCACAACTACAAAATACATAAAGCTGGCAGAAGCCAGACCCCAAAAGAAAAGAAAGAAAAACTGTCTGAGAAGATCTGGTACCCAAAAGTCAAGCAGCTACGACCCTCGGTAGGCTCTCTAACTAGTCAGCGATGCGCTTGCCCCGATCAGTTGCTGATGTCCCAGCAACTCCCACAGAGGACTCTGCAAAACAAGGGAAAAGAAGGGAACAAGAAAAACAATGGGGGTCAGTACTACTATAAACAGTAGCCTCCCCTAGTGGGTAAAGCCTCAGCTCAGATATGCCCACCAGGTGCACCGAGGCAAAAAGGAAAGAAGAAGGGAAGGGATGCTAATAAATAAAGCGACTGATAAAAATGCTATCCCTAATATGCCTCTACATGACCAACCAATAAGGATGGGAAAAGTGATTCATCAGAATCAAGTATCCGGTCATAAAGACCCAATCTGACTGCCAGTGAACACTGGCCCTGCCTGCTCTGCCAATCGAACTCAAAAACCCAGCCTGGTGCCCGGCGCTCACACCGTGGAACTCAAGAAACTAGCATGGTGCCCGGCGCTCACACCGTGGAAAGCCTACTCCGGAGTGGCACTCGAGGGGAGCGACCCACACGAGTACAAATAATACCACTGTATCAACATCTCTGTAACCACTGTCTCATAATAGCAGGACTGGATCGAGACTCAAGAAGTGGGCACAACCCTCCACTAAAGTAAGCCCGATCCCCGAACGCCCAATCTGATGCAATAAAACAATCCGGTCAACCACCCAAGATCCGTGGTCGCCGCAACCCCCTGACCACTCAGCCTGTCCCCAATTCCCCAATACCTGCCTACACTGTCCACTATACGCTCGAACCTGAGCGAGTAAGCCGCTAATGCCAACAATGAAAGGAGAAAGAGAAAAGCATGGTTTCTCCTAAGTCAATTCCAAAATAGTGTAGCAGTAAAAGATGACAATCATCAGGTGATCAGTTAAATCATGCAATGTTCCAATTTCCAAGTATAACAGTTGAAGTGATATAGGCTAGGATGACCGTTTCACATGAATAAACCTTGGTTTTGCAGTCCTCTAATTCTATGTTGTCACGGGGTATAAGTTCCAGAATTAATAAGCGATTCCCTAGAGCATGCAAGTCTAACAATCAACACGTTCAACATTGTTATAACAAAGTACTCTGACATTCCTAGTGGGCATACAAAAAGAGGAGTGTAACGACCACCCACCTGAAGCGCAACTGTCCCAACTTGTACAGTCAGAGAATACCAAAAATCCAAATCCGCGCCCCCACAATACTCCTGGTACAACAAGGAATCCACTAATTACACTAGGGTCACAATCACAGCACTAATTACCACATACAAACACAAGTACTAAACTGTCAAATTATCACCTGCAACAAATGTCCAGAAAATTCTAATAAAAATATCCTGGCGATCCTCGCGACGATAGCTTCGCAACGGTACCTTGCACGCCCAAATCCGAGTTCTGTACACCAAGATAAAAATTCAGCAAGTGGACACTCTCAAACACTAATCATGATTAAGGGTAGATTACTATTCACAGAGAGATCCTTAATTATCACCTCGAAGGAAAATTCACAAAAATCCACTAAAAATACGAGCGCGTTCCTTGCGATCCGTAGATGCAAAAGTTGTATAAGCTCGTTTCCATCAGACACTCGTGCGCGAAGATAAGGCTGAAACACTCCACTGCTGTCAAGAATTCCATACAGAAAAAGGGGGTCACTTGTAGCCTCGAAAACCGTGCCAAAACCTCGAAACGGAAAAGCGCGACTATAACGAAAGATGAAGTTCTACCTCTTAGGAGTCCACTGGTGCAAGAATCACAGGAAAATGATGTCGGGGTAGCTCGGGGGAGCAAAAACACGAACACTGCGCCGAAGGAAGAACACAAGTAAGCAACGTCGCGCCGCACCGTAAAATGGGGAACCTCGGGATTCGTGCCACCAAAATTCCTAAGATTTGGTAGGAAGATCCAGGACAAAAAGATGCAAAATTTTGCTAGAAATAGGCATTTGCAGATTTGGCTCGGTTTGGGAGAACAATAGAGGAGAAGAAGGCTCGGACTGTGCATTATATAGAGGCTGAAAAACAATTCGGAAAATACCCTCTGTGTCCCCACTTTCGGGCGCTTGGGGATTTTCGGGCGGCTACAGTAACGGGCCGGCCCAGATTTCCGGGCGCGCACAGTGCGGCCCGGCCCACAGCACAGCCCAGCCCACTAAGCCCAAAAACCCCGCTGCACCCGGTGCACCAGAGCCAGCCACTGGCGGCGTGCCACGCGTCCCCGACAAGCCGTGCACCGCGCACGACGGCCGTGCACCGCGCACGTCGGCCGGCTGCCCCGGGCGTACGGTCACCTGCCCCGGCCATCGCGTGGACCGCGCGCACCAAGTCCCGCCAATCCCGATCCGCCACGCGTCCACCCGGTCCACCGTGCACCCGGCCCAAAACTCCGTGGACCGCGAATGCTGCACCGGCCAACCGGAAGGCGCCACGTGGCCCGCCTCCGGTGCACGCCCCGCGCGGTGGACCGCGCGCCTGCCCGCGGCCTGCCCGCGCCCTGGGCCGCCGCCTGCCGCCTGCCCGCGGCGGCGCCGCCGCCCGCCGACGCTGCCCGCCGCCGCCGGCCGCCGCCGGCGATCGCCGGCGACACTGTTCCGGCATGAACAGTAACCCAAGCACAAATTTGACCAGCAAATAGCCCGTCTTGACCGTTTTCGCGCGCTGATTCCAAAAACGAGGTCCGTTTCGCCAAATTCCGCCTCCAAAATTTGCCGGAGGCTCCCGCAAGCGCCAAAAACTGTCAAAACTTCCGGGTGTCCGCTTTTGGGCATCCGGACTCCGAATTGGGCAAACCAAAAGCCAATCTCAAGTGTTTTTCCGCGCTGAATCCAAATCCACCCTCCGTTTGGCCTAAATAAAATTCTAACATTCGGCATAAGCAGCCGAAGGCCAAAACAGCTAACTAAGCTCACTGGGTCCATCAGTGGCATCCCCTTGATGCACTATGGGCCAGATACACCATCAACAGGTGTCTAAACAGTGGATTCACGGGAAAAAGCTGCATGGGGGTTCGGAATACTACACGGGGGCCACTGTTGGAGACCCCTTGAGAGAGACCGTGGTGGCGCCTACCCCTAGAATGACCACCGATGCCGCGGGGAAAGCCCCTATCCAACAAACCGAGCGGGATAGGGCGAGAGCGGACTTGATGGACTTCAAGAGGTATGACCCACCCGAGTTTGAGGGAGAGACGACCGACCCTTGGGTCGTGGAAAAATGGGGAGACACCATGGAAAGGCTCTTCGAAGACCTGCTGATAGAGGAGCAGGAGCGGGTCCCCTTGGCGGTCAACTTTCTAGAGGGAAACGCCCGCATGTGGTGGAAGGCGGTGTGCTCGGACCCCTCGGAGGGCACCGCCCTCCCATCTTGGTCCTCGTTCCGAGAAAAATTGTTTGGGGCATTCTTATCCGACAGCATCAAACAGCAGATGGAAGACGACCTGATGCACATCAAGCAAGGAAGTCGGACAGTTATGGGGTACCAACGGGCAATTGTGAGGTTGGTCAAATGCGTCCCCTCTGTCATAAGAGACGAATCTCATAAGGCCCATCTTTTTATGGATGGTTTACGGAGCGACGTCTTCAAGGTGGTGCAAGCGGCGGATTTGCACACCTTCCAGGAGGTGGTCGATAGGGCCAACGTGGTGGAGCGCGGATTTATGTTTTCACAAGCCCGACGGGAGAGCTCGAAATACGGCGGGGATAAGAAACGAACTCGGCCTTATTTCAGAAAAGAGCATACCAAGGGGAGCCGGCCTCCTAAACGCCCGAGATCACAACAAGGAGCCAAGAATGCGCCGACGGGAGGACAAAGGCCGGTGTACAAGCCTTGCATCATTTGCGATGGATTACACTCAGTGATCGAATGTCCCCAGAAGCAAGACCACTGTTTTCGATGCGGCAAACCGGGGCACTTACGTTTCAACTGCCCCTTGAACATGGGGACATCATCCGTAGCAGCATCTATACCTTCGTCTCAGCAACCGGGAGGAGGGAGAGTCTATACGATGACCCACCAGGGGACGAACCCACAGAGCACGATGTAACAGGTAATACTCGAGTTTCAAATCTTCATGCTGGAACCTTTGTGTTAACACCTGAGCGTCCCACTCTTTCACCTCGCTTCATGTTTTCGCCCTACCTTAGTTATTAGAAGAAATCCCCACCGTAGAAATAAGCTCGGTCGGATCCTCAGGCTACCCCTCGAGGCAGGCTACTGTACTCCTTCCTGCCCAGCGAGGGTGAGGCGGGTTCTTAGTCTCTAAGAACTAATGAGGTTTCCGTTAAGGGTTATCGGCTTAACGCTTGGGACTAACGGTCACGGTAATCTTTAAGCGGTAGTTGACTGCTTGAAGTTCCAAGCGTGTCTCCGGGAACCGGACTTACCGGAACTTGTAAACTTAGCTTGTAGGAACGCTTCTTTGCTCGTTTTTTTTTTCTTTTGTTGTGCGGGCAAGAAACTTGGTAGAAGGCAGTTGGGTAGCGTTCACGAGTTCCGTATAGATCTTTACACAAGAAGAACAAGTACCCTCCCTACCCCGGATGGATGACTTATGCGATCAACTACAAGGAGCAACGGCATTCCCAAAGATTGATTTGCGGTCCGGCTATCGCCAGCCTAGAGTCCGGGGTGAGGACATACTGAAAACAGACCTGCGAGCTCGGAATAGTCAACATGAGTTTACGGTTATACCGTTTAGACTCGTTAACGCACCAGTGGTGCTCACAGGCATGATGAATAGGATACTCAAGCCCTTCTTAGACCAGTCGATGATGGTCTATAGTTGACGTTCCGATCTACTCTTGCACAGACAAGGGTATGGGGAACACTTGCGAGTAAACCCCCAGGTCCTCCGGGACCAGGAAACTGTGTGCCAAAACTCATAAAGTGTGAGTTCTGGCTCCGCGAGGAGGACTTTTTGGGGCATATCATTTCGGCGTCTAGAATTGCAGTCGACCCGAAGAAGATAATTTCGGTAACCGACGGGGCTCCGGCCGACAACGGTAACCGAGATTCGAAGCTCCCTGGGTTTGGCAGGGAATTACAGACATTTTGAGGAAGGCTTCTCCAAGATAGCAATGTCCCTGACTCGCCTGACCCAAAAAGGGGAGAAGTTTATCTGGACTGACCAATGCCAGAAGAGTTTTGAGGAACTCAAAGTCAGGTTGACGCAGGCCCTGGTGCTCGCTCTACCGGAACCTGGTGAAGACTTTGAGGTTTATTGTGAGGCGTGCTTATGCAACGGGGTGAGGTCATAGCCTACGCGTCAGGGCAACCCAAAGAGTACGAGAGAAACTACCCCGTGCACGACCTGGAGCTTGCAGCGGTCGTGTTCGTCCTCAAACTGTGGAGTCACTATTTGTACGGTACACATTGCAATGTGTACTCCGATCATCAGAGGCTCAAGTACCTCTTCACTCAGAGGGAGTTGAATTTGCGGCAAAGGCGGTGGTTCGAGTTACTAAAGGACTATGATCTAACCATCCACTACCACCTCGGGGAGGCAAATGTGATGGCTGACGCCTGGAGCCGCAAGGGACAGGCATAAGGAGTAGGTGTAAGTGCTATCATCCAGCAGGACCGTCCGATTGCATAGTTAGGACTGGAAGTGGTGCCAGCGGGCACGGCCGCATAACTCTTGACCCTGGTGGTCAGACCTACCCTGCTGGACAGGATTCTGAAAGGGGAATTGACCGATGGCCAGCTACAACTGGTGCGAGACAGAATGTCCTCGGAGCAAGGCGGAGTTTTTATGACTGACCCAGATAATGTAATAAGGTACCGGGGACGAATTTGTGTACCCGATAAGCTAGAAACGAGGGAAGAAAATCTAGCAAAAGTATATAATGTCCCCTACACTGCGCATCCCGGAGGCACAAAGATGTACAAGGATCTGTGGCAGACCTCCTGGTGGCCCAAATTAAAGAGCGATGTGACACAATGCATGGCGCATTATTGGGTGCGCCAAAGGGGGGAAAGCGAAACATCAGCGATCGGCGGGGGAAACAGACGTTTCGGCTTACGAGGGAAGTAGTAGCAGGAAAGACCCCTTACGAAGAGTAATGTTGGTCTCAACCCCAGGAGAAACCTTGGAACAAAATACCTTGTACTTTCCTGCCCAATAAGGATGTGAAGACTTAGTTGTCTTATGTGCTGGCTATTTATTTAAGGGTTAAATAGGTCCAACTTCCAGATCCGTGGCGTTGTGACAGTACGCTTTAGGTAAATGGGTTGTGAATTTCAAATAGTACGAGCTTTTGGGGATTAATGGATGACGCCAATGACTCGACATCCGGGATTTTTGGAGCGTGTAGGCCAGGGGGCAAACCGGTCGGCTCTACTGCCAAACCTCGATACGACTGCTGGCGCGGGAGGAAAAGAAACTTCGCAACCGGACAATCCCCTACGTGAAGGTGCAATGGAGTAACCGTTAGGAGCGCGAGACGACTTGGGGGCTTAAGACGAAAATGAAAGAGTGTTTTCGCGAATTGTTTAGCGAGGGTTGAGTTTAAGTTTCGAGGACGAAACTTCTTATAAAGTGTGAGTGGTGTAAAGACACGACTTTTTGTAATATTTAACCCTCCTTATAATTAAGTGTTCTTTTAGTACTCCGGGATTATCGTATTTTTGTGAGCCGGTCGGTGTGTGGCGTGAGTATTTTTCTGTGAAAGAGCACGAAAAATGATGACCGACGGTGCAATCGGATCTGAAATCCGATGTCATGATCTCCCGGAACGGAATTTTTAGTGATGCGTTGACTAAGCGTGCATCGGAATTCGTGCAAAATATCTTGCACGCGCTACGGAATAATGGGAGTTTATCTCGTAGGAATAATTAATTAAATAATTAATTATTCGATGATGGGAATTAAAAACAGATTTTTGGTTGTACGTAAGAAAAGGGAAAATAAAATAAATAAATAATAAGAGGATAATTAAACCCCGTTTACCGGAAGGAAAACCCTAATTTAAAATACCGCCTCCTCAAACCCTTCCCTCTCGTGCGTATCGAAAACCAAAATAATAAAACCCTAGTGCGAAGAAGAGAAAAGAAAAGAGAACCCTAATGGAGGAGAAAAGAAGGAAAGAAGGAGAAAGCGGAGGAACCCGATCGCTCCGATTGACTTGCCGGAGACCGGAGAACGAGACGCCATCACCTACGGGGAGCGGATCCGGATCCCCAACGCCGCGAAGGGGCAAGATCGGTTCTTTGATCGAGGTTAGCGATCGCTAATTCTTTTTGTTGAATTAATCGGGGGTTTTCCGTGTTCTTGTAAGGTCGTTTTAATCGGTACATCGATCACAGGTTTTGTTGGGTTTTTGATCAATGTTTTGTTCGTTTGCTTGATCGGGTGTGATCGATGGTTTTTATCGGACTTGGTCGGAAGTTTGATCGGGATTCCGATCAATGTTTTGGTTGTTCGTTGATCAACGGTTTAGTCGTTAGATTTATTCGGGGATTTTTGTGGGTGTTTCGTTAGATCATAGTGGGTTAACGGGAGGCCGCCGCCGCCGTTTTTAAACGGGAGGCCGCCGCCGCCGTTACCATGGTCGCGGGGTCTTCGCCGGAGTCGCACGGGAGCGAAAACGGAGAAGAAACCGCGAAACGGGAGCGAAAACGGAGAAGAAATCGCGAAACGGGAAGTTACTGTGCATTCCCGTACAGCGCGGTCCACAGGTCCAGGCGTGCACCCGGCGCACGCCCGCAGCATCGGAAGAGCAGACCCGGCGCACGATTCCGTGCGCCGGCCCGGCCCGTTCAGCGCGGTGCACGCTCTAGGCGTGCACCCGGCGCACATCTCCGCAGCGGGAAGCGTGAGCCCGGTGCGCGCCTCCAGCGTGCACCGGCCCGGCCCGTTCCGCAGGGTGCACGCCTCCTGTGTGCACCCGGCGCGCGCCGCCCGACCGCCGATGCGCAGACCCGGTCCACGTGCCACCCTGTGCACCACTCGACAGCCCATAGTTCGGAAGCTCCGTTTTTGTCCGTTTTTCCACCGTTTTGAGCGCCGTTTTCGCCGTTGGGATCACCATTCCCGCGGTTTTCTTGGTATGGCCACTTAGGATCTTTTTGGTCACTGTTTCGCCATGACGGGTACTAGTTTCGCCGACGCTCGGCGCCTTGACGAAATCGTCGGGGTCGCGCCGTCGGGCCTTTTCCTTGGCATTTTCGCCGTCGGAGTCCTCTTGGTTTAACCATGGATGTCCCGAGTTGGCTACCGATTGAGATTTGGGTTTTACTTGACGGTTTTGATTTTTGGTTGATGATGCGGTCCTCTTGGCACAGTGATTTTGGTTTTCACTGGGTTGCGTTACAGTAGTCGGGACCACTGATTTTGCCTGCTTAGGGTAAAGTATTAATTTGTGCCTTTGGTTGTTTCGTTAGGCCGCGTGAAGTTCCGATTGCTTAAGAGGATCACGGGAGCGGTCGTTTATCTTCATTCCAGGTGGGTTCTTTTGCATCAAGTGCTGTAAGTGCATTATGTGCAACGTATCACTAAAGTATCTAATACTAACTGGTTTAATAAAGTAGATGAGATGTTTCTAATGTGTTAACCCTTCGCATATTATGTACCGTTCTTTTGTTAATGTTTGTGGCGACCAAGGGTCGCGATATTTAATTTACGCCGACTTCGGCAACCCAGCTTTGGATGCTGCACGTACACAGGCGGAATGGCCCCCGCATGGGTGTACTTTTTCGGAGAAGTGGTCTGAATGACCCGTGTGCCCCACGTGTGTTGTTTGGGGACCTCTTCACGATGGCTAAACGTGTCGCCCACGCATCGTGAAGGGGTAAGAGCATCGTATGTGTCGCGTGGGGAGATCATCGACTACCCTGACGCGACGGTGTCACTAAATTAAATAAAGTAAATTCAGGGCGAAGGATAGCGAAAGGTTTCGGTACAGCGTATTTTGTCTAAAACTTATTGTTTATCATTGTTGAAACATCTACTTTATTTGTCACTGACTTTACCCACTCCGTGACAGGTTCTCATAAGTATGGTCTTCGGGACGGTGGTGAGGCAACGCAATAACAATAATAACCATGGCCGCATGAGGCCTTTTATCAAAACTATGATTTGGGGTTATCTCTTTCTTGATCTTAGTTAAACTGCAGTTCTTTTTGTGCGTATGTGGATCATGCTGGATATTAGGTTAATTAGTTAGTTGTTTGGATGTGATTTATGGTTTTAACCTTGCGGCCGTTTTACGATGTCAAAAGGATTTCGAAAATGATTTTCAAAAATAGGGTGTCGTGTGGGCACCACTTTGAAAACCTTGTGGATTTATCTTTTCAAATAATAAAGCCGCCTTAATGTGAATGTTTAGACGCTTTTAAAGGAATGGGTGTCGAGTGGACACCGTTTGCAAACTTGTAGGTTATCTCATTGATACTGAATGTTTACTCGCTAGTATTTGTTCACTGTGGCTGTGTGATTAAAGTTGTATGTTGAATGTTGTGAATGACATTGTTGTAAACGTGACGCCGTACATATACGAATGAGACTCTGTCTGTTTGCAGGGTGAATTTGTATATGTGGCGGGTCTGGCACGCACCGGTAGGCGAGGTCGTTCTCACTTGCATTTCAAAAAGAAAAAAAAAATAAACACATTTTCCGCTTATCCTGAGACCTCCGGGGCGTGACACGTGCTGCTGGGTGAAGACCGTGGATTCGGTCGGACGTCGTGGACTCGATGTTGGACGCCGTGGATTCGGCGTTGGGCGCTGATCGTGGATTCGAGAAGCGTTGCGGAGCGAGCGGAGAAGATCTACTAGGAGCGTATGGAAAAGGTTGAGTCGTAAGTGTGTACGGTATATCACCTTGTACGTGTTTTAATTCTAGTGGATTTCGCCGTGTTATCGGTCCCGTGGTTTTTTACTCCGGTTTGGAGTTTTTCCACGTAAAAATCTTGCGTGTTATTTTTTATTTCCGCATTGGGTTTTATTGCGCAATGATTTTTTGAGTGTTTACTGTTTACACCTATTCACCCCCCTCTAGGTGTTTTTTCCCCTATTTAGATCCAATTAATACATAACCCAACAACCCGTCCTTGGAGTGTAGCTGTACCCCTTTTGGAGCTTTGTAGTACAGTCTGCTGGATTATTATAGATAGTTACTGTTGAGAGTTTTACTTTCGAGAAACTTATGTTGTGAGGTTCAGACCTGTACTATTTGGAGTTGTATTTATTTATTTTAGTAGTTTACTTTTCAGATCTGATATCTATATAGCTGTAGTATTATCTTTTGCAGGTTAGACGCTTCGTCTATGTGGGGCTTCTTGTATGGGCGGCGGATCGGTTGGCGGGCCCGGGTCGCAGTTTCAACCCCGGGGCGTGACACCATGCCCTATCAAGGTCTGAAGGCAACAATATAATCCTGGTGGTGGTCGATCGACTCACCAAATACACCCACTTCATATCCCTGACCCACCCATATAATGTACAAGAGGTGGCAAGAGCATTCTTGGATATAGTGTATAATCTACATGGATTACCCAAAAGGATTGTATCAGACAGAGACAAGGTGTTTACCAACCAAGTATGGACAGGCCTCTTCAAACTATTAGGGGTCAAGCTACAGATGAGTTCAGCCTACCACCCTCAATCAAATGGGCAAACGGAGAGATTCAACAGATGTGTGGAGACCTACCTTCGCTGCATGAGCTTACAGTATCCGCGTAGATGGCGCAAGTGGTTGACCTTGGCTGAGTGGTGGTATAACACCAACCACCACTCCTCCTTAGGGATGACCCTATTTCAGGCTCTATACAGATACCCCCCACCAACACATACTGTGGTTAACTTGGACATGAACACAGGACCGACAGTGGAAGAATGGAACTAGGAAAAGGATAGGGTAATACGGGTACTACGGGTTAGATTGAAGTTAGCACAAAATAGGATAAAGCAGAATGCCGATAAGAGGAGAGTAGACAAGGAATATAGAGAAGGAGAGATGGTCTACCTGAAACTTCAACCTTATCGACAAAGTAGCGTCGCCCTCAGGCACAACATCAAGCTTACCTCAAGGTACTATAGACCCTTCAGGATCTTGGACAGGATCGGCCTAGTGGCTTATAGGCTGCAACTTCTCGAGGGCTCCAAAATCTACTCAGTATTCCATATCTCACTCCTCAAGCGTGGAATCCCCTCCCTAACTCAAATATCCCCCTACCGTACCATTGATAAGCGAAGAAGGCCAACTTTTGGCACAACCGGAGAAAATATTAGACCGCCAGATGGTCCGGTGGGGAAGGAGAGAGGCGACTCAAGTGCTAGTCAAATGGAGCAACTTAGATGAAGTCGAAGCCACATAGGAGGAATACTGGAGTCTTAAGGCCCAGTTCCTTGGATTCGACCCTTGAGGACAAGGGTCGATTTAAGGGGGAGGGAGTTGTAGCATCCCAAGGCAACACCAGAAAGGAGGAAACCAGAAGCGAGAAAGAAGTAGAGCGATAGAGAGATCAAGGTAGAAGATGGGAGGATAAGATGGTATCTAGCTACAATCAAAGGGCAGCTAGAGTCAATAAGCTCCCATCTATTGGAATGGGTACTAAGCAGTAGTGGAGCGGGCACTAAGCGGGTGGAACCCCCGTGGTACTAATCCACGTGAGAGTTAATTAGAAACCCATGTTGTTATCCTGGCCCATATCCATAATAGGCCCATAATAGTCCATATATTACTAAATTATGTACCATAATAGTGTAGCACATTATGCTATAGAAATTGCACTTTAGTACCCGTTAGGAAGAGTATAAGCATTATTGTAAGGAGTTGGAAATTAAGCAATGAGATAGTAATATTACTTCTTCCCCAATTCTCTCTAACCCTCTCATTCTCTCCTTCACTCTACCTCACTTCTATTTTCTCTAATCCTTCCTAATTCCCTCTTACTCTTTCCTCTTCCTCATTCACCTGACCTACAATCCCCTCTCAATTTTATCGGTCTCTCGGGTGGGAGACACCATCATCCTTGTTGCCATCCACAAGCTTAGATTATTCTCATCCTTGGCAGGTTGCGACAAGTCCGAGATATTACATGGACATAGGATAAATATATTCCTCTAAGAATCGTCTTAAATACTCAAGTATTAAAAGAATTATTTATTTTAGATTAGATATAACAAATGATTTATTCCTCAGTGAATAATATCTAGACATAATTTGAAAGTTAATTATTAGTTGAATATTTCACGCTTAAATAAAATTATGCAAAGTTGGTCTTCTAATGAATTGAATCTAATTAAACATATGTTAATTGGACCCAAAACCTATACTATACTATAGCTTCATTTTTCTGAGCCCAACCCATAATTTGTATTTGATTCTAATCAGGTCCAAAGCCCAAATGATCCACAAACCAACCACAACAAATTGTTCTATGAGAAGAAAATTAGCATGAAAACTAGAGAGACTCACAAATTTTATTTAGCAATGGTAAAGATATACATATCGATCGAGTTAAGCTCTCATACTTTCGAAAGAATGAAAGTCTTTATGTAAATTATTTTCGATGATGGGATATCTGATTCAGTAATCGATTCTATTAGACATGATCTATAGTGTTGGAACTATCTAGAAACCTAAATTTCATAATTCTTTAACTTTGTTTGTCTAATGAACGAATAGCTTCAGAATGAAAAGTCGAAAATAAAAATTTCATAAAAAAGAGTGATAAATAAACAACTTTAATTTAAAATCGGATGTATTTATCTTGCTCTTGACGTTAAGTAGAATTTTTTATTAAAATTTTACATAATTTGGATTGTTCTATATCGTTGAATTTACAAACGGACTATATCGGTTATTATAATAGTGATTTTTGAAACTCTTTGATCATTTGGTAAATTATGACAAAAAGTTATAAAAGTTGATTTGTTAGGGTTTCATGTTTACTTGTGTCTGTTGGGGGTTGAGGGGTCGAGTTCCTTTTGGGGCTTTTTGGGGTTTGGTTGCCTGTGTTTTGGGGTGCTGCAGGTTGTTAGGAGGGGGCGGTGGATGCCTGGGTCAGGATGTTTAGGATTTGTAGCTGGAATGTGCGGGGGCTAAACAACCCCTCTGAGCTTACTGCTGTTCGTCAAGTTATTTCTTCGTTACGTAATGTTGTGGTTTGCTTACAAGAAACTAAGGTCCGCTCTGTTTCCTGCTCCTTTCTTAGAAGTTTTGGTGGGTCCTTTTTGGATAAACGACAGCTCATTGAGGCCAATGGAGCTTCTGGTGGGATTATCACGTGTTGGAGATCCAAAGTTTTCGAGTGCAGTGAAGTTATCGTGTGAAATTTTTCTATCACGGTCCGCTTGTCCCATCGCTCCAGCGGGGTGGGCTTCTTTGTTTCAAACGTATACGACCCACCAACTTGGGAGGGGAAAGAGCCCTTCTGTGTGGAGCTGGCATATCTTAAGAGTTGTTGTGAGGGCAATTGGGTGTTGTGTGGTGACTTCAACTTCACAAGATCTTTGGAAGAACGTAATGGTACGAGAGGGGGAGACAGGACGACTCGTATGTTCAATGATCTGATTAATGAGCTAGCCCTTTTGGACTTACCATTGAAGAACCTCCGGTACACCTGGTCGAACATGCAGCGTCGTCCGTCTTAAGCCAAACTGGACCATTTTCAGGTTTCCACGGAGTGGGATTCATCGTTCCCGCTGTCGGATGTAGAGGCTCTACCTAGAATCACGTCCGACCACTGCCCCATCCTGCTAACCACGGGGGGGGGGGGGGGGGGGGGGGGGAAGAAAACGAGAAATGAAAGGGTCTTCAGGCTCTAGGAGGTTTGGTTAAAAAGCGATGATTTTATCGCGAACGTCCCTGGCTGGTGGCAGGAGGTTGAGGATAAGGCCTCTGGGGTCCTGACCTTGATGGCAAAACTTAGGCACTGTCGAAGAGGGATAAAAAACTGATGTAAAGCACATTTTTACAGTATCAGAGAGATAAAGAGGAAGATCATGGCGGAGATATAGGAGCTTGATAAATTAGAGGAGCAGCAAGATCTTCCCTAGGGTTTATTTGACAAAAGGCAGGAACAGAGAGATCACCTTCTCATTGTGCTGGACAACGAGGAGATACTCTGGAAATCTCGCGCTAAGCAAAGCTGGTTGAAGGAGGGAGACAGGAACACTAAGTTCTTCCACGCTTTTGCTAATGGTAGAAAGCGTGCCAATCAGATTGGTATGCTAGAAGATGATGGTAGAACTTTTTGTGAGGAGGGGAAGAAGAGAGAGTATTTTGTTCGTAAATTCAAAGAGGTCTTTTCTCCTAGTGTTGTTGGCTCGTCGTCCTTCGGGGATTGGAGCGGTCTGTTCGGGTCGCGTCGGGTTTTCGGTACGGATCGTGCGAACCTGGTCGCACTTTTCAGTCTAGAAGAGATTAAGGCCGCGGTGTTCCAGAAGGGACAAGGCTCCGGGGCTCGACGGATTCCCTCTCAACTTCTATCAGGTGTTTTGGGATACGATAAAGATGGACATTGCTAGAGTTTTTCAGGAACTCTATGACGGGAAAATCTGCACAGGACCGATTGATTATTCCTTTGTCTGCCTGATCCCTAAAGTTGAAGGCCCTAGGAAGGCGAGCGATTTTTGACCGATTAGCCTGATTAATGGGATACAGAAGATCATATCTAAGGTGTTGGCTAACAGACTGGCACCAACCTTGCTAAACATTATCTCACAGTCACAGTCGACCTTTCTAAATGGGAGGAACATTTCAGACGCCTTTGTGACAGCCTGTGAACTGTTTGGGTGGGGAAGCAAGACACAATGTGAGGTAGTCGGTGTAAAAGTGGATTTTGAAAAGGCGTACGATAGGATCAATTGGGTGTTTCTACGTAGAATTATGGAGTGGTGGGGTTTCGACGAGAGATGGTGCGATTGGGTACACCAATGCATCGGGAACGCCAAGGTGGTAGTGCTCGTAAATGGTGCAGCTACTGGATGGTTCAAATGTAGGAGGGGGGTGAGGTAAGGGGACCCTTTGTCGCCCTATCTATTCCTGATGGTCGCTGAGGGTTTGACCCGAATGACAGAGGAGGAGGCCAGAAATAAGCTCATTACAGGGTTAGGCCCGTCGGGGGTAGACCGGATTTCGTTAATCTAATATGCGGACGATACCTTATTCTTTTGCGAAGCCCGATCGAAACAGATAAGGAACCTAAGTTTCATGTGGCACCTGTTCTAATGGGCTTCCGGACTCAAAGTTAATTAGAGAAGACGGAGTTGTTCTACACCGGAAGAGTAGAGGGCGAGGGGCCCAGACTGCCAAAGATACTCGGGTGTAAAGTGGGCGCCTTCCCTTCGAAATATCTGGGTCTGCCATTGTCTAACAAGAAACTCTGGAGTGAGGATTGAAGAAAGGTTATAGATAGGATTTATAGAAAAATTGAGGGGTGGCAGGCTAAGGTACTTTCAAGAGGCGGAAGGCTTACGCTTGTCAATGTGGTACTAACCAACCTACCCTTGTATTTCATCTCTATCTACAAGATGCCGAAATAGGTGGACAACCGTATAGAGGCTCTTAGAAGGGATTTTTTCTGGGCCGGGACCGCACATTTACAAGGGTGGAGACGGCTAGTCGCCTGGGGAGGAGTCTGCAGGAGTAAAGAGGAAGGGGGCCTGGGTATCCTGAACCTTAGATTAATGAACGACGCTCTCTTTGCAAGTGGTGGTGGAGGTTCTTCACGTCACTCGAGCTCCAGTGGACTAAGCTGATCAGAGTGCTCTACTACTCTAAGAGAAAACCGTTGTGGGAGGGGAGTTCGTTTAGGCCAATTTCACAATGGTGGACGAATGTTATCAATGTCAGAGAGATTTTTAAGGAGGGGGGGTTTTCCTACCAGCTGGGCTGTGGGAGTGCGATTAACTTTTGGACCGATAGATGGTGTGGAAAGGTGGCCTTCCAGTTCCTCTTCCCCGAGGTGTTTTGGGGGCAGAGCAGAAGATGATCAGAATCAGTGCGGGTTTCAAGCGCAACAGATCGAGGTGGGGAAAATTACTTAGAGGTACGGGTGCGGGAGGGAAGAGGCAGAGGTATAGGGAGCAAGTGCGGAAACTAAAGGATTTAGTGGGGAATGTCACACCGGGCAACGGGGACAACGGTGTGGTGTGGAGATGGAATGAGAAAAGGGTATTGACTGTTAAGTCTACGTACATGGTTCTCTGTGATAGGGGGCTTCGGGATCTCACCGCCTTTTCCATCTGGAGGTTGCGCATGCCCCCTAAGGTTAAGATCTTTATCTGGCTCGCCTCGAAGAATAAGATCCTTACGGCTGACAACCTGCGGAGTAGAGGATGGTCGGGAAACCCTCTATGTATGCTTTGCGGAGTTGAGGACCAGACGGTCGACCATCTGCTCACTAGGTGTGTGTACACTCGTTTCTTGCCAGGGATGGGTGCCGGGATCGCCGGGATCAACGAGTTTGGGGCTGAGGAGCTTGAGGTGGGGGTCCGACGTGCTTGGGAATTTCGGACTAGAGGGGAAGCTCTCATGGAGAAGGATAGGTACCTAACCTTTTTGGCTGCAAACTGGTAGGTGATCTAGAAAATCAGAAACAGGCTCATTTTTCGACAATCTAATACTGACCCAGTTGCCGCCGTCAGATGGGTTCGAAGCGAAATATTGTTGTGAATGGAGCGGGGCTGAGTAGTAGTTTTTTTTTTTTCACGCCTTTCCTGAGACCCTGCTGTCTCACCCATGTTGCTTAGTTCATTGTCTTTATGAATGAAGCGGGTAGCGCGCTACCTTTATATCAAAAAAAAAAAAAAAAAAAAAAATCTAATAACATAGATTATGCCTATATTGAAGCCAATCGTCGAATCGAATATCTTATCATCGAAAATAACTTATAAATACAAAAAAATTTTATACTTTAAAAAATATAAGAGATATTTTCTATATCGATCTATATTTAATAATATAATTTAAGTGAAGAGAAAGGAAATTTCCGGCTTTGGCCACGTAGACAATTTGTTTAATTTAAACTTGCTGTGTGTAGGTCATGTGAGCAATTAATTTGGTACGGAAAAAAACCAACCAAAAGGTCACATATTGATATAACGCGTCTTGCCAACAATCAGATTAATGTTTTACTCTTTAGTACCAAAATTTTATTTAGAAAAAACAATGAAAATAAATAAATTGCAACATTGCATGGTAAATACAGTACCTGTGGTGACGCGGAAATGGACCACTTGTAGCTAGAAGACATTGAAAGAGACAAGCGAGATGTTGTCACAAACGACGTCACTATATATATATAGTACTCACCAAAAAATGTGGGTCAACAACTCGTGTATGTATGTTCTCCTCTACCTCTTTAATTTGTTGTCGTCTACATCTCTTTCACCACAATAACGGAGATTCATGCATTGCATTTGGATGCAATTAGACTTTAGGTTTTCATATATGTATAGTTTTGCTTTGTTACCATTGATTGTAATAGCTCAGTTTACTATTGACTTATTTTTGATAATAGTGCTTTGAATTTGACAATTGGCTTACTTATGATTTAGACAATTTAAATAATTTAGAAAACAAACTTTATATTTTTACGATGTTGTTTTCTTATGCGTCAAGTAGATATAAAAATAAACATTTGAAAATAAATATACTTTAAAAATTGATGCATGACATGATTTTTTTATTCAAGATTTAGAGTCTAGTTCTTATTTTAAATAGTTTATTTTTTTTTTAAAAAAAAATAATTTAGTTGTTTTGAACTTTTCTATATTGTCAAAGAAGAAAACGTACCGTATTGCTGTTAACATTAGAAATTTTATGACCTTTTGACCATTCAATTATTGACGTTGGAAAAATATGAAAATTAGTTTTTAAATAGTTTAAATGATCTAGATCATTTTCAGCGGTTTCCGTTGTCGATTTAAAAATTCTTTCATTGAAAATAAATTGGTAGTAAACCAAATTGTATACTGAAACTTGATTACAATAATTTAAAAATTTTAAGCCAAAAATTATAATAATTTAAAGCTCGGCAACCAAAGTTTCATGTAAGTAGGCATCTATATATATATATATATATATATATATATATATATATATATATAGTTTGAGGATTAAAAATGTAATTTGGCTTAAAATAAAATTAAAGCTTTAATCTCAATCCATGCATCATCAGTTCCTAAATTAAGAAAGCCCAAAAAAAAGGCATAAATAGTGAAATATAATTCAGAATTACAATGCAAATGAAATAAGTAAATAGTGATTGATATTGAACATCAAATTTTTAGTTTTGGTTTTGATATTTCACACTCATGAAAATGGTCAATTAGTGTCCTTTTCCTCACAAGAGAACAAATTAGAAAGTCCTGAAACATTTTCAAAGCATCTTCCCATCCCCAGGGATTCAGTAGTAGATTAGTTATAAATTAGTGAGTTGCTTTTGGTATCTTCCTTTGACTTTTTATGGACTTAATTATCTGGGACAGTTCAAATGTGACGTTAAGCTACATTAATTACCTAAATCAATTTGGTTATCCCAGGAGATGCCGCGAAGCTTCGTCGATCCCAAAGGAAACTTGCACGAATTTTCAACGGTTAAGCATTAATTAGGCCAAATGGAGCAATTGGAGATCACTACAATGATGTTTTGTTGATGGTTCATACAACAATATTGTGTAATATCAATTCTTTCCTCCTATGTTGTAGACATAAGCATCTAATTAACAGCTCATCACTAGCTAGGTTTCAAGCGAAAAGATATTATTAATATTATTTCAGCATGATTAAGTTAAACAATTACGTAAATTGAAACCATTCGCAGCAAGAAAGATGAGTAGACTTGTGTTGTTGATTACTGCAAAAAAATGTCGAGAAATTAAGATATGATTTAGACATTGAGTAATGAAGGCATGTGAACAAAGTCATCTCTGTAGCAGTTAATATTGAAATTTCTTGCAACTTGTTCAATACTACGTAATTGTTTATTGCAAAAACAAATGTGTCTTTACTATGTTAACCATATTCGTGTATATATACCTTCATGGAAGTGATTCTTAAAGAAACTTTTGTAGGGTTTTAGCATTGAATTTGTTTAGAAACATTTCTCCACTTGTCAAATTAAGTCTAAAATAGGTATAGGAAATAGATTGAGAGCAAACTTGTTAGTAGTAAAAACTAACTTTAGAACGACGGCATTTGACCAACTTTTGGAACTATGTACACATTTGAGTTGGTGTTCGATTTCCCGAAAAATTATAAAAACTTTTTTTTTGAAAAATAATAACTTTTTTATTGAAAATACTGGCTATTTTTCTCAATTTTTGTTTTTCGGATAAAAATTTGAAAATTGAAAATACTAAATTTGTTATGAAATCTGAAAATAAAACTTTTTTTTTAAAAAAACTACCTTTTCTTAGAACCAAACAAACAAAAAATACATTTCCAATCAAAAAAAAAAATTTATCAGATATTTTTTAGAAAATCGAACATTCCATATTGTTTAGTGAAGGGATAAAGCGTGGGGTTATCGAGCACATCTCAAACACACAAACCACACGAGCGTAACGAAAACAAAATCTTTCATAGATAAAAATAGACGAAAACGATCGTAGAAAACAAGTACGAGGATAATAAAACAATAAAACGAATAAGAGAATACAAGAGTATAGAATTTACATGGTTTAGCCAACGGTGTGTCAACCTACGTCCACAGGTGTTGAGGTCAAAATTTTTGCCACCTGAGAAAGTGACACGTGGCGTATACCATCGGCTAAAGGTATCAGCCGGTAGGAGAAGCGGCTAACAATAGGGGTATCATCTTATTCAGGACCGACCTCGGCCGAAGGCAAATATCAGACTGCCCTAGTAGAACGACGAAAAGGCAAAGTCAGAGTCAACTCTCGGCTGCTTGAGCCGCAGAAGGAAAGCCCCTGGAAGGAAAGAGTAAGAGATTTGGGCGCGAATCTCGTAACCGACTCCAGAATGGCAAGCAGCGCCCAGAATTAGAAAGCGCCAAAGATCACGCTTCGGCGCGTCGATTAAGGGGTGAACTTGGACGGAAAATGGCTACTATCCTATTGAGGAGAATCCACTCAAAAAGAAATAGTTGAGAAATTTACGATGACTCCCCTTAGATCACGCCGATTACTCAAATCGGCGATTATACACATGGTTCAAACGGGTATAAATACCCGAACCATCGAAGAAAAAGGGGTCCTGCAACCTCTGAGCCAATGACCACCCCCGCTTTTCAATACCTTTCATATCTGCATTTACCGCTTTCCTAGATAATCTTCAGACCAGTGTTTACAACACTTCCTAGGAGTAGTCTTAATTGTAATCGGTTCCCTTGTAACCCTTCATCAAGCAATACAATTCTAAAATCGGCTATTTGGCCGTGTCTAAATCCCTGTTCGTCTCATCTAGGCCGAACTCTATGAGAGTTAGGTTGAGAAGAACCCGACGGAACAGATCCATCCTCGGCCCGATCGTTTGATTCCTTTTTGGTATGCGACGCATCACACTTAGAGAGTCAACCCAGAGGCCGATCGCAGACCGTGCCAGGTCAACAGTCAGCGCGACTTTTCGGCCCAACAACAGGCAAGACCATCTCAATACATTATTTGATTAATCCACGACATAAAAATATGAGTAAGATTGGATTACAAGAAACTCTCTCTAAATAGTTCTCCATATTTTCCTCTCAATTAGGATGTTTGCAATGAAGTTCTTATCTATAAAAGATTAATTACAAGAGTTTTATAATCCTAAAATTCTAATTCTAGTAGGAAACGTTCACCGCGATCCATCCGAATATCCGATTCACTTCTAGCCATCGGTTTTCTCTTAAAAATTCTCTTTAAAGTATTCTTGGACTATCCCCAATATTTAGGAACAAGATTAGGTCAAATTGGAGCCAAATCCAATATATCTAGCCCGTCACGAAATTGAATACTGATACTTAGCTTGGAGAACTGATACTGATTCTTTCCTAGAAAATTAGTTCCTGTCATACCCCGGGCCCACAACGGAAGCTCTCGGGCACAATAACAGACCTCCACGTGTGCAAGGGCCCACCCTGCATACTCAAAGCATCTAAAACTAACCTGAAAGAGATCTAAAAATTTACAACTAAATATATATCATAGCATTAGTAAAACTAAACTATCAACTATCACTTTATAAAAAATCAAACAAGAACATCTCCCTGTTACGGCATTTTGGTGTTGGCATATTTCGTGAGTCAAGTCAGTGAATTGAGTCGGAGTCTTAAAGGGATCAAATTGTCAATCAGCAATCAAAGACTTAGAGAAGATTCAACAAGAGCTCAAGTTGACACTCAGTGTCTTGAGTCTTGAAGATTGAAGATGAAGAATTGTGGATCAGTTACATCAATCTCAAGAAGAAAGTATTCAAAAGGATCAGGTATGTTTAACTAAATAATT
The DNA here is from genome assembly GCA_029168755.2 of Tillandsia fasciculata. Classification (NCBI taxonomy): domain Eukaryota; kingdom Viridiplantae; phylum Streptophyta; class Magnoliopsida; order Poales; family Bromeliaceae; genus Tillandsia; species Tillandsia fasciculata. The sequence goes on from JAQOTM010000106.1 coordinate 217,421, forward strand.
TTGGTGATCCGAATACTTTCTTATAGTGTAGAAACACTTGGATGAATTTTTAATTGCATAAAAATCAAAAACTGGACATGGGACATGTTCAGGATCCGGATCAGATCTTGCAATCCGGATCCCGAAGGGTACTTGTTCATTGGCAATTTCAATCCGGATCCTAGGCCATTCTGATCCGGATTCCGAACATGGGATTTTGCTGAATTGCATGAACGATCCGGATCGGACCTTGCAATCCGGATCCCGAACCCTTGGTTTTCTGGAATCGTCAATCTCGTTACGACGATCCGGATCGCAGTAAATCCGATCCGGATCGCCGTCCTGAAAAATTCCAGATAAGGTATGTTTTTGATTCTTATCTCTTTCCAAAGGTTTCTAAACTATAAATAGACATTTAGGGTTTCTCAAAAACGTGGGAGCTATACCTATGATTTTATAAAACACTTGAGAGCAACCCTAGAGGTTAGGTTTTTACCGTTCTTCTTTATAGCCTCTTTTAGGTCAATTTGACGGTTCTTCCAAGATCTATCTTTTGTCGAATTGATCTAGTCTTTGCTTAGAGATTCCTTCTACGGTTCCTCAATGATAATCTAAGCAAAGGATCACCATCGAAGCCAATATTTCTACCGGCTGAGTTTGTGTCGTGGATTCGACGTGGCATCGTGGATTCGGTGTATTGAAGGCGTTTCGTGGATTCGAAACGTGTGCTCGTGGATTCGAGTGGCGTTCGTGGATTCGAACGTGTGCAGTGGACGTGCAATCGGTGGAGCGCAAGGTCCGAAGAAGTTGAAGGAGGGGTTGAATCCGTGGAGACGGTAATCACCTTGTTATTCTTCTATTCTTAGTGGATTGTTATTGCGTGGACATCCAATCGGTGAGCGCATGGTCCGAAGAAGTTGAAGGAGGGGTTTGAGTCCGTGGAGTCGGTAATCACCTTGTTATTCTTCTTTTCTTAGTGGATTGTTATTGCGTGTTGGTCCCGTGGTTTTTCTCCTGGATTGGAGTTTCCACGTATATCTCGGTGTGCTATTTTTATTTTCCGCATTGGTTTTTATTTTGCACTGAGATTGAGTTTTTTAAGTATTACACCTATTCACCCCCCCTCTAGTTGTTTGATAGTACCTATTTAGATCCTTGTGGATCCTTAAAAACCAACACTCCCAAAATATAAAAACAAATAAAAAGTCCTGCCCTCGCCAGCACCAAAGTACAGTGTATCTACCAAACTACAAAAATTGTAGTCTACTTCTAAAATACCAAAACTAGAATGGAGGTGTTATCTACGGTGTGATTCCCTTATCTCGGTCCGGAGCTACCTCGGAAGGCCCTGAAAGGTAGACCACAAAAGGGCATGAGAAGTACAAAATGATAGTTCCCAGTGGATATGATCAGCGATAACCACAACCTACCGACTAGATCTACCAGAGGCAAGATAAAGGAAAGCTGCAATAATACGCGAGTAACATAACATAATAAAGAATAGATGTAGAGTCCTGGCATTCCATTGCCTTTGAATACCTTCTTTTTATGACGGAGTTGTTAGGGAAGCTTTTCACTGTGTTTTCTGCAATGGACCGGCCCGGACCGCGGGTATTTTTCTGCGTTTGAGCTCAGAAAACGGAAAACGGCAAAGCGATCGGATTCGGATTCCGATTTACGGATCTCCCGGAATGGAGGTCAAAGCGTTTGCCTTTGGATGGTGCATCAGAATCCGTGCTAAGTGGCCGGCACGCTTTTCGAGGCGATCGGACGGGACCCTTCTACGATCGAACTTTTTCACGTTATTTATGTTATTGGTTTATTTTAATTATTTTTGTGATACCTCGACCTTCCGGTTTTCCGTTTTGGTCTTAATTGAATCTTTTTAGTTGTTAGGGGGGGGTTGAAAGTTCGAGAATTTTTGGGCTGACCGTCGGGGTTTGCTGGTATTTTTAGGTGGTAGAGCTCGCAAAATGATGAACGGCGGTGTGATCGGATCTGAAATCGGACTTACGGATCTCCCGAAATTGGGGTTTGAAGCTCCCGGTGACTGTAAAGTGCACCGAGATTCGTGCGTGGTAATTTGCATGACTTTCGAGGAAGTCCGAGTCAGACCTTGACCTAGGGTTGAAAGGAGGTATTTCATATAAATAACACCCTTTTAGTAGTAACCCTTTTTCTTTTCTTTAGGAGAACTTGAACGGAGAAGGAGAGTTCGAAATTTGAAAATCCGAATTCGGGGAGCGAGCGAAAAAGGAGAAGGAAGAAGGAAAGGGGGAATCCATCTCTCGGGGGCTTTACGCTGGAGACGAGAGGGACGATCCACCTTCTCCTTCCTCGCAGGATCACGGTAAGCGATCGGGGGGAAACCCCTCTCGTTATTTTCTTTTTTTTGCAATTTCTGGGGGATCGAAAGTTTTGGGTGTTGGTGGTTCTGAGGTCGCGTGGTGTGACTTTTGTTTTGAACGGGAGGCCACCGCTGCCGTCGGATTAGACGGGAGGCCGCGGCCGCCGCTACCATGTTCGCGGGGCCATTACCGGAGCCGCGGAGGGCGAAAACGGAGAAGAAAACACTTTTCCGGAGATTACTGTTCATCCCGTACGACCTCAGCCCGCGGGGTCCACGGGACGGCGTGCACCCGGTGCAGGAAACGGTGGCCCGGACTCGTGCACCCGGCGCGTCTCAGCCGTGCACTGGCCCGGCCCAGCAGCGTGGTGCACGCACTGGGCGTGCACCCGGTGCGCGCCACCGCGCTCTGCGGCGTGCACCCGGTGCGCGCCTACGGCTCGTGCGCGGCCCGGCCCAGCAGCGTGGTGCACGCGCTGGGCGTGCACCCGGTGTGCGCCATCGCGCTCTGCGGCGTGAACCCGGTGCGCGCCTGCAGCTCGTGCGCGGCCCGGCCCAGGACGTTGCGGTCTACTGCATAGTGTGCGCCTGGTCTGCGCCGCCGCTGCGTTGTCGCCGTGAGCCCGGTCCACGCCTGCACCCGTGCACCAACTCTCAGCCTAAGTGTCCAGAAACTCCTTTTTGGCCCGTTTCGCCCCGTTTTTGAGTGTTTTTGACCACAACGATGTTTTTAACAACATTTCTTACTGTAGTTTTTTCTGGAACAAGGTGGGAGGGTTTTAGCTGGAGTTTCCGCACATCTTCTTCTTCGCGTTTGAGGTGGGTACCCCTTAGAACCTCTTGTGCATATTCTCGTTACTATTATGTCTCATTGTCATCATATTTGTGGCGACTGAGGGTCACGGTGCACGAGGATACATCCCGTTGTGGGGAATTCTTCCCGTGTTTGAAATACGGTATTGTGGGAAAGGTGTAAGAGTAAGTAGTTGCATCATTTAATATTGTTAACTCCCGTTATCATTTATTATATGCTCTTATCGATGTTATAGCGACCAAGTGTCGCGGTGCCCTATATTATGTATATGTATGTGGTTACTATGCTCGAGGCTGCAGCACGCGCACCCGCGGTTTGGCCACCGCAAAGGGTGCGCTTTTCCGGAAAAGTGGTCTATGACCCGTGTATACCCACGAGGTGACGTAGTGGGGGCCCCCGTAGGTGGGGGGTTTGAGGCGCCAAGGTGTGAGCGGTGCGACCCGTCGAGGTAGGTGCTCGGCGTGGTTTACCGAGGTAGGTGCTCGGTCTGGTTTCCCGAGGTTGGTGCTCGGTTTGGTTTTTCCCGAGGTTGGTGCTCGGTTTGTTTTTTTTTTCTTGTGGTTGGTGCTCCGTCTAGGATGCCGGGGCAGGTGCCCGGTTCAGGTTATGCAGGGGGAGGGGTCACCGTCGATCGCACGAGGCGGAGGGCGGTTACTCTGGTTTTCTTACGGTTTGCTTTAGTTACAGTCTTCCTGCATTTCATCTTTTATACCTTGTGTCGCTGACTTCCCACTCTGCGACAGGTTCCTTCAGGGGTGAGAGCTAGGGCGACAGTGAGGCCGTGCCAGGAGTACTTTTGGTCCTTCGAGGCCATAGACTGTATGTACTTTTTATTTTGCTCAGTTCATTACCTGTTAGTAGCTTACTATGTGGATTGCGATACCCTTGTGGGGTCGATGTGGATGTTGGAATGTCGTTTATTATCCTTATGGGTGGTTGTTTTGCTTTTCCCAATTGGCCGCTTTCAAACTACAAAAGAAAAGAAAAAGAAAATATTTCGAAAACTGTTTTCAAAATGTGGGTGTCGTGTGGGCACCATTTTAAAACCCTGTGGATTTATGGATTGCGAAAATCGTTTTGAAAATCTGGGTGTCGTGTGGGCACCATTTTAAAACCCTGTGGATTTATGGATTTCGAAAACCTTTTTGAAAAACCTGGGTGCCGTGTTGGCACCATTTTTAAAACTTGTGGATTTATCCTTTCAAAATTAGTCGGCCTCTTTAATACTTATGGAAAATGGTTGTATGTATCCAACTGTTGAACTAGTGTGGTTAAAGTGATGATTGTATGGTTGTTGTAGTCGGGACGCCGTGCATTTACAAAGGAGACTCTGCCCGTTCGCAGAGTGAATTTGTATATGCGGCGGGTCTGGGCACGCACCGGGGGAGTTTGGTTTCAAGAAAAAAAAAATATACGCAAATTCAAAACTTTTCAGTGGTCGTCTTCCGCTTAATGAAACCCTCGGGGCGTGACAGATTAAGATGGTATCAGAGAAAAACAGCTTTAACCACAGTAGTCGCTGTCCAACTGTAGGTTTTTAAGGATCCACAAGGATCTAAATAGATACTATCAAACAACTAGAGGGGGGGTGTGTCACGCCCCGGGTGTAAACCGGAACCCGGGCCCGTCTACAGATCCGCCGTGCATACAGTATTTCCCGTGTACACGAAGCGTCAACAACCTGCTCAGATAAAAAGATATAATAAAAGAGCAATAAAAACAGAGCTGAACTAAAACTAATACATCTCAGACTGAAGCTGGAAATAAAATACAATACGTCTGTATAAATGATACATCAGTCTCTCCCAGCTCACAATAAATAAATACAACCTGCTGGCAAAAGCCAGTCCCAAAAGTGAAAGTACAACCGTCTGAGGAAAACCTGGGTACACCAACAGTCCAGCTAACATGTAGTACCCCGAACCCCCATGCAGTTTTTCCCGTGAATCCACTGTTTAGACACCTGTTGATGGTGTATCTGGCCCATAGTGCATCAAAGGGATGCCACAGATGGACCCCGTGAGCTTTGGTTAGCTGTTTTGGCCTTCGGCTGCTTTTGCCGAATGTTAGAAAATGATTTAGGCCAAACGGAGGGTGGATTTGGATTCAGCGCGGAAAAACACTTGAGATTGGCTTTTTGTTTGCCCAATTCTGAGTCCGGATGTCCAAAAGCGGACTCCCGGAAGTTTTGACAGTTTTTGGCGCTTGCGGGAGCCTCCGGCAAATTTTGGAGGCGGAATTTGGGAAAACGGACCTCGTTTTTGGAATCAGCGCGCGAAAACGGTCAAGATGGGCTATTTACTTGTCATTTTTGAGCTCGCGGGTACTGTTCACGCCGGAACAGTGTTTCCGGCGATCGCCGGCGGCGGCGGGCAGCGCCGGCGGGCGGCGGCGCGGCCTCGGGCAGGCGGCAGGCGGCGGCACAGGGCGCGGGCAGGGCGCGGGCAGGCGCGCGGTCCACCGCGGGGGGGCGTGCACCGGAGGCGGGCCACGTGGCGCTTTCCGGTTGGCCGGTGCAGCAGGCGCGGTCCACTGAATTTGGGCCGGGTGCACGGTGGACCGGGTGGACACGTGGCGGCTCGGGATTGGCGGGTCTTGGTGCACGCGGTCCACGCGGCTGGTGGGGCAGGTGACCGGGGCAGGTGCCGTACGCCCCGGTTTTGCCGGCGACGTGCGCGGTGCACGGCGCGCCGTGCGCGGTGCACGGCCGGTCGGGGACACGTGGCAAGCCACCAGTGGCTGGCTCAGGTGCGCCGGGTGCAGCGGGGTCCATTGGCTTAGTGGACTGGGCTACGTGGCCGGCCCAGAGGCTTTCGGGCGTGAACAGTAACGGGCCGGCCCGTTACTGTAGCAGCCCGAAAATTGGGATGCGCCCGAAAGTGGGGACATGGATGGAATTATTTGAATTGTTTTTCAGCCTATATAAATAGTGCAATCCGAGCCTCCTTCTTTCCCTTCTTTCTCCCAACCTGTTCATCATCTCTCCGAGCTCCCTTAATGAAAGTTTTTCATCTCTAAGTCCTTGATCTCCCTGCCAAGTTTCAAGAGTTTTGGAGGCACGAATCCCGAGGTTCCCCATTTTACGGTGCGGCGCGACGTTGCTTCCTAGTGTTCTTCTTCGGCGCAGCGATCGTATTTTTGCTCCCCTGGGCTACCCCGACATCATTTTCCTGTGATTCTTGCACCAGTGACTCCTAAGAGGTAGGACTTCATCTTTCGTTTTGGTCGCGCTTTCCCGTTTCGAGGTTTTGGCACGGTTTTCGAGGCAGTAAGTGACCCCTTTTTCTGTATGGAATTCCTTGACAGCAGCGGAGTATTTTGGCCATATCTTTGCGCACGAGCGTCTGACGGAAACGAGCTTATACAACTTTTTCATCTACGGATCGCAAGGAACGCGCTCGTATTTTTATTGGATTTTTATGAATTTTATTTCGAGGTGAGAATTAATGATTTCTCAGTGAACAGTAATCTGCCCTTAATTCAGATTTTAGTGTGTGGGTGCCCCCTTGCCGAATTTTTATCTTGATGTACAGAACTCGGATTTGGGCGTGCAAGGTACCGTTTCGAAGCTATCGACGTAAGGATCGCCGTGATATTTTTATTGGAATTTTCTGGGCAATTTCTGCAGGTGATAATTAAGCAGTTCTGAATTCGAGGTTGTATGTGATTAAGTGCTGAATTTCGGGAGTCTAGTGTAATTAGTGGATTTCTTGATGTACCAGGAGTGTTGCGGGTGTGCTAAAATTGTGGGAGCGAGGATTTGGAATTTTGGTATTTTCTGACTGTACGAGTTTGGACAGTTGCGCTTCAGGTGGGTGGTTGTTGTACTCCTCTCTTTGTATGCCCACTAGGAATATCAGAGTACCCTTGCTATGACAATGCTAAATGTGTTGATTGGTAGACTTGCATGCTCTAGGAAATTAATTATTGGTTATTGGATCTCTAATAAATGATTGTTAGATTAATCACTTGATTTAATCGCTTACTGATTCTGGAACTGTATACTTGGAGACAAAATAGAAATAGAGGACTGCAAAACTGATATTTGTTCATGTGAGACGGTCACCCTAGCTTATGTTACTCCAAACTGTTTATACTTGGAAATTGGACAAAATATTGGAACACTGCATGATTAAATTGGTCACATGATTATGTCATCTTTTACTGCTACACTATTTGGGACTTGACTTAGGAGAAACCATGCTTTTGCTCTTTTCTTCTTCCATTGTTGGCACTTGCGGCTTAGTCGCTCAGGTTCGAGCGTCTGTTAGACAGTGTAGTCAGGTATTGGGGATTGGGACAGGTTAGGGGTATGGCAGGGTGTTGCGGCGACCACGGATCTTGGGTGGTTGACCGGTTTGTACTATCGCATCAGATTGGGTGTTTTGGGGATCGGGCTTTCTTTAGTGGAGGGTTGTTCCCACTTCTGTGAGTCTCGATCCAGTCCTGCTATTATGAGACAGTGGTTACAGAGATGCTTGATACAGTGATATTTTACTCGTGTGGGTCGCTCCCCTCGAGTGCCACTCCGGAGTAGGCTTTCCACGGTGTGAGCGCCGGGCACCTTGCTGCTTTCCACGGTGTGAGCGCCGGGCACCATGCTGGTTTCTTGAGTTCGACAGCAGAGCAGGCAGTGCCAGTGTTCACTGGCTGTCAGATTGGGTCATTATGACAGGCTTCTTGATTCTGATGCATCACTTTTCCCATCCTTATTGGTTGGTCATATAGAGGCATATTAGGGATAGCACTTCATCAGTCGCTTTATTTATCTGCATCCCCTTTCTTCTCTTTTCCCTTTTCGCCTCTGAGCACCTGGTGGGCATATCTGAGCTGAGGCTTTACCCACTAGGGGAGGCTACTGTTTATAGTAGTACTGACCCCCATTGTTTTTCTTGTTTCTTCCTTTCCCTTGTTTTGCAGAGTCCTCAGTGGGAGTTGCTGGGCCGTCAGCAACTGATCGAGGTAAGCGAATTGCGGACTAGATAGAGAGCCACCGAGGGTCGTAGCTGGAGATTTTGGGTACCCGGACTTCTCAGACAGTGTTTTTGTATTTCTTTTGGGGACTGGCTTCTGCCAGCTGTTTGTATTATAGTTGTGAGCTGGGAGAGACATCTGTATTTTATTTTACTGTTGTACCTTTTACTTCCAGCATCTGTCTGAGATACAGTAGTTTTATTTTAGCTCTGATTATTATGCTCTTTTATTATTGTCTCTTATCTGAGCAGGTTACCGACGCTTCGTGTATGTGGGAAATACCGCATGCACGGCGGATCTGTAGACGGGCCCGGGTTCTGGTTTACACCCGGGGCGTGACAGATTAAGTTGGTATCAGAGCTTAGGGATAGGTCAGTTGGGACTTAGGAAACCCTAGGCTTTTGGACAGACCCTAGGATTATAGGGCGTGAGTGGCGTGACTTGTTGCGAAAGTCGGTGATTTTTATAGTTAACTCTTCCTGTGAGTGAAGAGGGATCGACATAGTCTATTTCTGTTGAACCATTATGTTGGCTGCAGACAACATAAGGTTACAGAAATAGGGGGATGTCTTTTGACTTTCGCCAGATTGGGTCGTGTGGAGTTTTGTTGCTGATGTTTGGTTTCTTGTGGCAGGATGCCTCCACGACGTCGGATTCCCACCCGGGGTGTCCCTTCGCCCCCTGTTGAGCCAGAGCAGCCTACACCACCCGAGCTTACTGAGTTGAGGGCCTTGGTGGCCCAGTTGGCGGAGGGTCAGCGCCGCCAGGAGCAGAGGATTGAGCAGCTGCTTGCTCAGAGGGAGGCACCACCCCCAGCTGTTCCGGAGGTCCCTGTGCCTCTTGTTGCACCTTTTGTGCCGTCAGCGCCATCTTCGAGTAGCGGGGCTCCTGCGGCATTTCAGCCCTTGACTGCGGAGGAGGAGCGGGATTTTGCGGACAGACTCGCTGCGTTTGTTAAGCGGGGACCACCTAGATTCTCGGGGCGGGATGCTCAGCCTCGGGCTGTTGGGATTTGGCTTTCTGCAATGGAGAAGCTTTTTCGGGACTTCTTCATCGACCCGAAGTATCGAGTGCACATGGCGGTGCACTGCTTGGATGGAGATGCTGACTTTTGGTGGCAGCGAGTTGAGCCACTGGAGTTCCGGATCACCCGGCAGTTACCTTGGGAGGAGTTTAAACGGATGGTGTTGGACACCTATTTCTCCACCAGTGTGAAGAAGAAATTGGAGGACGATCTGAAGAATCTGCAGCAGGGCAATCGACCGGCCCAGGCCTATTTCCAGGAGTTCCGGGAGTTGCTGAACTGTGTGCCCTACGTCGCTCGGGACGGTCCGCACCAGGTTGAGTTGTTCGAGGGAGGCCTTCGCCCAGAGATTTTTACACTGGTGCATGCTCAGAGATTTCAGACCTTGGAGGCAGCCGCAGAGCATGCACAGTGGGTGGAGAGAGGCGATCAGGAGGTGGCCAGACGGAGGGCCGCGGTCGCGCAGAGTTCCGACAGGAAGCGACCAGCCCCAGAGGACGGGGGACAGGCCAGCTCTTGGAGACCGCCACGGCCGCCGCAGTCCCAGTCTTATGGCCGTGGGCGATCTGATAGGAGAGGGCCTGGGGGACCCCAGAGACCGCAGCAGCATCAGCAGCAGCACCAGCAGCAGAGATCGCATCAGGGGCAGCAGAGGTCTCAGCAGCAGTCCTCGAGACAGCAGCAGCAGCAGCCGAGACAGCCCCGGTCTTCTGACCGATGTATTTTCTGTGGAGGTCAGCATGCCGCCATTACTTGTGACCAGAGATGGGGTCGATGCTTCCGTTGTGGACAGCCAGGGCATGTGCGAGCTACTTGCCCCTTTGCTACTTCTTCGGCACCTTCTTCGGCGTCGGCTTCATATCCCCCTCAGCAGCAGCGGCCATCAGCTCAGCGGCCTTATGCTCCAGCGAGCAGGCCGTCCACCTCTCATCCTACAGATTCTCGACCTCCAGCACCGAGCGGGCGGGTGTATGCCGCCCAGTTATCAGATTCCTCAGCGGCAGATCAGGTGGTGGCAGGTATTACTCTGCTTTTTGGTATTCGGGCTCGCTCTTTATTCGACACTGGAGCATCTCATTCTTTTATTAGTCGAGCATTTGCATCCCTGCATGGTCTAGAGGTAGAGTCCTTGTCTTATGCATTAGAGGTGCGGGTTCCTGATCACGTCTTGCTTGTCGAGGAGCGTTGTTTGGCTTGCCCGGTGAGGTTGGGGCCTTGGATTTTGCCTGCAGACTTGCTTGTCTTGCAGCAGCTCCATGATTTTGATTTGGTGTTGGGGATGGATTGGCTATCACGGTATTCCGCCACTATCGACTGCAGAGAGAGGACTGTGACTCTTCGCGAGCCAGGACAGGAGGAGTTCATCTTCAGAGGCTGCCAGAGCACGCTGTTCGCAGCGACCATTTCCTCGGCCAGAGCTAGGAGGATGATGAGTAGGGGTTGCACTGCCTTTTTGGCCACTGTGGTGGAGGTGCCTACGGCGGCACTGGGACTCGAGGATATCCCTATTGTCCGCGAGTTCCCAGATGTATTTCCCCCTGAGTTGACGACGATGCCGCCGGAGAGGGAGATTGAGTTCGTGATTGATGTAGTTCCTGGAACTGCACCAATCTCAAAGGCACCCTATAGGATGGCGCCAGCTGAATTGAGGGAGTTGAAGGCCCAGCTTCAGGATCTTTTGGATAGGGGCTTCATCCGACCCAGTGTTTCTCCGTGGGGAGCGCCTGTGTTGTTTGTTAAGAAGAAGGATGGGTCACTGCGGTTGTGTGTGGATTATAGGGAATTGAACAAAGTGACCATCCGGAATAAGTACCCTCTCCCCCGGATTGATGATTTGTTTGATCAGTTACAGGGAGCATCGGTGTTCTCGAAGATCGATCTGCAGTCCGGTTACCACCAGCTGAGGGTGAGGGCCGAGGACATCTCCAAGACGGCTTTCAGATCGCGGTACGGGCATTATGAGTTTACTGTGATGCCTTTCGGGTTGACTAATGCCCCTGCCGCATTCATGGACTTGATGAACAGGATATTCCAGCCGTTTTTGGACCGGTTTGTGGTGGTGTTTATAGATGATATTTTGATCTACTCCCGCAGTGATTTGGAGCACGAGGAGCACTTGAGGACCGTGCTGCAGCTTCTGCGAGAGAAGAAGCTGTATGCTAAGTTCAAAAAGTGCGAGTTTTGGCTCCGGGAGGTCGCCTTTCTGGGTCATGTTGTTTCAGCTACTGGAGTGGCGGTGGATCCAGCCAAGGTGGATGCTATTCGAGATTGGCCGAGGCCGACGACTATCACTGAGGTGCGGAGCTTTCTTGGTTTGGCGGGCTACTATCGGTGTGATGATCCGGACTCCCGCAGAAGCCAAACAGTGACTAAGGGGAGCTTGTACAGTGCAATAAAGCCCGTAGAAACGAAATTGGATATTTTTAATTGACTCTGCGCGAAAATCGGAGCAAACGGAAATTTTCGGGAGCTTTTTACAAAATTTCGGATGAGAATTTGGCGAAACGGACGGCGGAATCGGACTCAGCGCGCGAAAACGGTCGAAATGGTATATTCGCTTTATTTTTCGGCACCTGGGTACTGTTCACCGGAACAGTAACGGCCGGAGTTACTGTTCCGGCCGGCGGCGGCCGCCGGCGAGCGGCGGAGGGCGGCGGCGCACGGCGGCGGGCAGCGGCGCAGCGGCGGGGCAGCGGCGGAGCGCGGAGGAAAGCGGCGCGGGCAGGCGCGGGCAGCGCGGGCAGGCGCGGGCAGGCGCGGGCAGGGCGCTCGGTGCGCGGTCCATGGGCCAGGCGTGCACCGGGTGCACCAACTTTTCCCCGTGCCACGTGGCATCTCCTGATTGGCGGGCCGGCTTCTAGAAACGTCTAGATGCTTGACACGTGGCATCATCCTGTTGGCCGACAGGTTTCCGGAAAACCCGGAGCGCGGAGCTGCACATGGACCACGTGGGACACGTGGCAATTTCTGATTGGCCCTTGCACGGATGTTTCCTGTTTGGGTGACACGGGGCGCTTCCTGGTTGGCCCGTTTCGGTGTTTCGTGTTTGGATCAGGATTTCGTGAGGGAATATTCCCTTTTGGCCCACTATATAAAGGATCCCCCACCCCCTCTCTTTGCACCTTGGAATCCGAGCCTTTAGAGAGAGAAACTGAAAAAGTGTTCTATATGAAAGTTGTTCCTCTCTCTCTCTTCTTTCTCTCTCTAGAATCTCAGGAATTTAGGAGTTACAGATAGAGAGATATCTGCGACGCGGCGCACTGCGACGATTTTTCTTTTAGGCCCATTTCCCGTCGCAGTTCCGTCAAAAATTCACTACGAGCTAACCAGGAGGAATTTTTGGACGATTTTTGCGACAGCGCGACCGTAAGAGGTAGGGCTTCGATTTCCGTATTGATCATTTTGCTCCATTTCGTGCTTTTGGCACAGTTTTTAGGTCCCCTTTTGACCCCCTTTTTACTGTGATGATTTTTGGACAGCACCAACTTCTCCGATTTTTATCTTGACGTAGGAGCGTCAGATCGAGGCGTTTTAAGAGTCGATTTTGATCTACTCTTCGCGAGGAACGCAACCGTGATTTTTCTGGGATTTTAGGAGCTCATTTTAGAGGTGAAAAATTCCTCTTTTCTCGTGCTGTCTGAAAAACAGTAAAAATTGTGCTTTTTGGGCTTTGTATTTATACCGGGAGCATTGGTTTGCAGGATTAAGGACTGTGGACAACCAGGAGACTACCTGGGGTGTTGTTGGAGCTGTTCAAGGTGGGCGGTTGTTGCTTACCTCATTTTTGACAAGCTCACTGGGATTACTGGGAATCCCCTAAAATTTAATTAATGAGAACAATTGGGACAAAATAAATATGATAATTGCTGAGAACCATTGGGACAACTAACAGGACTACTAACAGGACTACTAACAGGACAACTAACAGGACAATTAATGAGAACCATTGGGACAAATTAATATGACAAATGACAAGGACCGCTGGGACAAACTCCCCTAAAATTTAATATAACCCCACAAATGATATGATGACTTATATTGGGACACTGTGATTGAGACAAAGGCTATGATCTCGCATGCAAATGAATTTTATTCAGTAAATCAATTGTTTTAAACGTTTGACCCTATTTTACAACTTTTAAAAATAAAGACAGTTGCATGCATGCCCGGACATCAGGTAAGGCCACTATTCATTGCTACACTATCATTTTGGGATTTGAACATGTTTCATTGTTGTCCTTTGCATTCATATGTTGTTGCTCAAGTGTGAGCAGGGGTTTGGGATAGTGTAGCCAAGGTTGTGCTAGATTGTGGACTTGTGGGGTATTGCGGTGACCGCGGACAGTAGGCGGTTGACCAGATGTTTATCCTTGCATCAGATTGGGTTTCTATAGTAGATGGAGTTTCCCACTTTGATCATGGTTATGATCCAGTCCTGCTATATCATGTGCTACAGAGATACTTGTGATACTGATGACAGAGATATTTTACTCGTGTGGGTCGCTCCCCTCGAGTGCCACTCCGGAGTGTGTTATTATCCCCTATCGGCAACCCCGATTTGGCCAACATTATCCCCTATCGGCATATCCGATTTGGCAAATACTATCCCCTATCGGCGTTATACCCGATTTGGCAAGGCACAGCAGGAAGTACCAGTTTTGCTAGTGACACCAGTTTGAGTTCATTCAGACAGGCATTTATACACTAATTCATACATTTAGTTATTCCATTGCTTGGCATTTAGAGGCATGGTGGTGGTAGTTTCCTTTTTATCAGCAGTCTTTATAGCTTATAACTGTTCTTTCCTGTTGCCTCTAGTAGTCCTAGTGGGTGCGTCAGAGTTGAGGTTTTTACCCACTAGGGGAGGCTGCTGGTTTATCTGGTAGTTCTCACCCCCATTATTGCTTTCCGTTTCTTGCTTCTTCTTTTTGCAGAGTCATCTGCGGGAGCTGCTAGGCTATCAGCAGCTGATAAAGGTAAGGGGATCGCTGAGTAGAGGGATCTCCTGGAAGACTGAGAGCTGTAGATAGACGTCGTACCCTACTCTGACTGTAATATTCTCCTTTTATTTTGGGTCTGGCTTCCGCCAGCTGGATGTACTATTTTGGTAAACTGGGAGATTATTGTACTTATTACAGTTGTATTTGTATTTCCAGTCTGAAATACTATGTGGATCTTCTATTCAGCTCGATATTATGCTCTTGAACTGTTCATATGATATCAGAACAGGTTACCAGCGCTTCGTGTTCGCGGGAAATCCCGTGTGCACGGCGGATCTGTTGGCGAGCCCGGGTTCCGGGGCGTGACAGATTAAAGTTGGTATCAGAGCTTAGGGATAGGTCAGTTGGGACTTAGGAAACCCTAGGCTTTTGGCAGACCCTAGGATAATAGGGTATGAGAGGCGTGATAATTTTGCGGAAGTCGTTGGGTTATTTATTTAACTCTTCTAATAAAGTAAGAAGGATCGACTTAGCCTACTTCTGGTAGACAGTTATGTTGGCTGCAGACAACATAAAGTCACAGAAATAGGAGAATGTCTTTGACTTTCGTTAAGAGTGGGTCATGTAGGGTGATGATACTGAGTATGGTTTCTTGTGGTAGGATGCCTCCGCGACGGAGAATGTTGACGCGTTCTCAACCTGATTCCCCTGAACCCGATCAGGAGGAGTCCGAGCAGGGCCAGCAGAGTGAGGTGCAAGAGCTGCAAGCTCAGATGGCCCAGATGTCTGAAGCTGTTCGGCGTCAGGAGGAGGCCATGAGCCGGCTGACGCAGTTGTTAGAACAGAGGGCGCAGCCTGTTGTAGCACCCTCGGAGAATTCTCCCGTACCTTCTTCCCCTGCCGTGAATCCCCCAGTTGTACCAGTGACCCTGGCATCCCCTGTGGCTCAGGGAGCAATCCGGCCATTGACTCCTGCAGAGGAGCAGGAGTTTGCTGACAAACTTACTCAGTTCTGTAAGCGGGGACCGCCCAGGTTTTCAGGGCGGGATACTCAGCCTTGGGAAATCGGGACTTGGCTTTCCTCAATGGAGAAGTTATTTCGAGACTTCTTCATTGACCCGAAGTACAGGGTACATATGGCTGTACACTGCTTAGACGGGGATGCTGATGCATGGTGGCGCCGGGTGGAACCCCTGGAATTTCAGACCACTCGGCAGCTACCCTGGTCAGAATTCAAGAAGATGATTTTAGATACGTATTTCTCCACAAGTATGAAGAAAAAGCTGGAAGATGATTTGAAGAATCTTCAGCAAGACAACCGGACAGCATTGAACTATTTTCAGGAGTTCAAGCGGTTACTCAACTGCGTACCTTATGTCGCCAGGGACGGACCCCACCAGGTAGAGCTCTTTGAGTCGGGCTTGCGCCCAGAGATCTATACTCTGGTGCATGCTCAGAGACTACAGACCTTGGAGGAGGCAGCAGAGCATGCCCAGTGGGTTGAGAGGGGAGACCACGTCGTCGCCAGACGTGGGGGCCTGGTCGCTCAAGGCGCTGACAGAAAGCGACCAGCGCCGGACGACGGGGGACAGGCCAGTTCTTGGAGGCCGCCACGACCGCCACGGCCTCAGTTTTCCGGCCGCGGACGTTCTGAACGGCGAGGGCCTGGTGGATCCCAGAGGCCACCGCAACATCAGCAGCAACAGCATTCGCCTCAACAGAGATCGCAGTCGCGGCAGCAAGGGCCTCCGCGACAGAGGCAGCAGGCGAGGCAGCCACAGGCTACGGTTAGGTGCATTTTCTGCCAAGGACAACATACCTCTGATACTTGTGATCTGAGGTTTGGCCGCTGTTATCGATGTGGACAGTCTGGCCACCTCCGAGCTGCCTGCCCATATGCACCATCGACGGCTCCTTCTTCAGCATCTGCTCCTTCTTCGTCCCAGCAGTGGTCGACAGCTCAGCGACCATATGCTCCAGCAAGCAGGCCATCTTCTTCCTATCCCACGGAGTATCGCCCTCCAGCTCAGAGTGGGCGAGTGTATGCTGCGCAAGTAGAGGACTCTTCGGCAGCAGAACACGTGGTGGCAGGTATCACCTTACTTTCTGGCATTAGGACTCGTACATTATTTGATACTGGAGCATCGCATTCTTTTATCAGTAAATCATTTGCATCATTACATGGGATAGAGGTAGGACTGTTACCACGTGCACGAGAGGTTCAGATTCCCGATCACACCTTGCACGTGGAAGAGTGTTGTTGGTCCTGCCCGATGCAAATCGAGTCCTGGATTATGCCAGCTGACCTGTTGGTCTTGAGACAGCTGAAGGACTTCGATGTGGTCCTCGGAATGGACTGGCTGGCTCGGTACTTCGCAACTATTGACTGTGCCGCAAGGACTGTCACCTTTAAAGAGCCAGGCCAGGAAATGTTGGTATTTCGGGGATGTCAGAGTGCTTTCTTTGCCTCTATAATTTCGACTTCTCGAGCGAGGCAAATGATCCATCGTGGATGTGTAGCCTTTTTGGCTAGTGTTATTGAGGGGCCTACGGCGGCGCCGGGACTCGGGGATATCCCTATTGTCCGCGAGTTTCCGGATGTTTTTCCACCTGAGCTGACTAGCATGCCGCCAGATAGGGAGATTGAGTTCGTGATTGACGTGGTTCCGGGAACCGCGCCAATCTCAAAGGCTCCTTACCGAATGGCACCGGCTGAGTTGCGAGAGCTTAAGGCGCAACTTCAGGATTTGATGGACAAGGGCTTTATCAGGCCGAGTGTGTCGCCTTGGGGAGCACCGGTGCTATTCGTGAAAAAGAAAGATGGGTCACTTAGACTATGTGTGGACTATAGGGAATTAAATAAAGTGACCATCAAGAACAAGTACCCTTTGCCGCGCATTGATGATCTCTTTGATCAGCTGCAAGGGTCTTGTGTCTTCTCTAAGATAGATCTGCAATCCGGTTACCACCAGTTGAAGGTGAAGGCCGAGGATATTCCGAAAACGGCCTTTAGATCACGGTACGGGCATTATGAATTTACAGTTATGCCTTTTGGACTAACTAATGCCCCTGCCGCATTCATGGATTTAATGAACCGAATCTTCAAACCATACTTAGACCGATTCGTGGTAGTTTTCATTGATGATATCCTGGTCTACTCCCGAAGTAATACGGAGCATGAGGAGCACTTAAGGATCGTGCTGCAACTTCTGCGAGAGAAGAAGTTGTTTGCCAAACTGGCAAAATGCGAGTTTTGGCTTCGGGAGGTAGTCTTCTTGGGCCATGTGATTTCTGCCGCAGGAGTGGCAGTGGACCCGGCAAAGATTGAGGCAGTCCGTGATTGGCCCCGACCGACGACGGTTTCTGAGGTACGTAGCTTTATGGGATTAGCTGGGTATTACCGTCGGTTTGTGGAAGGCTTTGCGAAGCTTTCCACACCCCTCACTCGCTTGACACGCAAAGAAGTGAAATTTATCTGGAGTGAGGACTGTCAAAGGAGCTTTGAGGAGCTAAAGAATAGACTGATGACCGCACCTATCCTTTCCCTCCCTGTTATGGGAAAAGGATATGTGATCTACAGCGATGCATCACACAGCGGACTTGGTTGTGTGTTGATGCAAGAAGGGAAGGTAATTGCCTATGCATCGAGGCAACTCAAAGATTACGAGAAGAATTACCCTACCCATGACTTAGAACTCGCTGCTGTAGTGTTTGCACTAAAACTTTGGCGTCATTACCTATATGGAGAACACTGTGAAATCTACACCGACCACAAGAGCCTAAAATACCTGTTCACGCAAAAGGAGCTAAATTTAAGGCAGCGTAGGTGGTTAGAGCTATTAAAAGATTATGATGTAGATATCCTCTACCACCCAGGCAAAGCTAATGTGGTCGCTGACGCCTTGAGCAGGAGAGCGGTGCAAAGTTTGTCGATGTTGATCACGGACCAGGCACCGCTATTAGAGGAGATGAGACGGCTCGAGATAGAGGTTGTGTCCCCTGGGGACTCTGCTAGACTGACATCTTTAGTCTTGCAGCCCACTCTGCTAGAAAGGATCAAGGAGAAACAAAGTGAGGACCCCCACTTGACCAGGATTAAAGACCAGATTCCGAGTAATCAGTCAGGGGACTTTATGGTAGATGCCTCGGAAGTACTAAGGTACAGGAACCGAGCATGTGTGCCAGCGGATGCGGAGATCCGAGAGCAGATATTGCGAGAGGCCCATTATACACCCTATACCCTACATCCTGGTGGGACTAAGATGTATAAAGACCTCAAGGCACACTTCTGGTGGAAAGGCATGAAAAGGGATATCGGGAGATTTGTGGCTCAGTGTTTAACTTGTCAGCAGGTGAAAGCTGAGCATCGAGTGCCAGCTGGCAAGTTACAGAGTCTCCCAATTCCCCAGTGGAAATGGGACCACATTACGATGGATTTTGTGGTCGGACTGCCAAGGGCACAGGGAGGAGCAGACGCTATCTGGGTAGTCGTGGATCGACTTACCAAGTCGGCGCACTTTCTGCCCATGCAGACTACGTGGCCACTGGACCGGCTAGCCCAGTTATATCTGGATGAGATAGTGAGATTACATGGAGTACCCGCCTCCATTGTGTCAGATAGAGACCCGAGGTTTGTTTCGCATTTCTGGAAAAGTTTACAAACAACCTTGGGGACTGAACTCAGGTTCAGTACGGCCTTTCATCCGCAGACAGATGGGCAGTCAGAGCGGACTATACAGATCCTGGAGGACATGTTGAGAGCTTGTGTCCTGGATTTCGGCGGAGGGTGGATTCGACACTTATCTTTAGCCGAGTTCGCGTACAACAATAGCTTTCAAGCGAGCATTCAGATGGCTCCGTTTGAAGCATTGTATGGACGCAAGTGTCGATCACCACTTTATTGGAGTGAAGTGGGCGAGAGGCGGACCTTGGGACCAGATGTGTTGTTAGAGGCAGAAGAGAAGGTCCGAGTGATTCAGAAGCATCTTCAGACCGCCCAAAGCCGACAAAGGAGCTATGCCGATGTTCGGCGACGAGACTTAGAGTTTCAGGTTGGTGATCATGTGTTCCTGAAAGTCTCGCCGTCCAAAGGAATCAGGAGATTCGGCATTCGTGGAAAACTTAGCCCCCGATATATTGGACCCTTTGAGGTATTGGAGCGTATCGGACCAGTTGCCTACCGACTTGCACTTCCTCCGAGGCTTGCTGGTGTCCATGATGTATTTCATGTTTCTTCTTTGAGGAAGTATGTCTTCGACCCATCGCACGTCATCGACTTCGCACCGCTGGAGATTAGCGAGGATTTGAGGTATGAGGAGCGCCCACTGCGAATTCTGGATCGAGAAGTAAAAGAATTGCGCAGTAAGGCCATTCCCTATGTAAAGATCCAATGGAGCAATCATGACGAGCGCGAGGCTACATGGGAGCTCGAGTCGGAGATGAGAAATGCTCACCCCTACTTATTCAAGACATCGGATTGAGAATTGTGGTTGAGTCTTGTTTCGAGGACGAAACTCTTTTTAGTGGGGGAGGATGTGATGATCCGGACTCCCGCAGAAGCCAAACAGTGACTAAGGGGAGCTTGTACAGTGCAATAAAGCCCGTAGAAACGAAATTGGATATTTTTAATTGACTCTGCGCGAAAATCGGAGCAAACGGAAATTTTCGGGAGCTTTTTACAAAATTTCGGATGAGAATTTGGCGAAACGGACGGCGGAATCGGACTCAGCGCGCGAAAACGGTCGAAATGGTATATTCGCTTTATTTTTCGGCACCTGGGTACTGTTCACCGGAACAGTAACGGCCGGAGTTACTGTTCCGGCCGGCGGCGGCCGCCGGCGAGCGGCGGAGGGCGGCGGCGCACGGCGGCGGGCAGCGGCGCAGCGGCGGGGCAGCGGCGGAGCGCGGAGGAAAGCGGCGCGGGCAGGCGCGGGCAGCGCGGGCAGGCGCGGGCAGGCGCGGGCAGGGCGCTCGGTGCGCGGTCCATGGGCCAGGCGTGCACCGGGTGCACCAACTTTTCCCCGTGCCACGTGGCATCTCCTGATTGGCGGGCCGGCTTCTAGAAACGTCTAGATGCTTGACACGTGGCATCATCCTGTTGGCCGACAGGTTTCCGGAAAACCCGGAGCGCGGAGCTGCACATGGACCACGTGGGACACGTGGCAATTTCTGATTGGCCCTTGCACGGATGTTTCCTGTTTGGGTGACACGTGGCGCTTCCTGGTTGGCCCGTTTCGGTGTTTCGTGTTTGGATCAGGATTTCGTGAGGGAATATTCCCTTTTGGCCCACTATATAAAGGATCCCCCACCCCCTCTCTTTGCACCTTGGAATCCGAGCCTTTAGAGAGAGAAACTGAAAAAGTGTTCTATATGAAAGTTGTTCCTCTCTCTCTCTTCTTTCTCTCTCTAGAATCTCAGGAATTTAGGAGTTACAGATAGAGAGATATCTGCGACGCGGCGCACTGCGACGATTTTTCTTTTAGGCCCATTTCCCGTCGCAGTTCCGTCGAAAATTCACTGCGGGCTAACCAGGAGGAATTTTTGGACGATTTTTGCGACAGCGCGACCGTAAGAGGTAGGGCTTCGATTTCCGTATTGATCATTTTGCTCCATTTCGTACTTTTGGCACAGTTTTTAGGTCCCCTTTGACCCCCTTTTTACTGTGATGATTTTTGGACAGCACCAACTTCTCCGATTTTTATCTTGACGTAGGAGCGTCAGATCGAGGCGTTTTAAGAGTCGATTTTGATCTACTCTTCGCGAGGAACGCAACCGTGATTTTTCTGGGATTTTAGGAGCTCATTTTAGAGGTGAAAAATTCCTCTTTTCTCGTGCTGTCTGAAAAACAGCAAAAATTGTGCTTTTTGGGATTTGTATTTATACCGGGAGCATTGGTTTGCAGGATTAAGGACTGTGGACAACCAGGAGACTACCTGGGGTGTTGTTGGAGCTGTTCAAGGTGGGCGGTTGTTGCTTACCTCATTTTTGACAAGCTCACTGGGATTACTGGAAATCCCCTAAAATTTAATTAATGAGAACAATTGGGACAAAATAAATATGATAATTGCTGAGAACCATTGGGACAACTAACAGGACTACTAACAGGACTACTAACAGGACAACTAACAGGACAATTAATGAGAACCATTGGGACAAATTAATATGACAAATGACAAGGACCGCTGGGACAAACTCCCCTAAAATTTAATATAACCCCACAAATGATATGATGACTTATATTGGGACACTGTGATTGAGACAAAGGCTATGATCTCGCATGCAAATGACTTTTATTCAGTAAATCAATTGTTTTAAACCTTTGACCCTATTTTACAACTTTTAAAAATAAAGACAGTTGCATGCATGCCCGGACATCAGGTAAGGCCACTATTCATTGCTACACTATCATTTTGGGATTTGAACATGTTTCATTGTTGTCCTTTGCATTCATATGTTGTTGCTCAAGTGTGAGCAGGGGTTTGGGATAGTGTAGCCAAGGTTGTGCTAGATTGTGGACTTGTGGGGTATTGCGGTGACCGCGGACAGTAGGCGGTTGACCAGATGTTTATCCTTGCATCAGATTGGGTTTCTATAGTAGATGGAGTTTCCCACTTTGATCATGGTTATGATCCAGTCCTGCTATATCATGTGCTACAGAGATACTTGTGATACTGATGACAGAGATATTTTACTCGTGTGGGTCGCTCCCCTCGAGTGCCACTCCGGAGTGTGTTATTATCCCCTATCGGCAACCCCGATTTGGCCAACATTATCCCCTATCGGCATATCCGATTTGGCAAATACTATCCCCTATCGGCGTTATACCCGATTTGGCAAGGCACAGCAGGAAGTACCAGTTTTGCTAGTGACACCAGTTTGAGTTCATTCAGACAGGCATTTATACACTAATTCATACATTTAGTTATTCCATTGCTTGGCATTTAGAGGCATGGTGGTGGTAGTTTCCTTTTTATCAGCAGTCTTTATAGCTTATAACTGTTCTTTCCTGTTGCCTCTAGTAGTCCTAGTGGGTGCGTCAGAGTTGAGGTTTTACCCACTAGGGGAGGCTGCTGGTTTATCTGGTAGTTCTCACCCCCATTATTGCTTTCCGTTTCTTGCTTCTTCTTTTTGCAGAGTCATCTGCGGGAGCTGCTAGGCTATCAGCAGCTGATAAAGGTAAGGGGATCGCTGAGTAGAGGGATCTCCTGGAAGACTGAGAGCTGTAGATAGACGTCGTACCCTACTCTGACTGTAATATTCTCCTTTTATTGTGGGTCTGGCTTCCGCCAGCTGGATGTACTATTTTGGTAAACTGGGAGATTATTGTACTTATTA
This sequence comes from Tillandsia fasciculata, assembly GCA_029168755.2. Lineage (NCBI taxonomy): Eukaryota > Viridiplantae > Streptophyta > Magnoliopsida > Poales > Bromeliaceae > Tillandsia > Tillandsia fasciculata. The sequence continues at coordinate 239,833 of JAQOTM010000106.1, forward strand.
CAGTTGTATTTGTATTTCCAGTCTGAAATACTATGTGGATCTTCTATTCAGCTCGATATTATGCTCTTGAACTGTTCATATGATATCAGAACAGGTTACCAGCGCTTCGTGTTCGCGGGAAATCCCGTGTGCACGGCGGATCTGTTGGCGAGCCCGGGTTCCGGGGCGTGACAATCGGCGTTTTGTGGAAGGCTTTGCGAAGCTTTCCTCTCCCCTCACTCGTCTGACCAGAAAAGGGATTAAATTTGTTTGGAGCGAGACTTGCCAGAGCTGTTTTGAGGAGCTGAAGCAGAGATTGATGACCGCTCCAATCCTTGCCCTCCCTGTTATGGGGGAAGGATTTGTGATTTACAGTGATGCCTCACATAGTGGTTTGGGGTGTGTGTTAATGCAGCAGGGTAGGGTAATTGCCTATGCTTCGCGGCAATTGAAGGACTATGAGAAAAACTACCCTACTCATGATCTGGAGTTGGCAGCAGTGGTGTTTGCTCTGAAGCTGTGGCGACATTACTTGTATGGTGAGCATTGCGAGATATATACTGATCACAAGAGCTTGAAGTATCTGTTCACCCAAAAGGAGCTGAATTTGAGGCAACGTCGGTGGTTGGAGCTACTAAAGGATTATGATTTGAGTATCCTTTACCACCCCGGCAAGGCCAATGTCGTGGCGGATGCTTTGAGCAGGAGGACGAGTCTGAGCTTATTGATCTCGCAGCAGGCGCCGTTGGTCGAGCAGATGAGGCGATTACAGCTGGAGGTAGTATCCCCTGGGGTCTCTGCTAGACTTATGTCTATGGTCTTGCAGCCCACTCTGTTGGAGAGGATCAGGGACACTCAGAGTGAGGACCCCCACTTGACGAGGATCAGGACGCAGCTTCAGGCGGATCAGACAGGGGATTTTTCTGTGGATAGCTCGGGAGTACTGCGGTACAGGGACCGAGCGTGTGTGCCTATGGATCAGGAGATTAGAGATCAGATTTTGAGGGAGGCCCACCATACACCTTATACCGTCCACCCTGGAGGTACTAAGATGTATAAGGACCTCAAGGCACAGTTTTGGTGGCCCGGGATGAAGCGGGACATTGGGAGATTTGTAGCTCACTGTTTAACTTGTCAGCAAGTGAAAGCAGAGCATCGCGTCCCTGCTGGCAAGTTGCAGAGTCTTCCAATTTCCGAGTGGAAATGGGACCACATCACTATGGATTTCGTCACTGGATTGCCGAGGGCGCAGAGCGGAGCAGATGCGATCTGGGTTATTGTTGACAGACTCACCAAGTCGGCGCACTTTTACCAGTTCAGATGACTTGGTCACTCGAGCATTTGGCACAGTTATATATGGATGAGATAGTGAGGCTTCACGGCATACCTGCTTCGATTGTGTCAGATCGAGATCCGAGATTCGTGTCACGCTTTTGGGGGAGTTTGCATTCTGCATTGGGGACTCAGCTCAGGTTTAGCACCGCTTTCCACCCACAGACCGATGGGCAGTCAGAGCGCACCATACAGACCCTCGAGGATATGCTTAGAGCGTGCGTTATGGATTTTGGAGGAGGGTGGTACCGGCACTTATCTTTGGTTGAGTTCGCGTACAACAACAGCTATCAGGCGAGCATCCGGATGGCTCCGTTTGAAGCGTTGTATGGACGCAAGTGTCGGTCTCCCTTATACTGGAGTGACGTGGGTGAGAGGAGGACTTTGGGACCGGAGTTACTTTTGGAGGCAGAGGAAAAAGTCAGGATTATTCGCCGGCATCTTGAGACAGCCCAGAGTCGTCAGAAGAGCTACGCAGATACTCGACGGCGAGACCTGGAGTTTCAGGTTGGTGATCATGTCTTCTTGAAGGTCTCGCCCTCGAAAGGGGTCCGGAGATTTGGAGTACGGGGTAAGCTCAGTCCCCGCTTTATTGGACCCTTTGAGGTGCTGGATAGAGTTGGTCCTGTGGCATACAGAGTTGCCTTACCCCCGCGCCTGGCCGGAGTTCATGATGTCTTCCACGTCTCAGCTCTGAGGAGTTATGTTTTTGACCCGTCGCACGTGATTGACTTCACTTCGTTGGAGATCGGCGAGGACTTGGTCTACGAGGAGCGCCCGTTGCGGGTTCTTGCTCGTGAGGTGAGGGAATTGCGCAATCGGGCCATTCCTTATGTGAAGATCCTGTGGAGCAATCATGAGGAGCGAGAGGCTACATGGGAGCTGGAGACATCGATGAGAGATGCCTACCCCTTCTTGTTCGAGGCCGCAGTTTGAGGTACGTCTGCGTTGTTTATCTTTGTTTCGGGGACGAAACTTTTTTTTGGTGGGGGAGGGTGTAGTACCCCGAACCCCCATGCAGTTTTTCCCGTGAATCCACTGTTTAGACACCTGTTGATGGTGTATCTGGCCCATAGTGCATCAAAGGGATGCCACAGATGGACCCCGTGAGCTTTGGTTAGCTGTTTTGGCCTTCGGCTGCTTTTGCCGAATTTTAGAAAAGGATTTAGGCCAAACGGAGGGTGGATTTGGATTCAGCGCGGAAAAACACTTGAGATTGGCTTTTTGTTTGCCCAATTCTGAGTCCGGATGTCCAAAAGCGGACTCCCGGAAGTTTTGACAGTTTTTGGCGCTTGCGGGAGCCTCCGGCAAATTTTGGAGGCGGAATTTGGCAAAACGGACCTCGTTTTTGGAATCAGCGCGCGAAAACGGTCAAGATGGGCTATTTACTTGTCATTTTTGAGCTCGCGGGTACTGTTCACGCCGGAACAGTGTTTCCGGCGATCGCCGGCGGCGGCGGGCAGCGCCGGCGGGCGGCGGCGCGGCCTCGGGCAGGCGGCAGGCGGCGGCACGGGCGCGGGCAGGGCGCGGGCAGGCGCGCGGTCCACCGCGGGGGGGCGTGCACCGGAGGCGGGCCACGTGGCGCTTTCCGGTTGGCCGGTGCAGCAGGCGCGGTCCACTGAATTTGGGCCGGGTGCACGGTGGACCGGGTGGACACGTGGCGGCTCGGGATTGGCGGGTCTTGGTGCACGCGGTCCACGCGGCTGGTGGGGCAGGTGACCGGGGCAGGTGCCGTACGCCCCGGTTTTGCCGGCGACGTGCGCGGTGCACGGCGCGCCGTGCGCGGTGCACGGCCGGTCGGGGACACGTGGCAAGCCACCAGTGGCTGGCTCAGGTGCGCCGGGTGCAGCGGGGTCCATTGGCTTAGTGGACTGGGCTACGTGGCCGGCCCAGAGGCTTTCGGGCGTGAACAGTAACGGGCCGGCCCGTTACTGTAGCAGCCCGAAAATTGGGATGCGCCCGAAAGTGGGGACATGGATGGAATTATTTGAATTGTTTTTCAGCCTATATAAATAGTGCAATCCGAGCCTCCTTCTTTCCCTTCTTTCTCCCAACCTGTTCATCATCTCTCCGAGCTCCCTTAATGAAAGTTTTTCATCTCTAAGTCCTTGATCTCCCTGCCAAGTTTCAAGAGTTTTGGAGGCACGAATCCCGAGGTTCCCCATTTTACGGTGCGGCGCGACGTTGCTTCCTAGTGTTCTTCTTCGGCGCAGCGATCGTATTTTGCTCCCCTGGGCTACCCCGACATCCTTTTCCTGTGATTCTTGCACCAGTGGACTCCTAAGAGGTAGGACTTCATCTTTCGTTTTGGTCGCGCTTTCCCGTTTCGAGGTTTTGGCACAGTTTTCGAGGCAGTAAGTGACCCCTTTTTCTGTATGGAATTCCTTGACAGCAGCGGGGTATTTTGGCCATATCTTTGCGCACGAGCGTCTGACGGAGACGAGCTTATACAACTTTTTCATCTACGGATCGCAAGGAACGCGCTCGTATTTTTATTGGATTTTTGTGAATTTTCTTTCGAGGTGAGAATTAATGATTTCTCAGTGAACAGTAATCTGCCCTTAATTCAGATTTTAGTGTGTGGTGCCCCCTTGCCGAATTTTTATCTTGATGTACAGAACTCGGATTTGGGCGTGCAAGGTACCGTTTCGAAGCTATCGACGCAAGGATCGCCGTGATATTTTTATTGGAATTTTCTGGGCAATTTCTGCAGGTGATAATTAAGCAGTTCTGAATTCGAGGTTGTATGTGATTAAGTGCTGAATTTGGGAGTCTAGTGTAATTAGTGGATTTCTTGATGTACCAGGAGTGTTGCGGGTGTGCTAAAATTGTGGGAGCGAGGATTTGGAATTTTGGTATTTTCTGACTGTACGAGTTTGGACAGTTGCGCTTCAGGTGGGTGGTTGTTGTACTCCTCTCTTTGTATGCCCACTAGGAATATCAGAGTACCCTTGCTATGACAATGTTAAATGTGTGGATTGGTAGACTTGCATGCTCTAGGAAATTAATTATTGGTTATTGGATCTCTAATAAATGATTGTTAGATTAATCACTTGATTTAATCGCTTACTGATTCTGGAACTGTATACTTGGAGACAAATAGAAATAGAGGACTGCAAAACTGATATTTGTTCATGTGAAACGGTCACCCGAGCTTATGTTACTCCAAACTGTTTATACTTGGAAATTGGACAAAATATTGGAACACTGCATGATTAAATTGGTCACATGATTATGTCATCTTTTACTGCTACACTATTTGGGACTTGACTTAGGAGAAACCATGCTTTTGCTCTTTTCTTCTTCCATTGTTGGCACTTGCGGCTTAGTCGCTCAGGTTCGAGCGTCTGTTAGACAGTGTAGTCAGGTATTGGGGATTGGGACAGGTTAGGGGTATGGCAGGGTGTTGCGGCGACCACGGATCTTGGGTGGTTGACCGGTTTGTACTATCGCATCAGATTGGGTGTTTTGGGGATCGGGCTTTCTTTAGTGGAGGGTTGTTCCCACTTCTGTGAGTCTCGATCCAGTCCTGCTATTATGAGACAGTGGTTACAGAGATGCTTGATACAGTGATATTTTACTCGTGTGGGTCGCTCCCCTCGAGTGCCACTCCGGAGTAGGCTTTCCACGGTGTGAGCGCCGGGCACCTTGCTGCTTTCCACGGTGTGAGCGCCGGGCACCATGCTGGTTTCTTGAGTTCGACAGCAGAGCAGGCAGTGCCAGTGTTCACTGGCTGTCAGATTGGGTCATTATGACAGGCTACTTGATTCTGATGCATCACTTTTCCCATCCTTATTGGTTGGTCATATAGAGGCATATTAGGGATAGCACTTCATCAGTCGCTTTATTTATCTGCATCCCCTTTCTTCTCTTTTCCCTTTTCGCCTCTGAGCACCTGGTGGGCATATCTGAGCTGAGGCTTTACCCACTAGGGGAGGCTACTGGTTATAGTAGTACTGACCCCCATTGTTTTTCTTGTTTCTTCCTTTCCCTTGTTTTGCAGAGTCCTCAGTGGGAGTTGCTGGGCCGTCAGCAACTGATCGAGGTAAGCGAATTGCGGACTAGATAGAGAGCCACCGAGGGTCATAGCTGGAGATTTTTGGGTACCCGGACTTCTCAGACAGTGTTTTTGTATTTCTTCTTGGGGACTGGCTTCTGCCAGCTGTTTGTATTATAGTTGTGAGCTGGGAGAGACATCTGTATTTTATTTTACTGTTGTACCTTTTACTTCCAGCATCTGTCTGAGATACAGTAGTTTTATTTTAGCTCTGATTATGATGCTCTTTTATTATTGTCTCTTATCTGAGCAGGTTACCGACGCTTCGTGTATGTGGAAAATACCGCATGCACGGCGGATCTGTAGACGGGCCCGGGTTCTGGTTTACACCCGGGGCGTGACATAACACGCTCATCCTGCCTCGAGGTCTATCTACACAGCCGTCCTCTCTCCTCGACCCGCCACTGACAGTCCAGTAGCACCCACAGAAGACTCTGCAAAACAAGGAAGAAGAAAAAGAGGAAAGAAGAATGGGGGTGAGAACTACTAGTAAACCAGTAGCCTCCCCTAGTGGGTAAAACCTCAAACTCAGACACACCCACTAGGTCTACCAGAGGCAAAAGGGGAAAGAAGAGTGGTAAGAAATAATGACAGCCGAAGAAATGAAACTACCACTACTATGCCTCTAGAAATGCAGTCCTAAACTGGAATAAACATAACCAACAATAACCACCCGTCCCAGATTAACCCATCTGTACCGCCCTCATCATCGGGCAAGTAAGCCGCGCCGATGTGATAGCAAAGCTCCTGCTGCCGCCCTCATCATCGGGCAAATAAGCCGCGCCGATGTGATAGCAAAACTCCTGCTGCCGCCCTCATCATCGGGCAAATAAGCCGCGCCGATGTGATAGCAAAACCGTCAATAACTGTCCGACCCCGGCCTCCGGAGGGGAACTCGAGGGGAGCGACCCACTCGAGGAAAGCACTACCGGGCAATAACCGCGCCGGTAAAATCCATATCAAAACACTACCGGGCAATAACCGCGCCGGTAAGATAAGTACCAAAAGCAGGAATAGATCACAACTGCAAAGCCCCAGTGGAACACACCCCCCACTAAAAGAAACACAGATCCCCCAATCTGATGCACAAATGAACATCCGGTCGATCGCCCAAAATCCGTGATCGCCGCAATACCCACAATCACAATCATGTCCCACATCCGACATCCGGTCAACCGCCTACTGTCCGCGGTAGCCGCTATAATCCCGCAACCCATAATCAAACACAACCTGTCACTAACCCTCAGGTCCTCGCTACACTATCCCAAACCCCTGCTCGAACCCGAGCAACCAGACTCAAAGGTCTAATTAAGAAGGAGAAAAGAAATCAAACATGGTTTCTCCTAAGTCAAGTTCCAGCATGAAAGTGTAGCGATAAAAGATGGCCTACCTAGATGTCCAAACAAGCATGCAAGTGTTCTCAAAGAAATAAAGGAAAAGGTGTTCAACAGTGGTTCCACATGTGTAACAATTAATAATTCCGCATAGATAAAACCATCATGCTAAAACATTATCCAACCACACATGTCTAATATCCATTTCCCATGATAAAGCATCATTATCCACCTACGCATGTCATGAAATCCTCAAATAGTACCAACCACTAACAGGATAATCATACAGTGTTTTCCAGATGATAGGCTCGTAATTATTTTAGTTAAACATGCATGTCTACTAAGTGAGCATTCAAAATGTCCAATAGAGAAGATCTCTCTAATATTCCTAGTGGGTATATCAGAAAAGAGGAGTAAAGCAACCACCCACCTGAAGTGCAACTATCCCAATCCGTACAGCTGAAAATACCAAAAACTCCAAATCCTCGCTCCCACAATTTCAGCACACCCGAAGCATTCCTGGTACATCAAGAAATCCACTAATTACACTAGACTCCCAAATTCAGCACTTAATCACATACAACCTCGAATTCAGAATTGCTTAATTATCACCTGCAGAAATTGCCCAGAAAATTCCAATAAAAATATCACGGCGACCCTTGCGTCGATAGCTTCGAAACGGTACCTCGAAAGAAAATTCACAAAAATCCAATAAAAATACGAGCGCGTTCCTTGCGATCCGTAGATGAAAAAGTTGTATAGGCTCGTTTCCGTCGGACGCTCGTGCGCAAAGATATAGCCGAAACACTCCGCTGCTCTTAGGCTTCTACTGGTCCAAGAATCGCAGGAAAATGATGTCGGGGTAGCCCAGGGGAGCAAAAATACGATCGCTGCGCCGAAGAAGAACACTAGGAAGCAACGTCGCGCCGCACCGTAAAATGGGGAATCTCGGGATTCGTGCCTCCAAAACTCTTGAAACTTGGCAGGGAGATCCAGGACTTAGAGATGAAGATTTTAGCTTGAAATGTGCTTGGGCTGAAGAGGCTCGGTTTGGGAGATAAGGGAGAAAGAAGGAGGCTCGGGTTGAACTATTTATATAGGCTGAAAAACAATTCAAGTAATTCCATCTATGTCCCCACTTCCGGGCGCTCCCCAGATTTCGGGCTGCTACAGTAACGGGCCGGCCCAGGATTTCCGGGCGCGCACAGTGCGGCCCGGCCCACCGCACAGTCTAGTCCACAACACTCCCGGACCCCGCTGCACCCGGAGCACCTGCGCCAACCAATGACGGCGCGCCACGTGTCCCCCGGCGACCGTGCACCGCGCACGCCGCGCCGTGCACCGCGCACGTCGCCGTGTCTCCCGGCCACCTGCCCGCGTACGGCACCTGCCCCGGTCACCTGCCCCACTAGCCGCGTGGTCCGGGAGCACAGGACCGCACCAACCAAACCTCGCCACGTGTCCACCCGGTCCACCGTGCACCCGGCCCAAACTCCGTGGACCGCGTCTGCTGCGCCGGCCAACCGGAAGGCGCCACGTGGGCCGCCTCCGGTGCACGCCCTCCACGGTGGACCGCGCCCCTGCCCGCGCCCTCAGCGCCTGCCCGCGCCCGCTAGTCGCCTGCCCGCCGCCCTCCGCCGCCTTCCGCCGCTGCCCGCCGCCGCCGGCCGCCGCCGGCGATCGCCGGAGACACAGTTCCGGCGTGAACAGTAACCGCCAACCCAAAAACATCATGTAAATAGCCCATCTTGACCGTTTTCGCGCGCTGATTCCAAATCCGGCGTCCGTTTTGCCAAATTCCAATCCTAAAATTTGCCGGAGGCTCCCGGAAGGGTATTTTCAATCCGAATTTCACGCCGAGTCCAAATTTGATATCCGATTTGCGCGAAAACACTTCTAAACATCCGACGGGGCCAGCCGGTTACCCAAGTGATCCAATAAAGCTCGAGGTTCAACACTTGTAACCAATCAGGCACAACCACTTCCCGAAACATAGTACAGGCTCCCCCGAAGTCCCCAATGACTCTACCACAGCTCTGCAGAGATCCAGATCATCACAGGGTGAATAGGTGTAATACTTAAAAAACTCAATCTCAGTGCAAAATAAAAACCAATGCGGAAAATAAAAATAGCACACCGAGATATACGTGGAAACTCCAATCCAGGAGAAAAACCACGGGACCAACACGCAATAACAATCCACTAAGAAAAGAAGAATAACAAGGTGATTACCGACTCCACGGACTCAAACCCCTCCTTCAACTTCTTCGGACCTTGCGCTCACCGATTTCACGTCCACTGCACACGTTCGAATCCACGAACGCCACTCGAATCCACGAGCACACGTTTCGAATCCACGAAACGCCTTTAGCACACCGAATCCACGATGCCACGTCGAATCCACGACGCAAATAGCCGATAAAGAATATAGGCTTCGATGGTGATCCTTTGCTTAGATTATCATTGAAGAACCGTAGAAGGAATCTCTAAGCAAAGACTAGATCAATTCGACAAAAGATAGATCTTGGAAGAACCGTCGAATTGACCTAAAAGAGGCTATAAAGAAGAACGATAAAAACCTAGCCTCTAGGGTTGCTCTCAAGTGTTTTCGGTATTGGTCAGTCGTTCTTGAGAAACCCTAAGTGTCTATTTATAGGTTAGAAACCTTTGGAAAGAGATAAGAATCAAAAACATACCTTATCTGGAAATTTTCAGGACGGCGATCCGGATCGGGATTACTGTGATCCGGATCGTCGTAACGTGATAGACAGTTTCCAGAAAACCAAGGGTTCGGGATCCGGATTGCAAGGTCCGATCCGGATCGTTCATGCAATTCAGCAAAGTCCCATGTTCGGGATCCGGATCGGAATGGCCTAGGATCCGGATTGAAATTGCCAATGAACAATCACCCTTCGGGATCCGGATTGGATTGTCTGATCCGGATCCTGAACATGTCCCATGTCCAGTTTTTGATTTTTATGCAATTAAAAATTCATCCAAGTGTTTCTACACTATAAGAAAGTATTCGGATCACCAAAATTATTTAGTTAAACATACCTGATCCTTTTGAATACTTTCTTCTTGAGATTGATGTAACTGATCCACAATTCTTCATCTTCAATCTTCAAGACTCAAGACACTGAGTGTCAACTTGAGCTCTTGTTGAATCTTCTCTAAGTCTTTGATTGCTGATTGACAATTTGATCCCTTTAAGACTCCGACTCAACTCACTGACTTGACTCACGAAATATGCCAACACCAAAATGCCGTAACAATCTCCCCCTTTGGCAATTTCGTGACAAAACTCAAAAATACATAAAAACGCTCAAGTCACTCATCTTAAACCAAAAAATTCGAAATTCAATGTCATCACCAAAACATTGATTTTCTTTGCGTGAAAGATCCAATAAATACAAAATTACATTTGAACCAAACAGTCCTAGAACATACTCTATGACTTAGGACTTGGAGTCTTAAAGTGATGTAATTCCTGCAAAACAAAACTCCAAACAAATCAAACGTTAGTCGTTAGAAATTTAAATCCTACATTTGATTCGTCGTTTTGGTTCTTTTGTTTTTCGGCTCTTTCAATCTTTTCTTTATCTCCCCCTATCTTGAGCATCTCTAACATGTTCTCCATGTTCTCCATGTTCTTGAGCATCTCTGTTCTCCCCCTTTGTGATACGATCATTATTTTCTTTTCTCCCCCTTTTTTTGTTTGTCCTATCTCGATGATCTCATCTCCGTCATTTCTCTTCTCCCCCTTTTTGTCACAAATTGTCAAACAGTGAACATACTAGACAAAAGGAAATCTAACAACATTAGTTTATAGAGAAAGAGAGATAAAAGCTCAGTTCCGGTATATAACAAAAATGCAGATTGCGTACCGGTACCAGAAGGCAAAAATCAAATAATTTCTTGAAACAAATCCAGATTTTGAAATCTTTTCAAATACCGATTTGTATTCCATCAAGAAATCAATTTAAGTGCTTTAAAAAATGAATCACACAGATGTCATTCAATCCAATTAATTTCACAAAATTAAAAAGATTTACTCCTAAATCATGAAAAACAAAGATAAAACATTATAAACAGTTTTTCATGTTATATTCATCAAACACAAGTCATCAAAAATAATCTTGAGATCCAAACTCTATCAAGATGTAACGAATTTACAAAGATGACTTACGGAGATTTCCAAATGAAATCAATCTTGAATTCTACCCTTTCATCAGAATAATTTAGAAAAATTCCATAATAACCAGAAAAAGTATGTAAGCACTTTAGCGCATCAACTTTAAACAGAAGTCATCGTTTCATACAACAAGAAATAGATTATACCAAATCTATCAAAAATACTCAAAAATGAAACGAAAATTTATGAAAATTAAAACCCTTAAAGTTGAACAACTTCAATCACATCTAACATGATCTTATGCGTAATGCCTTTATCAAATCATCAATTTGGTAAAGAAAATGAAATACCAAGATCAATAGATGTTTGAAATCCCAGATAAGTTAGATAATATATCTAGACAATCTGTTGAAGAGAGTGGCTCTTTGAGCATCTTTCGTTAAAAATCCCACCTTATACCAACCTTGAAATTTGACAGAGTCAAGTATTTCAATCATGCATTTTAGTTAATCAAAGTTGACAAAACCATGCTTGGTATTCATGTGGTAGCTGCACACAGTACTCGGACGACCGAGGTGGTAGCTCTTTCCTCCATGTGGTGGTAGTTTTCACACTCCTCATTGGGATGTAACTCTTTCCACATCTTTTGAGCATTTTACTTTTCTTTGACTCCCCCTCAATTGGCTATCAATTATTTAATATATAAGGTATTCAACCAAAAATTGATCCCGCATTCATACTCGGCTAAATAGTCAAATAAGATAATGACTATACCAAGAGATCATTGAGAGAGAAATTGACTTTGATCACTTAAAAGATGAATTAATTAACATAAATGATCATTGCAACATCGAAATATTATGATGTCAAAAGCATAATAGATTTCTAAATGCGTGAAAAGATGCAATTAAAGTCAATATAACCAATGCTCAAAAATGTTTATAGCACTTGTGTTGTCACAAAGAATTCACACAACCGAGATAGATTAAGCATCTAAAGATCACACATGATTTCTAAAATTTGATACTTATAACTATCAAAAACTCCTATAATGAAGTATCTCCAAGATTATGATTATGGAGTAAAGTTGATAATCCATATAAAATTAGATTGGAGTGAATGAACGTGAAGCCCTTTTTATTCAATGCACTTGTTCAATAAAAACCCTTTTGTTCAAAAACAAAGTATAAAAACAAAGAGCATTGAAAAACATGTAATGCAAAGATTAAGAAAAATATGAAGGGAAAACCAATCAAAGCATTACATACAGTCATAAGCTAATTAGAACTTAAGACAAGGAAAGATATCACCTTTCCGAATCCAAAATCGCTGGATTTTGGGTTGTCTTGATTCGTTGTGGCCGGGGGTTGTCCGCTTTGACTGTTGATCCACCTTAGGTCTTTGCCTCGCAATGATCCACTTGTATGATTGATGTTGCGGCTCGGACCTTTGGTGGGTTGAGTGAACTCCTTTGACTTGATGTGTCTTTTGATTCCGTTGAGTTCGCTCCGTAGATGAAGTTGCCGAAGGATTTTTCTTTTTCTTTTTCGGGCAATTCTTCACCAAATGTCCTTCAAGTCCACAAAGGTGACAAGTTCTTCCTTTCAATTTGATTGTGGAACTTGAAGCCTTCACAGTTTGGTTCTTTTTAAATCCCAAACCAACCTTGCTTGTTTGACCCAATCCGGACATACTTTCTAGTTTCTTGGAACCGGTTGAAAGCCTTTGTATGTCGGATTTGAGTTGATGAACTTGCTTGGTCAAAGCTTGGTTGGTGACATGAATCTCTTCAAACTGCTTTTCAAGAAAATCAATCTTGTTAATATGGGAATTAACGATCGTTTCCGATTGATTTATCTTTTCTTGGAGGATTTTATTGTTCTCCAATAAACGTCCTTGTTCCTCCTCGAGATCATGAAGTTTGATCTTTAAAGCTTGATTCTCGTCTTGAACCTCAAGTCGTTGCTTCCTCAACTTCTTGATATGCTTGGCCATCTTCTTCGATTCCACAAGAAGTTGTTGGTATGCCTCAACGAGTTCTTCTTCGTCCGACTCCCCCTCACTTGATGACTCTCCACCGGATGTTGATGTTTCATGCAAAATCAAAGGAATAGAGTCAGTGATTAAAGATGATAAGCAAACATTAGAAGAGGGAATATGAGAGGCATGAAAAACAACAACTTTCTCCTCTTTACTTGAGGTCGATTCATCGGAAATAGAATCGTCCCAAGTTTTTGCTTGCAAAGCCTTCTTTTTATATGATTTCTTAGAAGGACAATCCGTTGAAATATGGCCGTAGCCTTTGCATCGATAGCATCGGATTTCCCCTTCGAAATCATCCTTTTCTTTTTCTTTAGAAGGTTTTGCAACGCTTTTGAGTTTAGAGGATTTAGAACCCGATGATCCTTTAGATGATTTCGTGGATGAAGATCCATCGGTTCGATTCTTCCAAAACTTCCGACGAAATTTCTTTGTGATCCGCGCCAATTGTTCTTCAAACTCGGCAAAAGAGATTTCATCGTCGGAACTTGATTCGCTATCTTCTTCCTTTGTTGATTTGAATGCAATACCTGTAAGCTTAGAAGAAGACTTGGAAGAAACTTGATTAGTAGGAAAAGTCATCTCATAAGTTTGTAAAGCACCTACTAATTCCTCTACACTCATCTCATCCGGATGACTAACGGTTTCAATGGCGGTAACCTTTGCCCTAAACCGTTCCGGAAGAGTCCGAAGAATCTTTCTTACAATTTTCGACTCCGGGATCTTTTCTCCTAAATTAGCACATGTATTAATTACATCTTGAAGTCTAGTGTAATAATCTGTAAACAATTCATGCTCTTCCATATGAATAGAGTCAAATTGACTTGTAAGCATCTGGAGCTTTTGAATTTTTACAAGATTAGTACCCTCATGTGTAATTTTGAGAATATCCCAAATTTCCTTCGCGGTTTCACACGCGGAAATTCTTGTAAACTCAGTCGAGGAAAGAGAATTATATAAAGCGTTCATGCCTTTCCCATTGTAAGAAGATCTTTCGATTTCCTCTTTAGACCATCTAGAGCGAGGTTTTGGAGTAGTAGAATTTCCTACTTCCTCAACAGGATGCACCCAACCGTATTCAACGGTTTGCCAAACACGCTCATCAATAGAGATGAGAAAAGCTCTCATCCGCACTTTCCAATATGCATAATTAGTCCCATCAAAAAGAGGAGGTCTATAAATATCACCACTTTCACCCGACATGATAGATAAACCTAAAACCCGCTCCGATACCAATTGTAGGTTTTTAAGGATCCACAAGGATCTAAATAGGTACTATCAAACAACTAGAGGGGGGGTGAATAGGTGTAATACTTAAAAAACTCAATCTCAGTGCAAAATAAAAACCAATGCGAAAAATAAAAATAGCACACCGAGATATACGTGGAAACTCCAATCCAGGAGAAAAACCACGGGACCAACACGCAATAACAATCCACTAAGAAAAGAAGAATAACAAGGTGATTACCGACTCCACGGACTCAAACCCCTCCTTCAACTTCTTCGGACCTTGCGCTCACCGATTGCACGTCCACTGCACACGTTCGAATCCACGAACGCCACTCGAATCCACGAGCACACGTTTCGAATCCACGAAACGCCTTTAGCACACCGAATCCACGATGCCACGTCGAATCCACGACGCAAACTCAGCCGGTAAGAATATTGGCTTCGATGGTGATCCTTTGCTTAGATTATCATTGAAGAACCGTAGAAGGAATCTCTAAGCAAAGACTAGATCAATTCGACAAAAGATAGATCTTGGAAGAACCGTCGAATTGACCTAAAAGAGGCTATAAAGAAGAACGATAAAAACCTAGCCTCTAGGGTTGCTCTCAAGTGTTTTCGGTATTGGTCAGTCGTTCTTGAGAAACCCTAAGTGTCTATTTATAGGTTAGAAACCTTTGGAAAGAGATAAGAATCAAAAACATACCTTATCTGGAAATTTTCAGGACGGCGATCCGGATCGGGATTACTGTGATCCGGATCGTCGTAACGTGATAGACAGTTTCCAGAAAACCAAGGGTTCGGGATCCGGATTGCAAGGTCCGATCCGGATCGTTCATGCAATTCAGCAAAGTCCCATGTTCGGGATCCGGATCGGAATGGCCTAGGATCCGGATTGAAATTGCCAATGAACAATCACCCTTCGGGATCCGGATTGGATTGTCTGATCCGGATCCTGAACATGTCCCATGTCCAGTTTTTGATTTTTATGCAATTAAAAATTCATCCAAGTGTTTCTACACTATAAGAAAGTATTCGGATCACCAAAATTATTTAGTTAAACATACCTGATCCTTTTGAATACTTTCTTCTTGAGATTGATGTAACTGATCCACAATTCTTCATCTTCAATCTTCAAGACTCAAGACACTGAGTGTCAACTTGAGCTCTTGTTGAATCTTCTCTAAGTCTTTGATTGCTGATTGACAATTTGATCCCTTTAAGACTCCGACTCAACTCACTGACTTGACTCACGAAATATGCCAACACCAAAATGCCGTAACACCAACATCCACAGGAGCACATTACCACTGGCTACTAACTAATGAAATGATCAGGGTATAATTGCGTAGAGATGCGAGAGTGCGGGACTGTTGAGTTTTGTTTTCCGGTTTAGCTCTGGTGTTGTGCTGGTGTTGTCGGGTTGATTTGGAGGTTGGGGTCGAGGCCGACTACCACCGGGGCCTTGATGGTTGCTATGAGTCAATGGATTAGGCAACCAGCACAGGATACGGTGGGTCTACTGACGGTGTTCATGCACTTGGTGCGGCTGTTAACACAGCAGATCGTTGTGCCGGCTTTTGTTTTTTCCGAACCCCTTCCTCTGCCGACGTTCTGGTCGTCGTTAGTAACGGTGACGGGTGGTAGTGTAACCCACCGGTGTTTGTTAGTGTGTCGGCCGTTTGTCGGTCGTGGGTAACTGGATAGCCTTTTGTCTAAATTTGTACCTTCTAGGTCTTCTGGTGTTAAGTTACAGCAGGTAGTCGGCCGATCCTTTTTGCACCATGGGCAGAGTATGGGAGGGAATGAGGAATCCTTCCCCTACGGTTGTTACCCATAGTTCATTTTTTTTACTGTGGTCACGGCAATGGTTGTAGAAATCGTCGGGACGGGGTCTCGGGGTGCTCCTTTGGGGTTAAAAAGGGAGACCACCGGGGCTAGTAAATCTTGTTCGTTTGGGGCTCGTTTTCGGTTAGAGAGGGTCGGTTAGGTTGTCCTACTAGTGGGTTGGCGCGTGATCCCTTGTGTGCGTCTAGCGAACCTAGGCAACTTTTGACAAGGTTCTTCTCGCTGTTTTCGTTGCTTGTCGTCTTCCGATCCTTTAGGCTTCGGATGGATAGTCTACTGTACCTGGAGGTCATTGTTGAGCGGACCTAGAGCTTAGATTTTCTCCTAGTTGGAGTGTCGCCGTTTGGTTTGGAGAGTTACCGCTCGATTCGATGCCCGGTGCTTGGAGGGGCAACGGATTGGGACCAAGCGTTAGTGGTTAATCAGAGTGTCGCACCCCGTCGGTGCCAGGACGGAGGTGGGACCATACCTTGTGGGGTTTGTCGCCAGCTTCCCGTGACCAAGGCATGATCATGAGGCTTATTTGGGAGCATTTTGTGTTACGGCTTTTTGGTGTTGGCATATTTCGTGAGTCAAGTCAGTGAGTTGAGTCGGAGTCTTAAAAGGATCAAATTGTCAATCAGCATTCAAAGACTTAGAAAAAATTCAACAAGAGCTCAAGTTGACACTCAGTGTCTTGAGTCTTGAAGATTGAAGATGAAGAATTGTGGATCAGTTACATCAATCTCAAGAAGAAAGTATTCAAAAGGATCAGGTATGTTTAACTAAATAATTTTGGTGATCCGAATACTTTCTTATAGTATAGAAACACTTGGATGAATTTTTAATTGCATAAAAATCAAAAACTGGACATGGGTCATGTTCAGGATCCGGATCAGATGATCCAATCCGGATCCCGAAGGGTATTAGTTCATGTGCAAATCCAATCCGGATCCAAGCCTATTCTGATCCGGATCCCGAACATTGGATGTTGCTGAAATTCATGAACGATCCGGATCGGGCCTTGCGATCCGGATCCCGAACCCTTGGATTTCTGGAATCGTCAATCTCGTTACGACGATCCGGATCGCAGTAATCCCGATCCGGATCGCCGTCCTGAAAAATTCCAGATAAGGTATGTTTTTGATTCTTATCTCTTTCCAAAGGTTTCTAAACTATAAATAGACATTTAGGGTTTCTCAAAAACGTGGGGAGCACGGCCGATCATTTTATAAAACACTTGAGAGCAATCCTAGAGGCTAGGTTTTTATCGTTCCTCTTTATAGCCTCTTTTAGGTCAATTCGATGGTTCTTCCAAGAACATATCTTTTGTCGAATTGATCTAATCTTTGCTTAGACTTTCTTTCTACGGTTCTTCATTGATAATCTAAGCAAAGGATCACCATCGAAGCCAATATTCTTACCGGCTGAGTTTGCGTCGTGGATTCGACGTGGCACCGTGGATTCGGTGTGTTGAAGGCGTTTCGTGGATTCGAAACGTATGCTCGTGGATTCGAGTGGCGTTCGTGGATTCGAACGTGGGCAGTGGACGTGCAAACGTTGGAGCGCAAGGTCCGAAGAAATTGAAGGAGGGGTTAAATCCGTGGAGACGGTAATCACCTTGTTATTCTTCGTTTCTTAGTGGATTGTCATTGCGTGGATATCCAACCGGTCAGCGCAAGGTCCGAAGAAGTTGAAGGAGGGGTCGAGTCCGTGGAGTCGGTAATCACCTTGTTATTCTTCATTTCTTAGTGGATTGTTATTGCGTGTTGGTCCCGTGGTTTTTCTCCTGGATTGGAGTTTCCACGTAAATCTCGGTGTGTTGATTTTTATTTTCCGCATTATTTTTTATTTTTGCACTGAGATTGGTTTTTATAATATTACACCTATTCACCCCCCTCTAGGTGTTTGATAGTACCTATTTAGATCCTTGTGGATCCTAAATAACTCTACAATTGGTATCAGAGCGGGTTTTAGGTTTATCTATCATGTTGGGTGAAAGTGGTAATATTTATAGACCTCCTCTTTTTGATGGGACCAATTATGCTTATTGGAAAGTGCGGATGAGAGCTTTTCTCATCTCTATTGATGAGCGGGTATGGCAAACCGTGGAATACGGTTGGGTGCATCCTGTTGAGGAAGTAGGAAATTCTACTACCCCAAAACCTCGCTCTAGATGGTCTAAAGAGGAAATCGAAAGATCTTCTTACAATGGGAAAGGTATGAACGCTTTATATAATTCTCTTTCCTCGACTGAGTTTACAAGAATTTCCGCGTGTGAAACCGCGAAGGAAATTTGGGATATTCTCAAAATTACACATGAAGGTACTAATCTTGTAAAAATTCAAAAGCTCCAGATGCTTACAAGTCAATTTGACTCTATTCATATGGAAGAGCATGAATTGTTTACAGATTATTACACTAGACTTCAAGATGTAATTAATACATGTGCTAATTTAGGAGAAAAGATCCCGGAGTCGAAAATTGTAAGAAAGATACTTCGGACTCTTCCGGAACGGTTTAGGGCAAAGGTTACCGCCATTGAAACCGTTAGTCATCCGGATGAGATGAGTGTAGAGGAATTAGTAGGTGCTTTGCAAACTTATGAGATGACTTTTCCTACTAATCAAGTTTCTTCCAAGTCTTCTTCTAAGCTTACAGGTATTGCATTCAAATCAACAAAGGAAGAAGATAGCGAATCAAGTTCCGACGATGAAATCTCTTTAGCCGAGTTTGAAGAACAATTGGCGCGGATCACAAAGAAATTTCGTAGGAAATTTTGGAAGAATCGAACCGATGGATCTTCATCCACGAAACCTTCTAAAGGATCATCGGGTTCTAAATCCTCTAAACTCAAAAGCTTTGCAAAACCTTCTAAAGAAAAAGAAAAAGATGATTTCGAAGGGGAAATCCAATGCTATCGATGCAAAGGCTACGGCCATTTTTCAACGGATTGTCCTTCTAAGAAATCATATAAAAAGAAGGCTTTGCAAGCAAAAACTTGGGACGATTCTACTTCCAATGAATCGACCTCAAGTAAAGAGGAAAAAGTTGTTGCTTTTCATGCCTCTCAAATTCCCTCTTCTAATTTTTGCTTATCATCTTTAATCACTGACTCTATTCCTTTGATTTTGCATGAAACATCAACATCCGGCGGAGAGTCATCAAGTGAGGGGGAGTCGGACGAGGAAGAACTCGTTGAGGCATACCAACAACTTCTTGGGGAATCAAAGAAGATGGCCAAGCATATCAAGAAGTTGAGGAAGCAACGACTTGAAGTTCAAGACGAGAATCAAGCTTTAAAGATCAAACTTCATGATCTCGAGGAGGAACAAGGACGTTTATTGGATAACAATAAAATCCTCCAAGAAAAGCTAAACCAATCGGAGACAAACGCTAAATCATATATGGACAAGATTGGTTTTCTAGAAAAGCAGTTTGAGGAGATTCATGTCACCAACCAAGCTTTGACCAAGCAAGTTCATCAACTTAAATCCGACATACAAAGGCTTTCAACCGGTTCCAAGAAATTAGATTGTATGTCCGGATTAGGTCAATCAAGCAAGGTTGGTTTGGGATTTAAAAAGGATCAAACTGTGCATGCTTCAAGTTCCACAATGAAATTGAAAGGAAAAACTTGTCACCTTTGTGGACTTGAAGGACATTTGGTGAAGAATTGCCCGAAAAAGAGAAAGAAAAATCCTTCGGCAACTTCATCTACGGAGCGGACTCAACGGAATCAAAAGACACATCAAGTCAAAGGAGTTCACTCAACCCACCAAAGGTCCGAGCCACAACATCAATCATACAAGTGGATCATTGCGAGGCAAAGACCTAAGGTGGATCAACAGTCAAAGCGGACAACCCCCGGCCACAACGAATCAAGACAACCCAAAATCCAGCGATTTTGGATTCGGAAAGGTGATATCTTTCCTTGTCTTAAGTTCTAATTAGCTTATGACTGTATGTAATGCTTTGATTGGTTTTCCCTTCATATTTTTCTTAATCTTTGCATTACATATTTTTCAATGCTCTTTGTTTTTATACTTTGTTTTTGAACAAAAGGGTTTTTATTGAACAAGTGCATTGAATAAAAAGGGCTTCACGTTCATTCACTCCAATCTAATTTTATATGGATTATCAACTTTACTCCATAATCATAATCTTGAAGATACTTCATTATAGGAGTTTTTGATAGTTATAAGCATCAAATTTTAGAAATCATGTGTGATCTTTAGATGCTTAATCTATCTCGGTTGTGTGAATTCTTTGTGACATCACAAGTGCTACAAACATTTTTGAGCATTGGTTATATTGACTTTAATTGCATCTTTTCACGCATTTAGAAATCTATTATGCTTTTGACATCATAATATTTCGATGTTGCAATGATCATTTATGTTAATTAATTCATCTTTTAAGTGATCAAAGTCAATTTCTCTCTCAATGATCTCTTGGTATAGTCATTATCTTATTTGACTATTTAGTCGAGTATGAATGCGAGATCAATGGTTTGGTTGAATACTTTATATATTAAATAATTGATAGCCAATTGAGGGGGAGTCAATGAAATGTAAAATGCTCAAAAGATGTGGAAAGAGTTACATCCCAATGAGGAGTGTGAAAACTACCACCACATGGAGAAAATGAAAGAAAGAAAAAAAATACTCCATGAATGTAAAGCAAAGTTTTTGTTTTGAAAATGTTGATGAAAATACATATTGAAATATTTGACTCAGTCATATTTCATGGTTGGTATAAGGTGGAATTTTTAGTAAAAGATGCTCAAAGAGCCACTCCTTCAACAGATTGTCTAGATATATTATCTAACTTATCTGGGATTTCAAACATCTATTGATCTTGGTACTTCATTTTCTTTAC
Source organism: Tillandsia fasciculata (assembly GCA_029168755.2). Taxonomy (NCBI): domain Eukaryota; kingdom Viridiplantae; phylum Streptophyta; class Magnoliopsida; order Poales; family Bromeliaceae; genus Tillandsia; species Tillandsia fasciculata. Next base: position 260,645 of record JAQOTM010000106.1, read on the forward strand.
CAAAATTGATGATTTGATAAAGGCATTACTCATAAGATCGGGTTAGATGTAATTGAAAGTGGTCAACTTTAAGAGTTTTAATTTTCATAAATTTTCGTTTCATTTTTGAGTATTTTTGATAGATTTGGTATAATCTATTTCTTGTTGCATGAAACGATGACTTTTGTTTAAAGTTGATACGCTAAAGTGCTTATATACTCTTTCTGGTTTTTATTTTTCTAAATTATTCTAATGAAAGAAATTTGGATTGAATGGCATCTATGTGAATTCATTGTTCTTCAAAGCACTTAAATGGATTTCTTGATGGAATACAAATCGGTATTTGAAAAGTTTCCAAAATCTAGATTTGTTTCAAGAAATTATTTGATTTTTGCTTTCTGGTACCGGTACGCAATCTGCATTTTTGGTATATACCGGAACTGAGCTTTTATCTCTCTTTCTCTATAAACTAATTTCCTTTTGTCTAGTATGTTCACTGTTTGACAATTTGTGACAAAAAGGGGGAGAAGAGAAATGATGGAGATGAGATCATCAAGAGAGGACAAACGAAAATGGAAAAATGGGGGAGAACCGAAAATGATGATCGTATCACAAAGGGGGAGAACAGAGATGCTCAAGAACATGGAGAACATGGAGAACATGTTAGAGATGCTCAAGATAGGGGGAGATAAAGAAAAGATTGAAAGAGCCGAAAAACAAAAGAACCAAAAGGACGAATCAAATGTAGGATTTTAATTTCTAACGACTAACATTTGATTTTGTGTGGAGTTTTGTTTTGCAGGAATTACATCACTTTAAGACTCCAAGTCCTAAGTCATAGAGTATGTTCTAGGACTGTTTGGTTCAATTGTAATTTTGTATTTATTGGATCTTTCACGCAAAGAAAATCAATGTTTTGGTGATGACATTGAATTTCGACTTTTTGGTTTAAGATGAGTGACTTGAGCGTTTTATGTATGTTTGGGTTTTGTCACGAAATTGCCAAAGGGGGAGATTGTTACGGCTTTTTGGTGTTGGCATATTTCGTGAGTCAAGTCAGTGAGTTGAGTCGGAGTCTTAAAAGGATCAAATTGTCAATCAGCATTCAAAGACTTAGAGAAGATTCAACAAGAGCTCAAGTTGACACTCAGTGTCTTGAGTCTTGAAGATTGAAGATGAAGAATTGTGGATCAGTTACATCAATCTCAAGAAGAAAGTATTCAAAAGGATCAGGTATGTTTAACTAAATAATTTTGGTGATCCGAATACTTTCTTATAGTGTAGAAACACTTGGATGAATTTTTAATTGCATAAAAATCAAAAACTGGACATGGGACATGTTCAGGATCCGGATCAGATGATCCAATCCGGATCCCGAAGGGTATTAGTTCATGTGCAAATCCAATCCGGATCCAAGCCTATTCTGATCCGGATCCCGAACATTGGATGTTGCTGAAATTCATGAACGATCCGGATCGGACCTTGCGATCCGGATCCCGAACCCTTGGATTTCTGGAATCGTCAATCTCGTTACGACGATCCGGATCGCAGTAATCCCGATCCGGATCGCCGTCCTGAAAAATTCCAGATAAGGTATGTTTTTGATTCTTATCTCTTTCCAAAGGTTTCTAAACTATAAATAGACATTTAGGGTTTCTCAAAAACGTGGGGAGCACGGCCGATCATTTTATAAAACACTTGAGAGCAACCCTAGAGGCTAGGTTTTTATCGTTCTTCTTTATAGCCTCTTTTAGGTCAATTCGATGGTTCTTCCAAGAACATATCTTTTGTCGAATTGATCTAATCTTTGCTTAGACTTTCTTTCTACGGTTCTTCATTGATAATCTAAGCAAAGGATCACCATCGAAGCCAATATTCTTACCGGCTGAGTTTGCGTCGTGGATTCGACGTGGCACCGTGGATTCGGTGTGTTGAAGGCGTTTCGTGGATTCGAAACGTGTGCTCGTGGATTCGAGTGGCGTTCGTGGATTCGAACGTGTGCAGTGGACGTGCAAACGTTGGAGCGCAAGGTCCGAAGAAATTGAAGGAGGGGTTAAATCCGTGGAGACGGTAATCACCTTGTTATTCTTCGTTTCTTAGTGGATTGTTATTGCGTGGATATCCAACCGGTCAGCGCAAGGTCCGAAGAAGTTGAAGGAGGGGTCGAGTCCGTGGAGTCGGTAATCACCTTGTTATTCTTCATTTCTTAGTGGATTGTTATTGCGTGTTGGTCCCGTGGTTTTTCTCCTGGATTGGAGTTTCCACGTAAATCTCGGTGTGTTGATTTTTATTTTCCGCATTATTTTTTTATTTTTGCACTGAGATTGGTTTTTATAATATTACACCTATTCACCCCCCTCTAGGTGTTTGATAGTACCTATTTAGATCCTTGTGGATCCTAAATAACTCTACATTTTGGGTCATTGATCAAGTGGGGCAGGTGTGGGTCAAGGGAATCTGTCGACTGCTTGGAGCTTTGGCACTGGTCACTTTCGGCTAGGATGCTCTGTACGCAGCTCTTTCTGTGGGCTAGACCTTGTGGTAGGTCTTAGAGCTGGAACCTAAATTTAGTTTTGACCATCGCCTCGGTAGGACGGACCGTCGGAGCGGGTAATCCGGGACGGTGGATATGCTCCGAGCTTATGGCCCGTGTGGGTGACGGGTGGAAGTGACCCGTGTTGGTGACGGGTGGGAGCGGTCCGTGTTGGTGATAGGTGAGTTCGTTGTTTTCAGGGGAGAACTTCTGGTAATTAGTAACCCAGCCTGTTTTGTTGGCACCTCTTGGAGCATGGTGAGGGCGCTAGTGTGGTCTTTCCCTTGTCGTCGGGTTAGTTGTTTTGGACTTTTAAGGGCTCATCGGTACGGGTTGGGGGGTATGACTGGGGTACCTCGACGCATCGCGAGACTTTGTTGCTGGCTGCTCAGCACCGGCTGAGGTGGTTGGCGGACCGGTGGCGTCGTGACGGGGAATTCCGAGTCGGGAAGCAGGAATACGACGAGGTGCTGGGCATGGACTGGTTCACGAGGTATTAGGCAGATGTATAGTTACTTGGATTCAGTGAGCCTAGAGACTCGACCCTCTGCATCGCTCACTGACACCCCCGTTGTAGGGGTTTCTTCCGACGTCCTCCTGACTGAACTGCCGGGAATACCCCCGAGCGAGAGGTCATCCTCTCTTTCGAGCTTCTACCGGGCACGCAACCTATCGCTTAGGCGCCTTACGGAATGGCTTTCGCGGAACTGAGGGAATTTAAGGCACAACTAGGAGATTTTCTGGATAAAGGGTTCATCAGACCGAGTGTGTCGCCTTGGGGTTGGGGCGCACCCGTGCTCTTCGTGCGAAAGAAGAACGGAAACCGACATCTACGCATCGACTACAGGGAGATAAACAAGGTTACAGTGAAGAACAAGTCCGGGATTGATGACCACTTCGATCAACTACGAAGGGCACTTGCAGATTATTCTCCGGACTCTCAGGGACCAGAGGCTGTTTGCTAAGTCTAAGAAATGTGAGTTTTGACTTCGTGAAGTGGGCTTTTTGGGGTACACAGTTTCAGCAACGGGAATCGCAGAGAATATGAGCGGAACTACCCGACACACGATCAGGTACTGGCAGCAGTCGCCTTCGTTTTAAAGCTTTGGGAGACATCACCTTTTCTTGGAGTTCATCGTAATGTGTTTTCGGATCGCCAGAGTCTTAAGTTTTGTTCACATAGAAGGATTTGATTTTGCGGCAGAGGCATTGGTTGGAGCTGCTGAAGGACTCGGCTTGTCCATTCAGTATCACCCTGGGAAAAGCAAGTGTAGTAGCGGATGTTTTGAGCAGGAAGGGTCAAATCGAGAGGGAAACCGATGCGCGCGAGTACTCAGCAGGACCGGTACTGTCGCGCGACCTTTTTGTCCTTGATGATCAAGCCAGCCCTATTAGAGAAACCCTAGAAGGTCAGAAAGCAGGCGCACAGATACAGCTTATTCGAGACAAGATCCTCCGGACCACGCGGGCGACTTTTCGGCGAGTGCGAATGGCGCATTACGTTTTCGAGGGCGGAATTGCGTGCCTGAGCTGCCAGAGTTGAAGGAAGAGATACTGTCAGAGACGCACTGCGCTCCCTATGTGGCGCATCCGGGTGGCACGAAGATGTACAGGGACCTCAAGCAGAATTTTTTTTGTTTTTTGTTTTTTTTTTGGTGGACTAAACTGAAAAGAGGGAGGTAACACAGTTCGCTACTCGCTGTTTGGATGGTTAACAAGTAAAGGCTGAACATCAGCGCCGGCGGGGAAAACTACAATCTCTGTATGTACCAGAGTGGAAATAGGAGCGAAGCAGCATGGAATCCGTCACGGGTCTTCCGCATCGCATCAAGGACACGATGCGGTTTGAGTTACAATGGATCGACTGACGAAGTCGGCTCTTTTTCCACCCATCCCTACGACGTGGACTAGAGACACTCGGCTCGTGTCGAACCTTTGGCAAAGTCTACAGTGAACTCTAGAGACTAAACCACACTTCAGCACAGCGTTTCACCCCCGGGCCGACGGACGGTTCGAGAGAGTGATCCGGATTTTCGAGGATATGCTCCGAGCCGGCGTACTTGATTCGGGTGATGGATGGTTACTGCTTTTGAGCTTAGAGAGGACCTGAGCTTCGACGAAACACCCGTGCGGATCTTAGCACGGGAGGACAAAAAGGTTGCGCAACCAGACGATCCCCTATGTGAAGGTGCTGTGGAGCCACCAGGAAAAACGTGAGGCGACTTGGGAACTGGAATCAAAGATGAGGGAGTGCTACCTAGTTTTATTCGTTGCGGACCAGGGTTAAGTTTCGAGGACGAAACTTGTTTTAAGAGGTGAGTGATGTAGAGTCCTGGCATTCCATTGCGTTTGAATACCTTCTTTTTATGACGGAGTTGTTAGGGAAGCTTTTCACTGTGTTTTCTACAATGGACCGGCCTGGACCGCGGGTATTTTTCTGCGTTTGAGCTCAGAAAACGAAAAACGGCAAAGCGATCGGATTCGGATTCCTATTTACGGATCTCCCGGAATGGAGGTCAAAGCGTTTGCCTTTGGATGGTGCATCAGAATTCGTGCTAAGTGGCCGGCACGCTTTTCGAGACGATCGGACGGGACCCTTCTACGATCGGACTTTTTCATGTTATTTATGTTATTGGTTTATTTTAATTATTTTTGTGATACCTCGACCTTCCGGTTTTTCGTTTTGGTCTTAATTGAATCTTTTTAGTTGTTAGGGGGGGTTGAAAGTTCGAGAATTTCTGGGCTGACCGTCGGGGTTTGCTGGTATTTTTAGGTGGTAGAGCTCGCAAAATGATGAACGGCGGTGTGATCGGATCTGAAATCGGACTTACGGATCTCCCGGAATTGGGGTTTGAAGCTCCCGGTGACTGTAAAGTGCACCGAGATTCGTGCGTGGTAATTTGCACGACTTTTGAGGAAGTCCGAGTCAGACCTTGACCTAGGGTTGAAAGGAGGTATTTCATATAAATAACACCCTTTTAGTAGTAACCCTTTTTCTTTTCTTTAGGAGAACTTGAACGGAGAAGGAGAGTTCGAAATTTGAAAATCCGAATTCGAGGAGCGAGCGAAAAAGGAGAAGGAAGAAGGAAAGGGGGAATCCATCTCTCGGGGGCTTTACGCTGGAGACGAGAGGGACGATCAACCTTCTCCTTCCTCGCAGGATCACGGTAAGCGATCGGGGGGAAACCCCTCTCGTTATTTTCTTTTTTTTGCAATTTCTGAGGGATCGAAAGTTTTGGGTGTTGGTGGTTCTGAGGTCGCGTGGTGTGACTTTTGTTTTGAACGGGAGGCCGCCGCTGCCGTCGGATTAGATGGGAGGCCGCGGCCGCCGCTACCATGTTCGCGGGGTCATCACCGGAGCCGCGGAGGGCGAAAACGGAGAAGAAAACACTTTTCCGGAGATTACTGTTCATCCTGTACGACCTCAGCCCGCGCGGTCCACGGGACGGCGTGCACCCGGCGCAGGAAACGGCGGCCCGGACTCGTGCACCTGGCGCGTCTCAGCCGTGCACTGGCCCGGCCCAGCAACGTGGTGCACGCACTGGGCGTGCACCCGGTGCGCGCCACCGCGCTCTGCGGCGTGCACCCGGTGCGCGCCTGCGGCTCGTGCGCGGCCCGGCCCAGCAGCGTGGTGCACGCTGTCACGCCCCGGGGTCGAAACTGCGACCCGGGCTCGCCAACAGATCCGCCACCTATGCCAAACTCGCATAGGTGAAGCGTCCTACCTGCAAGAAAAGTACTACAGCTAAACAGATATCAGAGCTAAAAATAAAAACCTGCTGTATAACTAAAATCAAACACTGCACAACAGGAAATAATACGATAATGTCCGTCTCCCAAAAATAATCATAGACGAAAATCCTCTGATACAAAAACTCAAAAGGGAGATATCTCCGATAGACACATCAGTGCACAAGCTCTCAATACAAAAATATCCTCACTACATCAGTCTCTCAAACTGTAAAATAAAATACAACTCTATACCTCACAACAAAGGTCTCTCAACAGAGGAAAAAGAAGTAAACTAATCTACTGAAGCTCTCCTCTGAAGGGGTATCGCTACCCTCCAACGACGGGTAGGGAACTAGCTCGCGACTCCCTCGCCTCGGTCAGAAGGATCAACAACTGGAGCAACAGGAACAGGAGAAGAAGTCCCTGGGGAAAAGACACCACGACGGGTGTGAGAACTACTTCCCACAGTAGTTCTCAGTGGGTGCCGCCAACAAGCCCGACGGTCTGCCCACTAAGTCTACTAGAGGCAAAAAGTAACAAATGCAGTGCTGAAGGAAAAGCAGGTAAAGTAAACTCTACAGCTACTATGCCTCTATCTAGATGCTCAAAAGTGGAACAGAAAGAACATGATGCTACATCTAGCCCTCGACTCAAATCACCCAATCTAAACTGACTGCCTCAACGGGTCCAGTCAAACCTGCGCCTACCTACTGCCGTTACATCCCGGAGGACCGGACTTACGTAGGGCGTCCGTGACTGCCACTAACTGGCCCAGCCAGAGGGACTGCGTCCGTAACTGCCACTAACTGGCCCAGTCAGAGGGACGGCGTCGACAAGTCGCGATACAAAAGTAACAAATCCACCCCGGGCGTGGCTCTCGAGGGGAGCGACCCCATCGAGGAAGAAGGTATCCGCGCACTCTGTCGAGCTCAAAGTGGCACTGCAGGCTATAGTCAAAATCCACGCTCACGCACTGAACGGAAAGGCTCAATCCTCAAACAACTCGCACAACAGTCGGAGCACTCTCGACGACTCAGCTGATCAGCACTCACTCGAAACTCAAGACTCTAGCAACACCACCAACTCGTAGCACAAAACACACTGGCTGGAGATACTCCACAGCCAGGAACAACCCACAACTCAGGGCCAACAACACTGGTCGGACAACACTCAACGACCTGGGACCACCGTCAACCCCACGGTTCCCAACAACACTAGCACAAACACACTCATCTACCAGACTACACTCTGCCCCCAGGCACGAGTGCAACAAAGTCCCACAGAAACCTGACCCTCGGCCCACTACCCGGGCGAGGCAACACTATGTCCAGGAAAGATGCAAAGTGTGGGAAAATCTAAAGCATAAAAGAACCTAGCCCAAGTGAAGGTTCTCTACTGGTCTGGTTAAACATGCAGCATATGACGGGGTGCTAGGTCAAGTTCCAATAATAGCATTAAATAAACTAAAACAGGAGCAAGTATCATTAAGGGATAAAAACACCAATAGTAACCATAAAGGAAAATCTCATCCCTCATAAGCATGCTTCTATCTCCTCAAGCATAAGATGTACATATAAATCCTGCATGCTATCTCTCAGAGGTAGTGCACTCAAGTCATACATGCTCACAAGCATAAACGATAAAAATTAGACAAGCATCGATCATATTCTCCAACAAATAAGGGAACACCAACATCTAGCATGCTCTCAATCTCGTAGATGAACACTACCACTATGTACGCTTCCAAAGACAACATGAATATCATAACATGAAATCCTCAATAATTACTAACATCATGCTTACAACTCAATCATTATCATGAATATACTAGCATGCATGCAATCTATCAAACATAGATTTAGAGAACCGTCCACCGGTTCTGGAGACGAAACACCCACCTGTAGCTTGACGCTCCGCTGCCTGCTGTAGCTGAAATTTGGCGTGAGTAATCCTTATCCTCCCAGGAGTCCGATGCCGCGAAAATCATCCAAATCCGCCTCACGGATTGGGCGCAAACACAGAAACAATGCACGCGGCGCCATTAAATTCCAGAATTTCAGCAATTGACACTAAGTTAAAGAAGATGTAAGTGCAGCCCCAAATACCTCAAGTTGAAGTTCCTAGCAGTAAAACAAAGATATCCTCTATCATACAAACATCTTCATGTCCTCAAAAATCCACCATTAATTCCCCTTAACATTCAAATGAAGCAAAAATCACAATGCTGTCCAAAACTGTTAACATAAACTTGCTAGCATTTCCAAGCTTAATTAGGGGCTTTTCCAAAGGGATTTATCCACAGATCATAAAAGAGAATTTGCTCACCTTGAAGTTAAGAAGAAGTACCAACTTGAATTTCAGAAAAAGACCTTATATCCACAAAGTTATCTGCATTCCAAGGTGCATTGCTCAAATCAAGACTAAAACAGGGACTGCAGTAATCCATATAATAGCACTTAGAAAGATCATTAAAGTTACCTAACCAAAAGTGCTCCAAATCCTGCAAGAGAGGTACCATTGGATTCCTTGTCGAGAGTAGATACAATTTGAGCCAAAGAACTCCAATTTTCATGCTCGGATGAAGGAGAAAACCCATAAACACTTTAACAATCCACCAAGTTCCATCTGTACACGAATGCAGCGAGGTGCTCCAAAGATCATGGATAAACCCTAATAAAAACTCAGATCTGGGAAGAATGATACATACCAATATTTTAGATCTTCGAGTCCTGGAAATTCTTCCACAAAAATCATCCAAAAATTCTACTCCTACACTTCAGAAAAGCCAAAACACCAAAGATTGCTCAAAATCCCAGACTGAAACAAAGGGTTCCAAAGATAGCCTTAAAACTCTGTAAAAACATGAGATCTGGGGGAAGAGTTGAATACAAAGATTGTAGCCTTACCTCTTGTGAAACCGTACAATCAAAAATGAGCTCAAAACTCCAAGAAATGAGTCCTGGGGAATTTTTGCACTGAAACGCGACGGTGGAGCTCCGAAAATCCAGCAATGGTGCTTGTGCTCCAACATGGAGAAGAAGATGACCAAGCTAGCTCCAATGGCTCACCCAAGATGATGATTTTGAAGAAGAAACGTTGGTGATGCTCTGCACAAAACCCTCCAACAATCCATGGTCCATGGAGGAAGAAGGAGGAAGAAAAAGAAGAGGAAGAAGAAGAGGAGGAAGAAGAAGAAAGGAAAAAAAAATAATTAAAACAATCCTCTCTCTCTCCCCCTCTCCCACACTCCACCCCACGTGAAGTACGGCTGGCCCATCATGGCTAGCCATGTGGCAGCCTAGCATGCCTGATGGACCACACTCCCAACACCGAACCAATGGGGTGACGCCACGTGGCACCCCGGTCCACAGCCTAAATATGCACCCGAAAATCCCCCAAAACTTTCGGTTGCCCGTTTTTGATCATCCGGACTCCGAAAAAATACATGTAAATAGCCGATTTTCAACGTTTTTCCGTGCTGAATCCAAATACGAAGTCCGTTTCTCCAAATTCTCATCCGAAATTTTGCCGAAAGCCCCCGGAGAGCCCACTTGATCCGATTTTCGCGCCGGGTCAATCTCTAAAGTCCGCTTTGCCAAATTCCAACTCTAAAAAAATTTCCAAAGGCATCCGGAGAGGAAATCTTTGGTCCAAACCTCGCGCTGAGTCCAATTTAATATCCCTTGCGCGCGAAACCACTTCTAAACATCCGACGGGGTCATCAGACTACTCTCGTGATCCACTTAACACACCGAGTCCTTCACTAATGTCCAATTGGTGCACAAAAACCACCGACGCGCCACATAGGCCTCCAGAAGCTGCAGATGTAACAGTAGTCTAATAGTGGGAATTTCGGGTCTTCACATCCTACCCCACTAAAAGAAAGTTTCGTCCTCGAAACAAGCTCAAGTCCACCAGGAGTCACAATATCACGGGTAGATATCCATCAATAACGCCTCCAGCTCTCCAAACACTACTCACTCCCCGTGATTACTTCTCAACAACAACAACAACAACAAGTACGGCATGGCCCGATGTGCAAATCTCTCATCTCTCGAGCCAGAAATCGCAACGGGCGTCCCTCATACTCCCACTATCACAGATCTCAAAGGGGCAAGTCAATCACGGGCGAGGGATCCAAGAACACATAACTCCTGAGCTGAGACGTGAAATACCAGAGGGGTTCCAATAAAAGCTGGGGAAAACGGAAATATCCACATCCTGGTGCCAATCTCAACAAGGCGACCCGAAGCATACCCACACAATCATCCAATAAGGAAAAGAATCCAATGAGCTGGGGTCTTCACTCGGTTACTTCCCGATCCAAAACCACCCGAGTGGACTACTCAACCGCAGGCTACCCTAAAAAGGGACCTTAAGAGACACAATCTCATGCCACAGTTGGTCACTCAACATGCCAACAAAACCCCAATGGACCCACGGGTCGGAGTCGATCTCTCAACTAATAAAGGACATCCTGACGGGGACCAAACCGTCGGAGAACGGGACTGAAAACTAGCTCAAAAGCGATCATAATGCGGATGCCCAAACCCGCGGTCAAAAGTCCGTACCATCAACGACAATCCGCGTAAATTCCACTCAAGATGCTGAAAGCTGTAGTCTCCCCAGGTGCCGCATGGCAGAAACTGTAACTGAAGCTGAAATCTTAATCTATCATAAAGTATAGAACAGAGGGCTGAGTAATCAGAACTGATAGTCGAACAGGCATGGCCTACGCCCAGGTATATCAATCAAAGCTGGAAATAAAAGGCGTACTGAAAGGCTCAACTGTGGGATCCAAGCTGCCTGCAAAACAGCGGTTCGTCCTGTCTCAATACTCAAAGGGTTGGATTGATGAAGCGCGGACCGATGATAAACCCACGGTACTCCGCAGCCACTATGGGAGGCATCACTTAACTCGCAAATCCATCTGCCAACACTGGAAATACTAACTTGGCGCTGGTATCAGTCTCATTATCCATTGGCCATGCTCTCCCGGCACTATCAAGTCCAAGAAGCTCCTCACCTCCAGAATAAATGCTGGTCTCAGCTAATCTTGAATATCATCCATTCAGTCGGGTTCCACCGCCGCTCCAACGGCTAGAATAAGGTGACCCAAGAAGGCATGCACTTGGAGCTAAAACTTGTACCTCAATAACTTGGCATACAGCTACATCCACACAGGCATGGTAGCACATCCACAAGTGCTCCACGTGCTCCAAGTCGCTCTGGGAGTAAATCCAAATATCCCAGGAGGATCTTGTTACCAATCCAATCAAGTACAGCTGGAGCACAATTCCTCAAATCATAAGAGTGGCAGGGCATTAATCAATCCACTTGGCTTCACTGTGAGCTCATGATGCCCTACCGTGTCCTGAACGCCATCTAGGCAAGGTCCTCGGCTGTCTGATTCCAAGTAGGTACTCGCACCATACTATAACTGCCGGAGTATGACTCCATCAAAAGGTCCTAGATACCACCCGGACCTGTCTACACTCGAACCATAAAAGGGCCCTCAAGTCTTGTATCCACGACGTGACACTAGGTCAAACAGACCAATCGTTCCATCAGATCCTGCGACTGTGCCATCAGCTCTCTCAGCTCTATAGGCGATATCCAATGAGGTGCTGTCGAGGGTGGCGCGGTTCCCCAAACCACGTCAAACGCAATCTCTATCTCCTTAACCGGCGGCATCTCAAACAGCTCAGGTGAAATCACACCCGGGATCTCGTGGGCAACAGAGATATCCTTGAATCCAGGTGCCGCCGAAAGCACCTCTCACACTGTCGCTATAACCTGTGTGATCTAACAATCTCAACAAGCAAGACTCCTCTTGTCTGCCTTGCCGAAGATCAAAGTCCTCTCTTGCCGCAGTCAAATATTCTGTGGCACTGTGCCATCCAATCCCCAAGCACTGGGTCGAAACGCCGGACTGCCACGATTACCAATAAATCTGTCGGTAACTCACGGCCTCAATTGCATTGGACATGATCCAAAAGCCTCCTCCACATGCACCACACCAACAGAAACCTGTACCTCTAGTGCACGTGGTAACAAATCTGCCTTTAGTCCATGCAGGAATGCAGCATGCTCTAACTCCAACTGCTGTGATGAATTCACACCTGCGACAACCCGATCCGCTGGTGTGGCGCCCTCCAACCAGGCGGCACAGGTTCATCCGCTCAATGTAAGTGGTTGTCGCTCAATCTGCAAGGAGAAATCAGAATTATCCACATAGGGAGCATGACCTCTATCTCTGCTCACACTGAAGTGACGAATAAGGTCCTCCGCAGATAACAAATCCACGCTACCGCTGCGCCACTCTGATAAAAACGCTGATACTGCCATCGGGGTCCACCCGATCTCTGGCATCTCGGGAACTCGTTATCCTGGAAAAAGAAATCAAAAATGCCCCTGCCGGCCGATCTGTCCTCCATCACCCGGCGCCAAGCGCCAAAATCCAGAACTCGCCTCTGGCGGCAGATCCCTATCCGAAGGAACTGCAACGCCACGCTCCAAACACAACGCCTACTCCAACGAGGCGTCAAAACCTGTAATAGAGGGACTGAATAAACTGAAAGGTATCCTGGCGCAATCCGCTCCCAGTCTCACATCTCCTATGCGCCTCGTCCCTCAAAACCTGGAGCGCGCAGTTCAACAACTGTATAAACTCTCTAGCACTGGGAGGCTCTCAAGTAGTCACTCCATCACCACCAACCCCGACTCTGCCTCCAAAGGCTCCAACTCAATCTTACGAGTCGGGGTGGTTCATCTGCCAAATCTGGCTCACTCAATCAAACATGCCCACAGCTCACCAGCTGTCAACTATCCACCCTGCCTCGGTGCCTCGACACTAAACATTGGCACAAAGTGTTACGGAATTTGAGTTGGCGTATTTCGTGATTGTTTAAGTCTTGAGGATTGAAGATGAAGAAACTGTGGATCATATACCTCAATCTCAAGAAAGAAGAATTCAAAAGGATCAGGTACGTTTAACTAAATAATTTTGATGATCCGAATACTTCTTATAGTGTAGAAACACTTGGAAGAGGTTTTAATTGCATATTCATCAAAAACTGAACATGGGACATGTTCAGGATCCGGATCGTGGACTTTCAATCCGGATCCCGAAAGGTGTTCGTTCATACATTGCTGCAATCCGGATCACAGCTTGGGCAGTCCGGATCCCGAATGGGGTGTTTTGTGAAAATGTATGAACGATCCGGATCGTGGATTATGATCCGGATCCCGAACAGGCGATTTTCTGGAAACTGCATTCTGTGCGTCTGCGATCCGGATCGTGGCTTATGCAATCCGGATCGCCGTCGGTAAAACTTTCCAGAAAAGTTTGTTTTTGATCCGAATATTCTTCCTAGGGTTTCTAACCTATAAATAGCCCTCCTATTTCATTTCTAGGGCATCGGAAAAAGAGCCGTCATTTTCAAATATCATTTTATACGGCCTTAGATCCACATATAGAGAAGAACGGAAATCATTAGATCTATTTAATGGTTCTTCATCTATATTGATTAGTTTGATTCTAGGTTTTCATACTCATATCTTGAGTTGAATCAAACTAATGAATACTTAGATGGTATTTCCGATCTACTCTTGATCTAAGTATTCGGCGGATCATCACCACCCAAACAAACAACGATTTACCCCAAAATCGGCGCGTGGACTCGCGTGGCCTTGTGGATTCAAGGTGTCATCGCTCTCGTGGATTCGGAGCGAGGTGCGTTCGTGGATTCGAAGCGTACCATTGGGTGAAGACCGTGGATTCGGTCGGACGTCGTGGACTCGACGTTGGACGCTGTGGATTCAGCGTTGGCGCGCAAATCGTGGATTCGAGAAGCGTTGTGGAGCGAGCGGAGAAGATCGACTAGGGGCGTATGGTAAAAGGTTGAGTCGTCTGTGAGTACGTTATATCACCTTGTACGTGTGTTAACTCTAGTGGATTTCGCCGTGTTATCGGTCCCGTGGTTTTTTACTCCGGTTTGGAGTTTTCCACGTAAAAATCTTGTGTGTTCTTTTATTTTTCCGCATTGGGTTTTATCGCACAATGATTTTTTGAGTGTTTATTGTTTACACCTATTCACCCCCCTCTAGGTGTTTTTTCCCCTATTTAGATCCTTATTAACCTAAACCCAACAAGTGGTATCAGAGCGGGAATAGGGTTGTAAACAATGGTTGAAGGTGGAAACATCAATCGACCCCCTTTCTTTGATGGAACTAATTATGCGTACTGGAAAGTACGGATGAAAGCTTTCTTAATTTCCATCGACGAAAGGGTGTGGCAATCAATTGAATTAGGATGGTCTAATCCAACTGAAATTTTAGATGATGTTCGCACCTTAAAACCTAGGTCGAAATGGACCAAGGAAGAGATAGACTTATCTTCTTACAATGGCAAAGGGATTAATGCTCTATTTAATGCTTTGTCACAAACTGAGTTCTCTCGCGTCTCGGCATGTGAGACTGCGAAAGAAATCTGGGATGTTCTTCAAGTTACGCATGAGGGAACTAACCTAGTGAAGATTCAGAAACTGCAAATGCTTACGAGCAAGTTTGACTCTATCTCTATGGCAGAGAATGAATCCTTCACTGACTATTACACACGATTGCAAGACATCGTGAACTCATGTGCTAACTTGGGAGAGAAGATTCCAGAATTTAAAGTTGTAAGAAAAATTCTAAGAACTCTTCCTGAACGATTTCGCCCGAAGGTTGCAGCCATTGAAACAATTAAACACCCGGACGAAATGCGTGTAGAAGAATTAGTAGGTGCTTTACAAACTTATGAAATGACTTTTCCTACTAACTATTCTTCTGGAAAGGCATCCTCTTCTAAGTCTTCAGGTTACGCATTGAAATCAACTAAAGAAGAAGACGCGGATTCATCCTCCTCGGACGACGACGAGAACATTTCTATGGAGGACTTTGAGAAGCAGCTCGCTCTCTTGACAAGGAAGTTTCGCCGCAACTTTCGAAGGGGAAATTCAAGCAAAACTCCATCCTTCGGAAAGTCGAAGAAAGGCAAGGGATTCTCAAGCTACAAGTCAAGAAGCCAAGAGAACTTCTCAAAGGATAAGAAAAGTTCTGAGGGACAAGTTCAGTGTTTCAAATGTCGAGGCTACGGCCACATAGCAACTGAATGTCCCAACAAGAATCCGGCTAAGAAGAAAGCGATGCAAGCAGTCACTTGGGATGACAACTCCACGTCAAATGAGTCATCGTCAAGTGATGAAGAAGACAACGCGACAGCTTTCCACGCGTCCACCAAACCTTCATCCTTCATGTGCTTAATGGCAAGTACATCCGACTCACTGTCCAACTCCACTGTGGAAAAGATTGCAACGGACGATGAGTCAGATAATTCGGAAGGTGAAGATTTTGTTTTAGCCTACCATCAACTTTTGAGGGATTCAAAGAAACTGGCTAAACAAAACAAGGGGTTGAAAGAGAGATTACTGGATCTTGAAGATGAAGTAAAAAGAGTAACCTCTATCTCAACCGATCTTGAAGTGGAAAGGGACAATCTGATTAAGACAAATGTTTCCCTTCAAGAGTCCAATGAGCAATTCGAGAAGAATTATATGGATATGGTGAACAAAGCGAATTACTTCTTGAAGCTCTACGGCGAGGCCCGACAGGAAAAATTGAAATGACAGAGACCATACGCCAACTAAAGGATGACTTACAGAGATTTTCTTCTGGAAGGAGTAAGTTGGACAGACTCCTTGGTCTCGGTCAAAGAAACAAGTTCGGCCTCGGATACACTCAAACTGGAGACATTCCAAGTTCGAGTGGTACGGTATTTGTGCCTCAGTCGGTATCTCCTCCTCCGACACCGGTGTTCACGCCAAGCAACGACAACGAACCTACTACATCATCTTCGGAATCGACAAGAACCAAGGTATGTTTTCGTTGTGGCATTTCAGGGCACATCAGAAGAAACTGCAAGACTGGAGCCAAACGCACACCTCAAGAACATCTTGCAGCAACTACCAAAAGGGCTATTCCTCGGAAAACCACTCCAACCAAATTGACGGAAAAGAGCCTTGGTAGTACATCGCTCAAGACGACATCATCAAGGAGCAGCAATTCTTCAAGCAAGACGCCCTCACCTAGGAAATCAACTTCACGAGCATTACCGACGCATACCAAAAAGGTTTGGGTGCGCAAAGGTGAGATCTTTCCCTGTCTTGCTACCAATGTTTCCTTGCATGCATATGATAGTTCGTCTTGGTACTTGGATAGCGGGTGTTCCCGTCATATGACCGGCGATAAAAACTGTTTTCAAACTTTTGAGAAAAACTCCGGAGGACTTGTTGTTTTCGGAGATGGTCGGTCTTCCAAAATTGTTGGAAAGGGAACGGTAGCTATTCCAGATGGCCCGGTTCTAGATAATGTATTATTTGTTCATGGCCTAAAGACTAACCTCATAAGCATAAGTCAACTGTGTGATAGTGGTTATTCAGTTAATTTTTCATCTGATAAATGCACTGTAACTGACTTGAACCATGCTTTCTTTTTAAAGGGGGTTAGATCAGAAAACAACTGTTATGTAGTTCCTTCTAAGATTTCTGAAAAATGTAACCTAGCATCTTTGAAAAATGAAACACTTTGGCATGAAAGGCTAGGTCACATAAACTTTAAGGAACTTGCTAGAATTTCAAATAAAGATGTGGTCAAAGGGGTTCCGAAACTTTCTTTTGAACAAAACCTTGTGTGTGGCGGTTGCCAAAAGGGAAAACAGTCTAGGACTGCACACAAGAATTTGAACCACATAGGTACAAAACGGCCTTTGGAACTTTTGCATATGGACTTAATGGGGCCAACTCGTCAACCATCTCTGGGAGGTAAATGGTATATTTTCTTATTGGTTGATGATTTTTCTAGATATACTTGGGTAGCCTTTCTAAAAGAAAAAGCTGATACCTTTGATTCTTTTCTCGAAATCTGCAATCGTATTATGATTGAAAAGAATGAAAGGATTACTCGAGTTAGGAGTGATAGAGGTGGTGAATTCATAAATTCTAAATTCATTGATTTTTGTGTTTCTAATGGCATTAAACATGAATTCTCCGCACCTTACACACCTCAACAAAATGGTGTAGTCGAGCGCAAGAACAGGGTCGTACAGGAGATGGCTCGTGTTATGCTTCATAGCCGGAACCTTCCTTTATACTTTTGGGCTGAAGCGGTGAACACGGCTGTCTATGTTATCAATCGAGTGTACTTGCGCCCGGGGACTTTTAATACACCATATGAACTATGGTTTAGTAGAAAACCTAACATCAAATATTTTCGTATTTTCGGGAGTCGGTGTTTTATTTTGCGTGATCGCGAAAATCTTGGAAAATTTGACTCTCGAAGTGACGAAGGGATTTTCTTAGGTTATTCTACAAACAGTAGAGCATATCGAGTTTTTAACTTAGAATCTAAGACGATCGTAGAATCGATAAATGTTAAGGTAGATGAAGCTTTTCATTTTGAATCTGAAAAATCTACCCTCGATATCTCTCTTGATGATGATACACCTGCTAATGCATCTTCTTCTAACAATTCTTTCGATAATAATGTTGATGCATCTAACGGTTCTTCAAGCTCATGTGATGTGCAGGAATCATCTCGTGTACCTCCGCCTACTCCTCTACCTCAAACGTTACGCATCTCCAAGGATCACCCTGAATCGAACATAATTGGAGATCCACAAGAAGGAGTTAGAACACGGAGACAATTGGTTTGCGGATTTGCATGCTATGTATCTCAAATCGAACCAAGGAATGTTGATGAAGCTCTCCAAGATGATTATTGGATTAAAGCAATGCAGGAAGAGCTCCATCAATTCGAGCGAAACAAAGTCTGGGAACTGACGAAGCCTCCGAAGCAACACAATGTGATAGGTACCAAATGGATCTTCAAGAACAAGAAAAACGAAGAAGGTACTATCATCCGGAACAAAGCAAGGTTAGTTGCTCAAGGCTATTCTCAAGTAGAAGGTATAGACTTTGATGAAACCTTCGCCCCTGTAGCTAGACTCGAGTCCATTCGTATATTGTTTGCGATTGCTTGTCATTTTAAAATCAAATTATTTCAAATGGACGTTAAGAGCGCCTTTTTAAATGGATTTTTAAATGAGGAAGTTTATGTAGCTCAACCGAAAGGTTTTGTGGATCATAAACTACCTAACCATGTTTTTCGACTGAAAAAGGCTCTTTACGGTCTGAAACAAGCACCGCGAGCATGGTACGAAAGGTTGACAAAGCACCTTTTGGAAAAGGGCTACACTCGAGGGGGAGCTGACAGGACTCTCTTTGTGAAGCATTATCAAAACAATTTCATAGTTGCTCAAATCTATGTTGATGACATTGTTTTTGGAGCAACGAGAAATAATGATGCTTCTAAATTCGCGGAGACCATGGAAAGCGAATTTGAGATGTCCATGATGGGCGAGTTGAATTATTTTCTTGGATTACAAGTTAAGCAGAACGATGAAGGAATTCACTTGTGTCAATCCAAGTATGCACTGGAGTTGGTCAAAAAGTTTGATCTTGAAAATTCGAAAGATTTTCCAACTCCAATGGGAACTAGCCATAAGGGACTTGGAAGTGAATCACAAAGTGAGAATGTAGACGAGAAACTGTACCGCAGTATGATTGGAAGTCTACTATATCTCACGGCTAGTCGCCCGGATATATCCTTCAGTGTTGGGATTTGTGCGAGATATCAATCAGCACCGAAGGAGGTTCACCTGAAAGCGGTGAAACGGATCATCCGGTATATCAAAGGTACAATCAATTTCGGAATTTGGTATCCTATGGGAACGACTTTGGATATTGTTGGATACTCAGATGCCGATTGGGCTGGATCGGTGGATGACCGGAAAAGCACGAGTGGTGCATGCTTCTATCTCGGCCACTGCCTTGTTGCATGGCACAGTAAGAAACAGAACTGCATAGCACTCTCGACTGCCGAAGCGGAGTACATTTCTGCAGGAAGTTGCTCAACCCAATTGATTTGGATGAAGAGCGTGTTGAGTGATTTCCGAATTTCAACATCTTCGGTAACCATTTTATGTGACAACACTAGTGCCATTAACATTTCTAAAAACCCTGTGTTGCACTCTAGAACAAAACATATTGAACTTAGATATCATTTTCTTAGAGAGCTAGTTGAATCAAACATTCTTCAACTGTCATATATTTCAACTGAAGATCAATTAGCCGACATCTTAACAAAACCTTTGGATCAAAAACGTTTCATTCACTTGCGAAAAGCAATTGGCATGCTTTCCTTGAAATAAACTCTTTTGAAACCTTTGCTTAGATTAGGTTTTGTTTTTGTTCTTGTTTTTGTTTTGTTCTTTATCTATGTTCTGTACATAGCACACTAATTGAGCATAAATCATAATTGACTTTAATTGCATCCTTTTATGCATTTAGAAATTTATTATGTTTTTGATGTCATAATGTTTCAATGTTGCAATGATCATTTACGTTAATTAAACCATCTTTCTGTGATCAAAGTCAATTTCTCTCTCAATGATCTCTTGGTATAGTCATTATCATATTTGATTGCTTAGTCGAGTATGAATTCGAGATCAATGGTTTGGTTGAATACTTTATATATTAAATAATTGATAGCCAATTGAGGGGGAGTCAATGAAATGTGAAATGCTCAAAAGATGTGGAAAGAGTTACATCCCAGTGAGGAGTGTGAAAACTACCACCACATGGAGAAAATGAAAGAAAAAGAAACTCCATGAATGAAAAGCAAATTTTTGGTTGAAAAATTGTTGATGAAACTCATATTGAAATACTTGACTCAGTCGTATTTCATGGTTGGTATAAGGTGGGATTTTTGATTTAAGATGCTCAAAGAGCCACTCCTTCAACAGATTGTCTAGATATATTATTTAACTTATCTGGGATTTCAAACATCTATTGATCTTGGTACTTCATTTTCTTTACTGAAATTGATGATTTGATAAAGACATTACACATAGGATCAAGATAGATGTAATTGAAGTTGTTCAACTTTAAGTGTTTTAACTTTCGTAAATCTTCGTTTCATTTTTGGATATTATTGATAGATTTTTCATAATCTATTTCTTGTTGTGTGAAACGATGTCATTTGTTTAAAGTTGACATGATAATGTGCTTACATACTTTTTCTGGATTTTACTGTATTTTTCTTAATTTTTCTGAAGAAAAAGGTGTAGCCGATCCGGATCGTGGCAAGTGATCCGGATCCCGAACGCAGGATTTTTCCCGCGTGTGGCCGATCCGGATCACATTCTCGGCCGATCCGGATCGCGGCTAGGGTTCTATATAGAAACTTTCAGATTCGAGATTTCTTTACCCTAATTTCTGGTTTTCAAGCTTCTAGAGTTTCTCTCTCTAGATTTCTTGCTTCCTGGTGCTTCAAAACTCAAAGTTCTTTGGATTCAAGTAAGTTTTCATGATCAAAACTCGGTTTTTCACAGTTTTTCTGTTTTTTCATCAAACGTGAGTTGAAAAGTTGGATTTTTCTTCGTTTGTGAATGGTTTTTGATCAAATTTCTTTTGAAATAAGAACTCTGGATCAATTAGTTTTACTTTTATGCTGGGATTTCACTTGATTAACGAGTTTTTAGGCTTCGATTTCTAAAAATTCGGTTTTAGGGCATAAAAGAGGAATTTTTGTAAATCATGGATTTGATCTATTTTTAAAATTCTTTTTGGAAAACTAATTTGATTCTTGGCTTCTCTATATGATTATGATTGTCTAGGTACAATGTTTTTCAAATTTTTCAAAATTGACGATTTTTCATATATTCTTGAGTTGGTCTTCACAGGACACCTTCTTAAACTCAAAGCACTAGGATCAATGGCATTCTCTTGGTTGATTCTGCTACTAGTCACGATGGTACTCACTCGACCAACCAACAAATTGAAGCGCGCCAAGAAAGTTCAACGAAAAGGAGAAGTGGAAGTTATAAGTGACACTGAACTTGAAAAGAACCCTGATGAAGTACACTGGGATATGCTGACTGATGATGATGATGATGAGGTATTGCCTTCAAAATCTAACCGAAAAGGGAAAGCACCAATGAATACTGGAAATGTTCCTATGTCTACTCCAATTATCTCTTTCAAACGGAAACGACTTGCTAGACGTTATGGATTAAGACGAGACACTAACATTGATGCACCAATAGCCCCTGACTCTCCGCCACGTGTTGAAGAGGTAGTCGTTAATTCTGACCGTCTTCGAGCTTTTGAACGACGTGAATGCATCGGAGAACGTCATGTCAACATTGAAGCCCTTCGCAATCATTCACCAGAATTTGGAAGATTGATAGAACAAGCTTCTCTTCTTCAAGTCTGCCGTTTTCCTGAACTTCTCGGATATTGTTTGTATCGTGTGAGAACCTTCTACACGAATGCGAGACATCTTCAGGAGACTGAAAATGGGTCTATGTATTTTTATACAAATGTCCTAGGAATGAAGCTTAAGATCACACCGCAGTTAATTGGTGACGTTCTTGGAATGGAATCGAGCACATCGGGGATTAACTTTTTGAAAGGAAAAAGTTTGACAAAAGAATTGTGGCAAACTGTGATTGACAAGATTTGTCTGGAAGGAACCAAATCAGCTGATGGTAAGGGTGTAAGGTCAAAGTATCTACGACTGGAGTACCGATTTCTAAACTTCATCACGTGCTACAACATTTTGCCTAACATGCAGACCAAGGTTGTGAGGTGGGAGCGACTACTATTCCTATATCTCATAGGCCATCCCTCTGAGGCTACTGGATTGAACTTGAATATCCCCTATATAATCTGGAATAGAATGTCAAGGTACATTGTGCATCCTCATCCGTCTGAGCGACTTCCGTTTCCTCTACTCATCATGAGGATATTACAAAAGTTTGACATTGATGTAAGCTCCACATCATATCAGCACAGTTGCGGGATGATTGATGAATCAACGATTGTGAAGTCACTTCACAAGTTACCTCATTTTACTGACAAGAAACCTTGTGATGGCACCTCGGCCTCACCGTCTGAGCAAGAACCCGGCGAGACTGATGAAGCCTCACTAACTTCGATCTTCAAGTGGCAACAACGACTATCTGTCAAGCAAGAACAGATCTTGAAGGAACAGCAAAGACTTTGCAATGAGCTTGAAATCGTCACGGCAGCTCACATTACCTTCACTAAAAAGGTCAACTCTATGCACAAGCGGATGACAAAGATGTTCTATAAATTGGGTTGCACGAGCTCTGACGACTCGGATTCTGACGAATGACATTTTTTTTTTCTTCTTCTCTTTTTGTGCAGGATTTTGATTTTAGGATTTAGTTTTATACTTACTTGATTTTAGTTTGTGCATATCTTTAGAACCTTATGAACTTTTTGTTTACTCTCCTTACATATTGTAGCTCATGCTACGTTTTGGCTTGTTTTTGTGACAAAAAGGGGGAGAGAGTTAGCGAAAACAATGAACAATGAATGAACAAACAATGAATGAACAATGATTGTGATATCAAGGTAAGTATGAATCAATCAAGGTAAGTATGAATCTCAACTCAACTTTGGTTTTCTTTTGTGGATTGTGACATGCTTCTATACTAACTATTTGACTAACTATTTGGGCATGTAATATGACTAACAAGTTGGTGTTGGAATAACATACTTTGACATTTTGGTTTTTCAACTGCTTAGAAGATATGTTGGTTTTAACTATGTTTCTTTCACATATCTGATTCTTTTAAATGTCATGGTGAGATCAAACTCTATCTCTGCACTTGGTTTTTTCTATGTTCCAATTCTTGAGGTATCTAACGAATTTGTTTGTCAAGAATGTTTTCTGTGTGCAGAGGTTACAGATGTCTAAGTCTAGAGTCTGTCTTAGGAGTTTATCTCATGTTTTTAATTTCTGGAACTCTTTTGTAAATTTTTGTTGTATGGTGATAGCAACAAAAATATCTTTTTGAATTTTCTTTGTGGATCTGTGTTTTGTCACGAAACCGCCAAAGGGGGAGATTGTTACGGAATTTGAGTTGGCGTATTTCGTGATTGTTTAAGTCTTGAGGATTGAAGATGAAGAAACTGTGGATCATATACCTCAATCTCAAGAAAGAAGAATTCAAAAGGATCAGGTACGTTTAACTAAATAATTTTGATGATCCGAATACTTCTTATAGTGTAGAAACACTTGGAAGAGGTTTTAATTGCATATTCATCAAAAACTGGACATGGGACATGTTCAGGATCCGGATCGTGGACTTTCAATCCGGATCCCGAAAGGTGTTCGTTCATACATTGCTGCAATCCGGATCACAGCTTGGGCAGTCCGGATCCCGAATGGGGTGTTTTGTGAAAATGTATGAACGATCCGGATCGTGGATTATGATCCGGATCCCGAACAGGCGATTTTCTGGAAACTGCATTCTGTGCGTCTGCGATCCGGATCGTGGCTTATGCAATCCGGATCGCCGTCGGTAAAACTTTCCAGAAAAGTTTGTTTTTGATCCGAATATTCTTCCTAGGGTTTCTAACCTATAAATAGCCCTCCTATTTCATTTCTAGGGCATCGGAAAAAGAGCCGTCATTTTCAAATATCATTTTATACGGCCTTAGATCCACATATAGAGAAGAACGGAAATCATTAGATCTATTTAATGGTTCTTCATCTATATTGATTAGTTTGATTCTAGGTTTTCATACTCATATCTTGAGTTGAATCAAACTAATGAATACTTAGATGGTATTTCCGATCTACTCTTGATCTAAGTATTCGGCGGATCATCACCACCCAAACAAACAACGATTTACCCCAAAATCGGCGCGTGGACTCGCGTGGCCTTGTGGATTCAAGGTGTCATCGCTTTCGTGGATTCGGAGCGAGGTGCGTTCGTGGATTCGAAGCGTACCATTGGGTGAAGACCGTGGATTCGGTCGGACGTCGTGGATTCGACGTTGGACGCTGTGGATTCAGCGTTGGCGGCGCAAATCGTGGATTCGAGAAGCGTCGTGGAGCGAGCGGAGAAGATCGACTAGGGGCGTATGGTAAAAGGTTGAGTCGTCTGTGAGTACGTTATATCACCTTGTACGTGTGTTAACTCTAGTGGATTTCGCCGTGTTATCGGTCCCGTGGTTTTTTACTCCGGTTTGGAGTTTTCCACGTAAAAATCTTGTGTGTTCTTTTATTTTTCCGCATTGGGTTTTATCGCACAAGGATTTTTTGAGTGTTTATTGTTTACACCTATTCACCCCCCTCTAGGTGTTTTTTCCCCTATTTGATCCTTATTAACCTAAACCCAACACAAAGGGGGCTACTCAGTGCTCCGAAAACTGTGTCACCCAGACCAGCTGCTCACTCTGCCGTTGATAAGCCTCAGACGATCGTGTCATCTGGGTCCGGGGCTCTCTGACCTCAATCCGGGTATCCGGCCGAAAACCAACCGCTCAAGCTCAACTGCTATGATAGGATGGACACGGGTCAAAACCTAGCGTCGGGGAGACACCGATCGCCACGACGAAACCACAAAACAGCACACAAAAGCCACTCGACCCAATCCAGCGAAAGTCTAAAGCATGTCACCCGTTCCACAGCATTATGTTGTCTGCAGCCAACATAATTACTTAGGAGAATAAACATGCCAATCACTCCTCCCGTCCCTCGGGAGAGGTATAAAACTCAATCAGGACTCTCGCTAAAAGTCACGACTCTCACGAAGTCAACCAAGGGTCAAACCATAAGCCTAGGGTTTCTAAGTCCACCATGACCTACAACCTAGGCTCTGATACCACTCTAATCTGTCACGCCCCGGGGTCGAAACTGCGACCCGGGCTCGCCAACAGATCCGCCACCTATGCCAAACTCGCATAGGCGAAGCGTCCTACCTGCAAGAAAAGTACTACAGCTAAACAGATATCAGAGCTAAAAATAAAAACCTGCTGTATAACTAAAATCAAACACTGCACAACAGGAAATAATACGATAATGTCCGTCTCCCAAAAATAATCATAGACGAAAATCCTCTGATACAAAAACTCAAAAGGGAGATATCTCCGAGAGACACATCAGTGCACAAGCCCTCAATACAAAAATATCCTCACTACATCAGTCTCTCAAACTGTAAAATAAAAACAACTCTATACCTCACAACAAAGGTCTCTCAACAGAGGAAAAAGAAGTAAACTAATCTACTGAAGCTCTCCTCTGAAGGGATATCGCTACCCTCCAACGACGGGTAGGGAACTAGCTCGCGACTCCCTCGCCTCGGTCAGAAGGATCAACAACTGGAGCAACAGGAACAGGAGAAGAAGTCCCTGGGGAAAAGACACCACGACGGGTGTGAGAACTACTTCCCACAGTAGTTCTCAGTGGGTGCCGCCAACAAGCCCGACGGTCTGCCCACTAAGTCTACTAGAGACAAAAAGTAACAAATGCAGTGCTGAAGGAAAAGCAGGTAAAGTAAACTCTACAGCTACTATGCCTCTATCTAGATGCTCAAAAGTGGAACAGAAAGAACATGATGCTACATCTAGCCCTCGACTCAAATCACCCAATCTAAACTGACTGCCTCAACGGGTCCAGTCAAACCTGCGCCTACCTACTGCCGTTACATCCCGGAGGACCGGACTTACGTAGGGCGTCCGTGACTGCCACTAACTGGCCCAGCCAGAGGGACTGCGTCCGTAACTGCCACTAACTAGCCCAGTCAGAGGGACGGCGTCGACAAGTCGCGATACAAAAGTAACAAATCCACCCCGGGCGTGGCTCTCGAGGGGAGCGACCCCATCGAGGAAGAAGGTATCCGCGCACTCTGTCGAGCTCAAAGTGGCACTGCAGGCTATAGTCAAAATCCACGCTCACGCACTGAACGGAAAGGCTCAATCCTCAAACAACTCGCACAACAGTCGGAGCACTCTCGACGACTCAGCTGATCAGCACTCACTCGAAACTCAAGACTCTAGCAACACCACCAACTCGTAGCACAAAACACACTGGCTGGAGATACTCCACAGCCAGGAACAACCCACAACTCAGGGCCAACAACACTGGTCGGACAACACTCAACGACCTGGGACCACCGTCAACCCCACGGTTCCCAACAACACTAGCACAAACACACTCATCTACCAGACTACACTCTGCCCCCAGGCACGAGTGCAACAAAGTCCCACAGAAACCTGACCCTCGGCCCACTACCCGGGCGAGGCAACACTATGTCCAGGAAAGATGCAAAGTGTGGGAAAATCTAAAGCATAAAAGAACCTAGCCCAAGTGAAGGTTCTCTACTGGTCTGGTTAAACATGCAGCATATGACGGGGTGCTAGGTCAAGTTCCAATAATAGCATTAAATAAACTAAAACAGGAGCAAGTATCATTAAGGGATAAAAACACCAATAGTAACCATAAAGGAAAATCTCATCTCTCATAAGCATGCTTCTATCTCCTCAAGCATAAGATGTACATATAAATCCTGCATGCTATCTCTCAGAGGTAGTGCACTCAAGTCATACATGCTCACAAGCATAAACGATAAAAATTAGACAAGCATCGATCATATTCTCCAACAAATAAGGGAACACCAACATCTAGCATGCTCTCAATCTCGTAGATGAACACTACCACTATGTACGCTTCCAAAGACAACATGAATATCATAACATGAAATCCTCAATAATTACTAACATCATGCTTACAACTCAATCATTATCATGAATATACTAGCATGCATGCAATCTATCAAACATAGATTTAGAGAACCGTCCACCGGTTCTGGAGACGAAACACCCACCTGTAGCTTGACGCTCCGCTGCCTGCTGTAGCTGAAATTTGGCGTGAGTAATCCTTATCCTCCCAGGAGTCCGATGCCGCGAAAATCATCCAAATCCGCCTCACGGATTGGGCGCAAACACAGAAACAATGCACGCGGCGCCATTAAATTCCAGAATTTCAGCAATTGACACTAAGTTAAAGAAGATGTAAGTGCAGCCCCAAATACCTCAAGTTGAAGTTCCTAGCAGTAAAACAAAGATATCCTCTATCATACAAACATCTTCATGTCCTCAAAAATCCACCATTAATTCCCCTTAACATTCAAATGAAGCAAAAATCACAATGCTGTCCAAAACTGTTAACATAAACTTGCTAGCATTTCCAAGCTTAATTAGGGGCTTTTCCAAAGGGATTTATCCACAGATCATAAAAGAGAATTTGCTCACCTTGAAGTTAAGAAGAAGTACCAACTTGAATTTCAGAAAAAGACCTTATATCCACAAAGTTATCTGCATTCCAAGGTGCATTGCTCAAATCAAGACTAAAACAGGGACTGCAGTAATCCATATAATAGCACTTAGAAAGATCATTAAAGTTACCTAACCAAAAGTGCTCCAAATCCTGCAAGAGAGGTACCATTGGATTCCTTGTCGAGAGTAGATACAATTTGAGCCAAAGAACTCCAATTTTCATGCTCGGATGAAGGAGAAAACCCATAAACACTTTAACAATCCACCAAGTTCCATCTGTACACGAATGCAGCGAGGTGCTCCAAAGATCATGGATAAATCCTAATAAAAACTCAGATCTGGGAAGAATGATACATACCAATATTTTAGATCTTCGAGTCCTGGAAATTCTTCCACAAAAATCATCCAAAAATTCCACTCCTACACTTCAGAAAAGCCAAAACACCAAAGATTGCTCAAAATCCCAGACTGAAACAAAGGGTTCCAAAGATAGCCTTAAAACTCTGTAAAAACATGAGATCTGGGGGAAGAGTTGAATACAAAGATTGTAGCCTTACCTCTTGTGAAACCGTACAATCAAAAATGAGCTCAAAACTCCAAGAAATGAGTCCTGGGGAATTTTTGCACTGAAACGCGACGGTGGAGCTCCGAAAATCCAGCAATGGTGCTTGTGCTCCAACATGGAGAAGAAGATGACCAAGCTAGCTCCAATGGCTCACCCAAGATGATGATTTTGAAGAAGAAACGTTGGTGATGCTCTGCACAAAACCCTCCAACAATCCATGGTCCATGGAGGAAGAAGGAGGAAGAAAAAGAAGAGGAAGAAGAAGAGGAGGAAGAAGAAGAAAGGAAAAAAAAAATAATTAAAACAATCCTCTCTCTCTCCCCCTCTCCCACACTCCACCCCACGTGAAGTACGGCTGGCCCATCATGGCTAGCCATGTGGCAGCCTAGCATGCCTGATGGACCACACTCCCAACACCGAACCAATGGGGTGACGCCACGTGGCACCCCGGTCCACAGCCTAAATATGCACCCGAAAATCCCCCAAAACTTTCGGTTGCCCGTTTTTGATCATCCGGACTCCGAAAAAATACATGTAAATAGCCGATTTTCAACGTTTTTCCGTGCTGAATCCAAATACGAAGTCCGTTTCTCCAAATTCTCATCCGAAATTTTGCCGAAAGCCCCCGGAGAGCCCACTTGATCCGATTTTCGCGCCGGGTCAATCTCTAAAGTCCGCTTTGCCAAATTCCAACTCTAAAAAATTTCCAAAGGCATCCGGGGAGGAAATCTTTGGTCCAAACCTCGCGCTGAGTCCAATTTAATATCCCTTGCGCGCGAAACCACTTCTAAACATCCGACGGGGTCATCAGACTACTCTCGTGATCCACTTAACACACCGAGTCCTTCACTAATGTCCAATTGGTGCACAAAAACCACCGACGCGCCACATAGGCCTCCAGAAGCTGCAGATGTAACAGTAGTCTAATAGTGGGAATTTCGGGTTTTCACACACGCGCTGGGTGTGCACCCGGTTCGCGCCACCGCGCTCTGCGGCGTGAACCCGGTGCGAGCCTGCAGCTCGTGCGCGGCCCAGCCTAGGACGCTGCGTTCTACCGCATAGTGTGCGCCTGGTCTGCGCCGCCGCTGCGTTGTCGCCGTGAGCCCGGTCCATGCCTGCACCCGTGCACCAACTCTCAGCCTAAGTTTCCAGAAACTCCGTTTTTTGCCCGTTTCGCCCCGTTTTTGAGTGTTTTTGACCACAACGATGTTTTTAACAACATTTCTTACTGTAGTTTTTTCGGGAACAAGGTGGGAGGGTTTTAGCTGGAGTTTCCGCACATCTTTTTCTTCGCGTTTGAGGTGGGTACCCCTTAGAACCTCTTGTGCATATTCTCGTTACTATTATGTCTCATTGTCATCATATTTGTGGCGACTGAGGGTCACGGTGCACGAGGATACATCCCGTTGTGGGAAATTCTTCCGGTGTTTGAAATACGGTATTGTGGGAAAGGTGTAAGAGTAAGTAGTTGCATCATTTAATATTGTTAACTCCCGTTATCATTTATTATATGCTCTTATCGATGTTATAGCGACCAAGTGTCGCGGTGCCCTATATTATGTATATGTATGTGGTTAGTATGCTCGAGGCTGCAGCACGCGCACCCGCAGTTTGGCCACCGCAAAGGGTGCGCTTTTTCGAAAAAGTGGTCTATGACCCGTGTATACCCACGTGGTGACGTAGTGGGGGCCCCCGTAGGTGGGGGGTTTGAGGCGCCAAGGTGTGAGCGGTGCGACCCGTCGAGGTAGGTGCTCGGCGTGGTTTACCGAGGTAGGTGCTCGGTCTGGTTTCCCGAGGTTGGTGCTCGGTTTGGTTTTTCCCGAGGTTGGTGCTCGGTTTGGTTTTTTTTTCTTGTGGTTGGTGCTCGGTCTGGGTTGCCGGGGCAGGTGCCCGGCTCAGGTTATGCAGGGGGAGGGGTCACCGTCGATCGCACGAGGCGGAGGGCGGTTACTCTGGTTTTCTTACGGTTTGCTTTAGTTACAGTCTTCCTGCATTTCATCTCTTATACCTTGTGTCGCTGACTTCCCACTCTGTGACAGGTTCCTTCAGGGGTGAGAGCTAGGGCGACAGTGAGGCCGTGCCAGGAGTACTTTTGGTCCTTCGAGGCCATAGACTGTATGTACTTTTTATTTTGCTCAGTTAATTACCTGTTAGTAGCTAACTATGTGGATTGCGATACCCTTGTGGGGTCGATGTGGATGTTGGAATGTCGTTTATTATCCTTATGGGTGGTTGTTTTGCTTTTCCCGATTGGCCGCTTTCAAACTACAAAAGAAAAGAAAAAGAAAATATTTCGAAAACTGTTTTCAAAATGTGGGTGTCGTGTGGGCACCATTTTAAAACCCTGTGGATTTATGGATTGCGAAAACCGTTTTGAAAATCTGGGTGTCGTGTGGGCACCATTTTAAAACCCTGTGGATTTATGGATTTCGAAAACCTTTTTGAAAAACCTGGGTGTCGTGTGGGCACCGTTTTTAAAACTTGTGGATTTATCCTTTCAAAATTAGTCGGCCTCTTTAATACTTATGGAAAATGGTTGTATGTATCCGACTGTTGAACTAGTGTGGTTAAAGGGATGATTGTATGGTTGTTGTAGTCGGGACGCCGTGCATATACAAAGGAGACTCTGCCCGTTCGCAGAGTGAATTTGTATATGCGGCGGTCTGGGCACGCACCGGGGGAGTTTGGTTTCAAGAAAAAAAAAATATACGCAAATTCGAAACATTTCAGTGGTCGTCTTCCGCTTAATGAAACCCTCGGGGCGTGACAATAGACATCCACAATACTATGCTATTATGTGTCTACACCAAAACCCACAACGTTACTAACCCCATCCTATAATCAATTGGAATGCCCTAAGAGAAACGTAAGGTCTCACTCCCCCAGACTCAAGCACCAAGCACAACACCGACCGACTTAACAGTACACTGAACCCAAACATGAACTGACCGACTCAACAGTCCGGTGAAGCCTGCACCGCCTGCTGCCCGGACTACACAACCGCTGGTGTGCCCAGCAGCAGATAGGCCCCTGTTATCTCTCCCTACTATCCAGACTAACACAACCACTAGTGTGCCCGTCAACAGTAAACGCCAGTCTACTTCCCTCTATCGTCCGGGCCACACAACTACCGGTGCGCCCGTCGACTGGTAGCCTCTCATCATCATTTCTCTTTTCGATCTGTTGAGACCAGAATTTTCGCCACTTAAGGAAGTAATACGTGGCGTATACCATCGACTGAGGACATCAACCGATAGGAAAATAAGGCAGTAGAAAGGGACCCGCGTCTGGACCAAGACCGACCTCAATCGCGTGAGAGTATAGCACGCGACATACGCCATCGGCTAAAGGTATTAGCCGACATGAGAAGCGGCCAATGAGGGGTATCAACTTATCCAGAGAAATGATCTCAGTCGAAAGCAAATCTCAGACCGCCTCAGTCGAACGACGGAAAGGCGAAGTCAGAGTCAGCTCTCGGCTGTTCGATCTAAAGAGGAAAAAACTCTAGAAGGAATGAGTGCGAGATTTGGGCGCGAATTTCGTAACTGACTCTGGAAAGGCAAACAACGCCCAGCATTAGACAGCGTCGAAGATCATGCATCAGCGCGTCAATTAAGGGATGAACCTAGACGGAAACCGACTCCTATACAATTAAGGAGAATCGACTCAAAAGGAAGTGGTTGAGGAAATTACGTTGACTCCCCTTAGATCACGCCGATTATTAAAATCGGCGGTTATACACATGGTTCGTAAATGTATAAATAAGTGAACTAAAGAAGAAAAATGGGTCCTTCAACCTCGTAAGTTAGTGGCCACCCGTGTTTTTTCATATCTTTCATATCTTTCATAGGAGTAGATTAATTGTAATTGGCTACTAGTTCCTCTTGTAACCCTTCTTCAAGTAATACAATTTTCACTCGGCTCCTTAGCCGTGTCAAATCTCTGTCTCTACATCCCGGTTCGGCTACTCTAGGCCGAACTCTCTCTCTCTCTCTCTCTCTCTCTCTCTCTCTCTCTCCATATCCTGATTCGGCTAATCTAAGCTGGACGGTCGTGAGAGTTTGACTGAGAAGAATCCGGCCAAGCGGATCCCTGTGTCAAATATCTGTCTCTGCATCTCGGTTCGGCTACTCTAGGTCGAACTCTCTCTCTCTCTCTCTCTGTCTTCATATCCCGATTCGGCTAATCTAAGCCGGATGGTCGCGAGAGTTTGACTGAGAAGAACCCGGCCGAGCGAATCCTTCCTTGGCCCGATCACTTGATCCATTGGCACGCGATGCAGATGTATTGGAGTGAGGTCGATGAAAAGTGCACCTTGGGCTCAGATGTATTGTAAGAGGCCGAGGAGTAAGTAAGAATTGCGCGTCAACGGTTATTGACGGCGCAAAGTCGACAAAAGAGCTACTGTGATGATCCGGACCTCCGATATGGATTTACAAAGTGAGTAGTGGCTTCTGGAGGCCTATGATGAGTGATTGAGTTGTTTGTGCTCGAATCGGATCCCACATTTGGAACCGGCGCAAAAATCGGATCAAGTTTGCTTTTGCGTGAGCTTCCGGCAAAATTTAGAAAGAGAATTTGGCGAAACGGACCACGGATTTGGACTCAGCACGCGAAAATGATGAAAATGGGCTATTACTTGCATTTTTCGGACTTTGGAGCAAAAAGTTACTGTTCACCGACGGAATTACTGTTCCGGCTGCCGGCGGACGGGCAGGCGGCGCAGCGGCGGAGCGCGGCCGCCGGCAGCGCGGGCAGGCGCTGGCAGGTGCGGCGTGCGCGGGTGGGCTGGTCCACATGCAGGGCGTGCACCGGGAGCATGGAGTTTTGGATTTGCCATGTGGCAATACGTGATTGGTTGGGCTTTTGTCGCGGCGGGGCGGCGCCACGTGGCAGCATACGATTCGCCGACACTTTCCGGAAGACCCGGCGCGTACACCGGAAAAGTGGACCACGTGAACCTCGTGGGGACACGTGGCAGCTCCCCATTGGTGGGCACAAGCCGCCCACGTGCGCGAGGCACGTGGAACACGGGGCGGCGGGGAACACGTGGCGCTTTACGAGAGGATTTTCACAGCTGTTTCGTGTTTTGGGACATGCGGCACGACCTGATTGGCTACATTTGCTGTTTCCTGTTTTGCCCTGATCCGGTATGGAGCCCGTATGATTTTGGCTATAAATAGCCCCTTTTGGATCCATTTTTGGGGGTTTCTGAGATCCGAATTGAGATCCGATTTTTACAGTGAGATTCTACTTCGAGTCTTCTTCGATCTTTGGGGTTTTGGAGATTTTTTGCAGATCGTCTGCTATTTTTCACTGCATGATCTCGAGAGTCGCGCTGTCACGCCCCGAGGTCGAAACTGCGACCCGGGCTCGCCAACAGATCCGCCACCTATGCCAAACCCCGCATAGGCGAAGCGTCCTGCCTGCAAGATAAGTACTACAGCTAACAGATATCAGAGCTATAAATAAAAATCTGCTGTAAAACTAAAATCAATCACTGTACAACTGGAAATAATACAACAATGTCCATCTCCCCAAAATGATAATCATACAATATCCTCATATACAAAATCAGAACTCAACAGGGAGGTATCTCCAATAACTACATCAGTGTACAGTCTCTCGATACAAAATATATCCTCACTACATCAGTCTCTCAAAAGAGAAAAAAATAAAATGACCAGTCTACGGAAGATCTCCTCTGAAGGGGTACCGCTACTCTCCAACGACGGGTAGGGATCTAGCTCGCGACTCCCTCGCCTCGATCAACAACCGCAGAATCAGCAACACCCGCTAAGACTCTGCAAAACAAAGGAGAGGAAGGAAAAAGGAGGGGGAAAACCCCCACAGGGTGTGAGAACTACACCAAAAAGGGAGTTCTCAGTGGGTACCACCGCCAGACTCGACGGTCTGCCCACTAAGTCCTCAAGAGACAAAAACTAACCAAAGCCGTAAAGACTGAAATAAGGAAGCTGGAGACTCTCAACAGCTACCATGCCTCTATCTAAATGCCCAAAAGGGGAGAACCAAAGAATGGTATGCAACCACTAGCACATGAAGTGCATAATCGACCCAATCGAGCTGACTGCCACACCTGGTCCAATCAAACCTGCGCCCACCTACAACCACCTCCCGCTGATGGGCAGGAATTACGTAGGGCGTCCAAACGGACTAACTCGCTATCGAGTAGTGGCTCATGCAGGCTATAGTCAAAATCCACTCTCTCTCTCTCTCAAAACGGATAGCCTCAAGATCACCAAACCTCTCGCACAATGATCGACTAACTCACAACGACCTCGGGACCACCGTCAATCCCCCAACGGTTCCCAACAACACTGGCACTGGTCTAAACATAGCTACTAGACTCCACTCGGTCCCCCAGGCACGAGTGTAACAAAAAGTATCTGCCTGAATAAACCCAATCGATGGACCAGTAAAAACTGGCACTGCCTGCTCAAACTGTCTCAAGTATCTGCTAACAAATCGGTACTCACTGACCGATACTCAAGGTCTGGCTCTCACTGGCCATAGTCAATGTCTGGCACTCACTGGCCGATGTATAAATCGCCTACTCCGGAGTGGCACTCGTGGGGAGCGACCCACACGAGTAAAGTATCACTGTAACAAGTCTCACTGTAACAAGTATCACGATATAGGAGGACTGGATCACGACTCTAATCAAAGTGGGAAAATCCATCCACTAAAGGGAAACCCGATCCCTAAACTGAATCAACAGTAAACGAAAAGTGGAAACTCCATCCACTAGAGGAAAATTGTGATACCCAATCTGATAAATAAATATCTGGTCAACCGCCCAATATCCGCGGTTGCCGCAATACCCAGCACAACCCGTCCCTGACACCAATGTCCTGTTGGTTTTTAGGATCCACAAGGATCTAAATAGGTACTATCAAACACCTAGAGGGGGGTGAATAGGTGTAATATTTAAAAAAAAAACAAATCTCAGTGCAAAAATAAAAACCAATGCGGAAAATAAAAATAGCACACCGAGATATACGTGGAAACTCCAATCCAGGAGAAAAACTACGGGACCAACACGCAATAACAATCCACTAAGAAAAGAAGAATAACAAGGTGATTACCGACTCCACGGACTCAAACCCCTCCTTCAACTTCATCGGACCTTGCGCTCACCGATTGCACGTCCACTGCACACGTTCGAATCCACGAACGCCACTCGAATCCACGAGCACACGTTTCGAATCCACGAAACGCCTTTAGCACACCGAATCCACGATGCCACGTCGAATCCACGACGCAAATAGCCGATAAAGAATATAGGCTTCGATGGTGATCCTTTGCTTAGATTATCATTGAAGAACCGTAGAAGGAATCTCTAAGCAAAGATTAGATCAATTCGACAAAAGATATGTTCTTGAAAGAACCATCGAATTGACCTAAAAGAGGCTATAAAGAAGAACGATAAAAACCTAGCCTCTAGGGTTGCTCTCAAGTGTTTTATAAATTGATCGGTCTTGATCCCTCGTTTTTGAGAAACCCTAAATGTCTATTTATAGTTTAGAAACCTTTGGAAAGAGATAAGAATCAAAAACTTACCTTATCTGGAAATTTTCAGGACGGCGATCCGGATCGGATTTACTGCGATCCGGATCGTCGTAGCGAGTCAGACAATTCCAGAAAAACAAGGGTTCGGGATCCGGATTGAAATGCCCGATCCGGATCGTTCATAAATTTCAGCAAAACCAATGTTCGGGATCCGGATCAGAATTGGCTTGGATCCGGATTGGATTTGCATATGAACCAACACCCTTCGGGATCCGGATTGGATTGTCTGATCCGGATCCTGAACATGTCCCATGTCCAGTTTTTGATTTTTATGCAATAAAAAATTCATCCAAGTGTTTCTACACTATAAGAAAGTATTCGGATCACCAAAATTATTTAGTTAAACATACCTGATCCTTTTGAATACTTTCTTCTTGAGATTGATGTAACTGATCCACAATTCTTCATCTTCAATCTTCAAGACTCAAAACACTGAGTGTCAACTTGAGCTCTTCTCTGAGTCTTCGATTGCTGATTGACAATTTGATCACTTCAAGACTCCGACTCAATTTACTGACTTGACTCACGAAATATGCCAACACCAAAATGCCGTAACAATCTCCCCCTTTGGCAATTTCGTGACAAAACCCAAAAATACATAAAAGCGCTCAAGTCACTCATTTTAAACCAAAAAGTCGAAATTCAATGTTATCACCAAAACATTGATTTTCTTTGCGTGAAAGATCCAATAAATACAAAATACATTTGAACCAAACAGTCCTAGAACATACTCTATGACTTAGGACTTGGAGTCTTAAAGTGATGTAATTCCTGCAAAACAAAACTCCAAACAAAATCAAACGTTAGTCGTTAGAAATTAAAATCCTACATTTGATTCGTCCTTTTGGTTCTTTTGTTTTTCGGCTCTTTCAATCTTTTCAATCTCCCCCTATCTTGAGCATCTCTAACATGTTCTCCATGTTCTCCCCCTTTCTTGAGCATCTATGTTCTCCCCCTTTGTGATACGATCATTATTTTCTGTTCTCTCCCTTTTTTGTTTGTCCTATCTCGATGATCTCATCTCCGTCATTTCCCTTCTCCCCCTTTTTGTCACAAATTGTCAAACAGTGAAATTAAAAGACAAAAGGAAATCTAACAACATTAGTTCATAGAGAAAGAGAGATAAAAGCTCAGTTCCGGTATATAACAAAAATGCAGATTGCGTACCGGTACCAGAAAGCAAAAATCAAATAATTTCTTGAAACAAATCCAGATTTTGGAATCTTTTCAAATACCGATTTGTATTTCATCAAGAAATCAATTTAAGTGCTTTAAACAATGAATTCACACAGATGCCATTCAATCCAATTAATTTCACAAAATTAAAAAGATTTACTCCTAAATCATGAAAAACAAAGATAAAACATTATAAACAGTTTTTCATGTTATATTCATCAAACACAAGTCATCAAAAATAATCTTGAGATCCAAACTCTATCAAGATGTAACGGATTTACAAAGATGACTTACGGAGATTTCCAAATGACATCAATCTTGAATTCTACCCTTTCAAATTGAGATAAGCACTAAAATACCTAAGGGTGGCTCTTTGAGCATCTTTTTAACTATCCCACCTTATACCAACCAGGAGATTGTTCAAAATGAGAACTGTGAATTTAAATCTCCGAATGCTTCAACTAAAGATTTTCTCATAAAATATTTTCCAAGCATCCAAAAACATGTGGTAGCTCTTTCCAACATGTGGTGGTAGTTTTCACACTCCTTTCGGATGTAACTCTTTCCACATCTTTTGCAACTCATTTATTTACCCTTGTAAGAAGGCAATCTCTTACGTGAAAGAATTAAATCCCAAATTTTAGTCTATCGGTTGTCTCACATTTATCACAATAAATTCACACAACCGAGATAAATTAAGCATCTAAAGATCACACATGATTTCTAAAATTTGATGCTTATAACTATCAAAAACTCCTATAATGAAGTATCTTCAAGATTATGATTATGGAGTAAAGTTGATAATCCATATAAAATTAATTTGGAGTGAATGAACGTGAAGCCCTTTTTATTCAATGCACTTGTTCAATAAAAACCCTTTTGTTCAAAAATAAAGTATAAAAACGAAGAGCATTGAAATCATGTAATGCAAAGATTTAAGAAAAATATGAAAGGGAAAACCAATCAAAGCATTACATACAGTCATAAGCTATTTAGAACTTAAGACAAGGAAAGATATCACCTTTCCGAATCCAAAATCGTCGGATCTTGGGTTGTCTTGATTCATTGTGTCCGGGGGTTGGTAGCTTTGACTGTTGGTCCACCTTAGGTCTTTGCCTCGCAATGATCCACTTGTATGATTGATGTTGTGGCTCGGACCTTTGCTGGGTTGAGTGAACTCCTTTGACTTGTTGTGTCTTTTGATTCCGTTGAGTCCGCTCCGTAGATGAAGTTGCCGAAGGATTTTTCTTTCTCTTTTTCGGGCAATTCTTCACCAAATGTCCTTCAAGTCCACATAAGTGACAAGTTTTTCCTTTCAATTTCATTGTGGAACTTGAAGCATGCACAGTTTGGTTCTTTTTAAATCCCAAACCAACCTTGCTTGTTTGACCTAATCCGGACATACAATCTAGTTTCTTGAAACCGGTTGAAAGCCTTTGTATGTCGGATTTAAGTTGATGAACGTGCTTGGTCAAAGCTTGATTGGTGACATGAATCTCCTCAAACTGCTTTTCAAGAAAACCAATCTTGTCCATATATGATTTTGCGTTCGTCTCCGATTGGTTTAGCTTTTCTTGGAGGATTTTATTGTTATCCAATAAACGTCCTTGTTCCTCCTCGAGATCATGAAGTTTGATCTTTAAAGCTTGATTCTCGTCTTGAACTTCAAGTCGTTGCTTCCTTAACTTCTTGATATGCTTGGCCATCTTCTTTGATTCCGCAAGAAGTTGTTGGTATGCCTCAACGAGTTCTTCTTCGTCCGACTCCCCCTCACTTGATGACTCTCCTCCGGATGTTGATGTTTCATGCAAAATCAAAGGAATAGAGTCAGTGACTAAAGATGATAAGCACAAATTAGAAGAGAGAATTTTAGAGGCATGAAAAGCAACAATTTTCTCCTTTTCCTCTTTACTTGAGGTCGATTCATCGGAAATAGAATCGTCCCAAGTTTCCACTTGCAAAGCCTTCTTTTTATATGATTTCTTAGAAGGACAATCCGTTGAAATATGGCCGTAGCCTTTGCATCGATAGCATCGGATTTCCCCTTCGAAATCATCTTTTTCTTTTTCTTTAGAAGGTTTTGCAACGCCTTTGAGTTTAGAGGATTTAGAACCCGATGATCCTTTAGATGGTTTCGTGGATGAAGATCCATCGGTTCGATTCTTCCAAAACTTCCGACGAAATTTCTTTGTGATCCGCGCCAATTGTTCTTCAAAATCGGCAAAAGAGATTTCATCGTCGGAACTCGATTCGCCATCTTCTTCCTTTGTTGATTTGAATGCAATACCTGTAAGCTTAGAAGAAGACTTGGAAGAAATTTGATTAGTAGGAAAAGTCATCTCATAAGTTTGTAAAGCACCTACTAATTCCTCTACACTCATCTCATCCGGATGACTAACGGTTTCAATGGCGGTAACCTTTGCCCTAAACCGTTCCGGAAGAGTCCGAAGAATCTTTCTTACAATTTTCGACTCCGGGATCTTTTCTCCTAAATTAGCACATGTATTAATTACATCTTGAAGTCTAGTGTAATAATCTGTAAACAATTCATGCTCTTCCATATGAATAGAGTCAAATTGACTTGTAAGCATCTGGAGCTTTTGAATTTTTACAAGATTAGTACCCTCATGTGTAATTTTGAGAATATCCCAAATTTCCTTCGCGGTTTCACACGCGGAAATTCGTGTAAACTCAGTCGAGGAAAGAGAATTAAATAAAGCGTTCATACCTTTCCCATTGTAAGAAGATCTTTCGATTTCCTCTTTGGACCATCTAGAGCGAGGTTTTGGGGTAGTAGAATTTCCTACTTCCTCAACAGGATGCACCCAACCGTATTCGACGGTTTGCCAAACACGCTCATCAATTGAGATGAGAAAAGCTCTCATCCGCACTTTCCAATATGCATAATTGGTCCCATCAAAAAGAGGAGGTCTAAAAATATTACCACTTTCACCCGACATGATAGATAAACCTAAAACCCGCTCTGATACCAATTGTTGGTTTTTAGGATCCACAAGGATCTAAATAGGTACTATCAAACACCTAGAGGGGGGTGAATAGGTGTAATATTTAAAAAAACAAATCTCAGTGCAAAAATAAAAACCAATGCGGAAAATAAAAATAGCACACCGAGATATACGTGGAAACTCCAATCCAGGAGAAAAACCACGGGACCAACACGCAATAACAATCCACTAAGAAAAGAAGAATAACAAGGTGATTACCGACTCCACGGACTCAAACCCCTCCTTCAACTTCTTCGGACCTTGCGCTCACCGATTGCACGTCCACTGCACACGTTCGAATCCACGAACGCCACTCGAATCCACGAGCACACGTTTCGAATCCACGAAACGCCTTTAGCACACCGAATCCACGATGCCACGTCGAATCCACGACGCAAATCAGCCGATAAGAATATAGGCTTCGATGGTGATCCTTTGCTTAGATTATCATTGAAGAACCGTAGAAGGAATCTCTAAGCAAAGATTAGATCAATTCGACAAAAGATATGTTCTTGAAAGAACCATCGAATTGACCTAAAAGAGGCTATAAAGAAGAACGATAAAAACCTAGCCTCTAGGGTTGCTCTCAAGTGTTTTATAAATTGATCGGTCTTGATCCCTCGTTTTTGAGAATCCCTAAATGTCTATTTATAGTTTAGAAACCTTTGGAAAGAGATAAGAATCAAAAACTTACCTTATCTGAAATTTTCAGGACGGCGATCCGGATCGGATTTACTGCGATCCGGATCGTCGTAGCGAGTCAGACAATTCCAGAAAAACAAGGGTTCGGGATCCGGATTGAAATGCCCGATCCGGATCGTTCATAAATTTCAGCAAAACCAATGTTCGGGATCCGGATCAGAATTGGCTTGGATCCGGATTGGATTTGCATATGAACCAACACCCTTCGGGATCCGGATTGGATTGTCCGATCCGGATCCTGAACATGTCCCATGCCCAGTTTTTGATTTTTATGCAATAAAAAATTCATCCAAGTGTTTCTACACTATAAGAAAGTATTCGGATCACCAAAATTATTTAGTTAAACATACCTGATCCTTTTGAATACTTTCTTCTTGAGATTGATGTAACTGATCCACAATTCTTCATCTTCAATCTTCAAGACTCAAAACACTGAGTGTCAACTTGAGCTCTTCTCTGAGTCTTCGATTGCTGATTGACAATTTGATCACTTCAAGACTCCGACTCAATTTACTGACTTGACTCACGAAATATGCCAACACCAAAATGCCGTAACATGTCCCTGCCACACTACCCCAGACCCCTGCTCGCACCCGAGCAACACAGACCGCCTGACTAACAAGAAGGAGAAAAGAATAACATGGTTTCTCCTAAGTCAAGTTCCAATATGTAGTGCAGCAGTAAAAGATGGCCTAACTACGTGTCCAAACAAGCATGCTTTTATCCTCAGGAGCGATGAAAGAGAGTGAAACATAAAGTAGCATAGCATGCTAAAACATTTCTACTATGAGACACTAATCTCAAATAAATAGGCCAATACATGAACATGCATGATCTCTACATCATCTAGTGTGGGATAAATATGTCTATCAAATGATAAGACTCTAATTCACCAAGCGTGAACCATGATCAGGTATGCATCAATCCCCATAATCTAGGCCATTCCCTGCTTACCTCTCATTCATGTCAGTTGAACATTAGTTCTGCATGCTATCAGTCATAGGGGGGGGAAACTGTTACGGAATTTGAGTTTCCATATTTCGTGAAAGTGTTAAGTCTTGAAGATTGAAGATGAAAGAAGTTTGGATCATATACCTCAATCTCAAGAAAGAAGAATTCAAAAGGATCAGGTATGTTTAACTAAAGATTTTTGGTGATCCGAATACTTCTTGTAGTGTAGAAACACCTGGAAGAACTTTTAATTGCATAAAAATCAAAAACTGGTCATGGGACATGTTTAGGATCCGGATCGGGCCTTGCAATCCGGATCCCGAAGGGTGTTCGTTCATACACTGGTTCAATCCGGATCGCAGCATCTCATGATCCGGATCCCGAACACTAGTTTTACCTTTTTACTTGTACGATCCGGATCAGGATTTGCAATCCGGATCCCGAACGTTGATGTTTGGTGAAACTGTATGAACGATCCGGATCGGGGACTTCGATCCGGATCCCGAACTAGTGTTTTTCTGGAAACCGTCTTTCTTGCTACTGCAATCCGGATCGCCCAATTCCAATCCGGATCGCCGTCCGTAAAATTTCCAGAAAAGGCTGTTTTTGATCCTTATCTTCTTCCAATGGTTTCTAACCTATAAATAGACCCTATGATTCATCTTTTAGGGTATCCGCATACATCGGAAATAAGACGATAGAAAAATATTACCGAGAGAAAAATCCACATATAGAGAAGAAAGGAAATCAATAGATTTAATTCTATGTTTCTTCATCTATATTGATTGATTTGATTCTAGGTTTTCCAAACTCAGATTTTGAGTAGAATCAAATCAATGAATACTTAGATGGTATTTCCGATCTATTTCTAATCTAAGTATTCGGCGGATCATCACCACCCAAAAACAACGATTTACCCTAAATCGGCGCGTGGACTCGCGTGGCCTTGTGGATTCAAGGTGCAACCGCTCTCGTGGATTCGGAGCGAGGTACGTTCGTGGATTCGAAGCGTGCTACTGGGTGAAGACCGTGGATTCGGTCGGACGTCGTGGATTCGACGTTGGACGCTGAGGATTCAGCGTTGGGCGCAGATCGTGGATTCGAGAAGCGTCGTGGAGCGAGCGGAGAAGATCTACTAGGAGCGTATGGAAAAGGTTGAGTCGTCTGTGAGTACGTTATATCACCTTGTACGTGTGTTAATTCTAGTGAATTTCACCGTGTTATCGGTCCCGTGGTTTTTTACTCCGGTTTGGAGTTTTTCCACGTAAAAATCTTGCGTGTTCATTTTTATTTCCGCATTGGGTTTTATTGCGCAATGATTTTTTGAGTGTTTATTGTTTACACCTATTCACCCCCCTCTAGGTGTTTTTTCCCCTATTTAGATCCATATTAGTATAACCCAACAGAAACATTCCCACAGGTGTACTTACATTAACCAAAACACAAACATCCATAACAACCCTATCATTTGTTTATACAGTCACCAATATTATGCTTACCCACCTGAAGTGCTTAATCCAAGGCAAACCTGAGGTCGGTGAAGAGCGTGGCCATTTGCCAATAACAACTGCTGAATCCGCATCCACGGTACATGTCGCGCCAGCCTCGGCTCCTAACAGCTGAAAATACCCGGAAACCATCATCTCCAGTTCCAACAGGTTCAAAGACACTAGCAAACCTTCCTGGGTAGAACAATAAGGTCCAAAGTTACACTTTTACCCCAAAAATTAACCAAATACACATGATATGAAAATCAGTCCCAAAGATGCCATTATTTCACCTGCTGAAAGTGCCTTGAAAATTCCAATAAAAATATTACTACGATCGTCGCGTCGATACCTTCGAAACGGGTACCTGCACGTCCAATTCCGAGCCCCGTAGGCCGAGTTACAAAATTCCACAGTACAGGCGCGCAAAAACTCACAACCACCCAACTGTAATAATCTGCACAGTAAAA
Source organism: Tillandsia fasciculata (assembly GCA_029168755.2). NCBI lineage: Eukaryota > Viridiplantae > Streptophyta > Magnoliopsida > Poales > Bromeliaceae > Tillandsia > Tillandsia fasciculata. The sequence continues at coordinate 304,089 of JAQOTM010000106.1, forward strand.
GGGGAAACAGTATACCTTCGGGCAAGCCTCAGAAAAATCCCGGAAAAATACGATGATAATCCTCGCGACGAGTAGATGCAAAAAGTGTCTAGGCTCGTCCCGATCCGACGCTCGAGTGCGGAGATAAAATTCCGGCAAGGGGCTGCTGTCCAAAAACTCCACCAGCAAAATAGTAGCTTAGAAATGTCTCGAAAACTGTGCCACAAATTCAGAATCCAGCAAGGTGATCAACACGAAAGTCGAAGACGTACCTCTCGTGAATCCAACGCCGCAAAAATCGTCCAAAAATACCGTCGGAGTAGCTCTGTGGACCTCTCAGACCGAACTGCAACGATAACGGGCCCCCGATGAAAGATCGTCGCTCTGTGCTACGATGCCGAAGTCGTCGACGCCGCGGCTTCCAAAAATTTCGGGCCTCTGCCAAAAGATGCACCACAGGAAGATCTCCAACTTTGCTGAAGGGTCCAAGGGCAGATGAGTTTGGCAAAAACCTCAAACTCGAGGTGAAAGAGGGCTTTAAATAGGCCCAGCCCGAAAAATCCTGAATTTGGACTTTTGGCCCAAATTCGGGCGCCCGGGGCATTCCGGGCTGCTACAGTGTTGGGCCCGGCCCAACACTGTGCGCGCCCGGATTGCTCCGGAGCCGACACGTGGCCCTGCGCCTTCCCCCGCGCCCGGCACACGCGCGCCAGCCAACCGCACAGCGCCGCGTGTCCCGACACGCGGGCGTGCGCGGCTGCGCCCGGCCAACCATGGGGCGCCACGTGGCGCCCCCACGTCACCCGGCAGCGCCCACGCCGCGCCCACGTGCGCGGCCGCGCCGCCCGCGGAGCCGTGTCGTGCACGCAACCCGAGGCAGCTGCCGCCCGTCGCGTGGACCGCACGCACCAGGACTCGCCAACCAAAAGCCGCCACGTGTCCTCCCCTGGTCCACCGTGCACCGCGACAATTCCGTGGACCGCGCCTGCTGCGCCCGCCACTCACGAGGTGCCACGTGCCCCTTCCCCACGGTGCACGCTTCCGCGGTGGACCGCGCGCCTGCCCGCGCGCCCGCGCGTCTGCCCGCGCCGCTCCGCCGCCTGCCCGAGCCCGCGTCGCCGCGCTCCGCCGCCCGCCGCCGTCGCCGCCGCCCGCCGGCGCCGGAACAGTGCTCCCGAACCTCGAAAATCGTGCTGAGTCATCCGGGCTCCGAAAAATACAAGTAAATAGTCCATCTTGACCGTTTTCGCGCGCTGAATCCAAATCCGATGTCCGTTTGGCCCAATTCCACTTCTAAAATTTGTCGAAGGCATCCGGAAGGGCGTTTTTAATCCAAATTCCGCACTGAGTCCAATTTTGACCCCCGATTCGCGCGAAACCACTTCTAAACAATCGACGGGGTCCCCCAAATACCCACGTGATCCATTATACACCCGAAGTCCATCACTTGTGTCCAAATTGGTGCAGAAACACCGCCGACACGCCACATAGGCCTCCAGAAGCTGCTGATCGCACTGTAGAAGTCCTGCAGAGATCTGGGTCACCACATCCTCCCCCACTAAAAGAAAGTTTCGTCCTCGAAACTAAAGCAACTTACACGGAGTCTCAGAAACCAAGGATAGGTACCCAACACCGCCGTCTCCAGCTCCCAAGTCACCAGTCACTCCCCGTGATTAATCCTCAACAACAACAACAACCGGTACGGCATGGCCCAATTGCGTAATTCTCTCATCTCATGAGCCAGAATTCGCAACGGGCGTCCCTCATACCACAAATACTCGCAGATCTCACAGAAAACGAGTCCATCACGGGCGAGGAATCCACAAGCCTAATACTCCTGAGCTGAGACGGGGAAAAACCATCAAGAACTCCAACAAAAGGCTGGGGGAAAGGAAATAACCACCAGTGCAACACGCACCAAACCACATCCTGTGTCAACTTAACCAAGGCAACCCGAAGCACCCCCACGCAATCATCCAAAGAGGGAAGAAGTCTTAACAAGCCGGGGTCCTCACTCGGTCGCTCTCAAATCCTGACCATTCACGTGGACTGCTCCACCGCAGTCTACCATCAAAAGGAACCCCTAGGGACACAACCTCGAGCCCTGTTCACCTGAACGATCCCACCCAGCGCCAGCTACGGAATCATTAAACTCAACCCCAAATAGCTCTCCGGCTCCAGGTATCCGCCACCACCGTGGCCCTGTCGGGTGATACTGGATGCCCATCAATAATCCAACTGTAACTCCATAGCCACTATAGGAGGCATCACTGTAACTCGCAAATCCATCTCCCATCACTGGCGATGCTAAAATCGGCGCTGGTATCAGCCTAATCATCCATTCGTCCAGGTCTGCTGGCACTACCCAGTCCAGGAAGCTTCTCGTCGCAACAATAGATGTCAGTCTCGGCCAATCTCAAATAGCATCCATCTTGGCCGGATTTCCACCGCCGCTCCAACGGCTAGAATAATGTGGCCCAAGCAGGTATGTTCCCAAAGCTAAGGGTTGCACCTCAACAATTCGGCTCACAACTTTCTTCACACAGGCATTGCGGTACCATCCATAAATGCTCCACAAGTTCCAAGTCACTCAGGGAGTCCATCCAATACCTATGTAGAACATATTTACCAATCCGTCCAAGTACAGCTGGAACACCCAATTCCTCAAATCTTAAAGACAACGGGGCATTAGTCAATCCGTTTGGCCTCACTATGGGCTTATAATGCCCCTACCGTGTCCTGAACGCCATCTAGGCAAAGTCCTCGGCTGTCTGATTCCAAGTAGGTACACGCATCACAAACCAACAACTGCCGGAGTATAACTCCATCAAAAAGGTCCTAAATAATATCCGGACCTGCCGGTGCTCAAACCACAAGGGAACCCTCACCGTCGTGTATCAACGACGTGGCATCACCACCGTGTACCAACGGCGTGGCACTAGGTCAAACAGTCCCTCGATCCATCAGATCTCTGTACCTGTGCTATCAACTCTCCCAGCTCTTACAGATAATATCCATGAGGTGCTGTTGAGATTGGCGCGGTTTCCAGAACCACGTCAATCGCAATCTCCATCTCCCTAACTGGCGGCATAATCATCGGCTCGAGTGGACTCACACCCGGGATCTCGCAGTGATAGAAATATCCTTTAATCCCGGTGCCGCCATAAGCTCCTCTCACACTGTCGCTATAACCTACATGCTCGAACAGTCTCCATATAAAAAGCCTCCTATAGTCTGCCTCGCAGAAGGTCACAGTCATCACTCTCCACACTTAATCATCCAATAGTACTGTGGCAACCAATCCCAAGCACTGCGTCAAAACACCGAACTGCCACCCATACCAAAAGGTTTGCCGGTATAACTCATGGTCTCAACGGCACTGGACATGATCCACAAGCCTCCTTCAAATGCACAACATTGATAGTAACCTGTACCTTTAGTGCGCGTGGTATCAACTCTGCCTCTAGTCCATGTCGGAATGCGAAGTACACTAACTACGACTGCTGTGATGAAATCACACCTGCATCAACCCGATCCACTGCCGTGGCGCCCTCCGACCAAGCGGCACAAACTCATCCACACGATGCAAGCGGTTGTCGCTCAGTCTGCCAGAAAACATGCAAGTCGATCACAAAGGGAGCACAACCTTTGTCTCTGCTCACGCTGCGGTGACGAACACGGTCCTCCGCAGACAACAAACCATGCTACCGCTGCATTACTCTGATAAAGATGCTGATGCTGCCATCGGGGTCCACCCGATCTCCGACATCTCGGAAATCCATTATTGCAACCGTCATATGACAAAACACAATTAATCCATGCAATTCCTTATACAATTATCCTTACTAAGCTCACCCCTCAATCCCATATAATAAATTCCAAACATGCATGTTGTCAATCACAAAGGGTAACATTCCCTTGGGTAAGCTTTACATTAACCATCCACAAGGATATCCACCATCCAGGAAAGCAAAACGAAAATGCCTCTGCCGGCCGATCTGTCCTCCATCGCCTAGCGCCAAGCGCCAATATCCAGAACTCGCCTCTGGTGGCAGATCCCTATCCAAAGGGACTGCAGCGCCAGCTCCAAACACAGTGCCTACTCTATCGAGGCATCCAAAATCCAAAATCTGTACAGGAGGGACTAAATCAACTGAAAGGTATCCTGGCACAATCCACTCCTAGTCACACAAATCCTATGCGCCTCGTCCCTCTAAAATGGAGCGCGCAGTTCAACAACTGCATATACTCTCGGCACAAGGGAGCTCTCAAATAGTTTCTCCATCACCACCAGCCACGATTTAGCCTCCCAAGGCTCCAAACTCAAACCTACGAATCGCGGTGGTTTGACTGCCAAAACTGGCTCAATAAACCGATCATGCCCTACAGCTCAATCCGTTGTTAGCTATCCACCCTGCCTCGGTGCCTCGGCACTAAACATTGGCATGGAGGGGGCTACTCGCTCCATCGGCGCCACAGAAATCACTGCCGCTGAAGATACTGCAACCAGGTGGTCTCAGGAGAAAAGCACTGTCGGGCTACCCACTGCTCCGACAACTGTGTCACCAAGACCAGCTGCTCACTCAGCCGCTGGTAAGCCTCTGACAATCCTGTCATCTGGGTCCGGAGCTCTCTGACCTCAATCCGGGTATCCGGCCCAAAACCAACCGCTCAAGCTCAACTACTATGACAGGGTGCACAAGGGTCCCAAACCCAGCATCGGGGAGACACCGCTCGCCACGACGAAACCAGAAATCAGCACACAACAACGCTCGACCCAATCCAGCGAAAGTCTAGAGCATGTCACCCATTCCACAGCATTATGTTGTATGCAGCCAACATAATCACTTAGGAGAATAAACATGCCAATCACTCATCCCGTCCCTTGGGAGAGGTATAAAACTCAATCAGGACTCTCGCTACAAGTCACGACTCTCACGAAGTCATCCAAGGGTCAAACCATAAGCCTAGGGTTTCTAAATCCACCATGACCTACAACCTAGGCTTTGATACCACCTAATCTGTCACGCCCCGGGGTCGAAACTGCGACCCGGGCTCGCCAACAGATCCGCCACCTATGCCAAACCCCGCATAGGCGAAGTGTCCTACCTGCAAGATAAGTACTACAGCTAACAGATATCAGAGCTATAAATAAAAATCTGCTGTAAAACTAAAATCAATCACTGTACAACTGGAAATAATACAACAATGCCCATCTCCCCAAAATGATAATCATACAATATCCTCATATACAAAATCAGAACTCAACAGGGAGGTATCTCCAATAACTACATCAGTGTACAGTCTCTCGATACAAAACATATCCTCACTAAATCAGTCTCTCAAAAGAGAAAAAAATAAAATGACCAGTCTACGGAAGATCTCCTCTGAAGGGGTACCGCTACTCTCCAACGACGGGTAGGGATCTAGCTCGCGACTCCCTCGCCTCGATCAACAACCGCAGAATCAGCAACACCCGCTAAGACTCTACAAAACAAAGAAGAGGAAGGAAAAAGGAGGGGGAAAACCCCCACAGGGTGTGAGAACTACACCAAAAAGGGAGTTCTCAGTGGGTACCACCGCCAGACTCGACGGTCTGCCCACTAAGTCCTCAAGAGACGAAAACTAACCAAAGCCGTAAAGACTGAAATAAGGAAGCTGGAGACTCTCAACAGCTACCATGCCTCTATCTAAATGCCTAAAAGGGGAGAACCAAAGAATGGTATGCAACCACTAGCACATGAAGTGCACAATCGACCCAATCGAGCTGACTGCCACACCTGGTCCAGTCAAACCTGCGCCCACCTACAACCACCTCCCGCTGACGGGCAGGAATTACGTAGGGCGTCCAAACGGACTAACTCGCTATCGAGTAGTGGCTCATGCAGGCTATAGTCAAAATCCACTCTCTCTCTCTCAGAACGGATAGCCTCAAGATCACCAAACCTCTCGCACAATGATCGACTAACTCACAACGACCTCGGGACCACCGTCAATCCCCCAACGGTTCCCAACAACACTGGCACTGGTCTAAACATAGCTACTAGACTCCACTCGGTCCTCCAGGCACGAGTGTAACAAAAAGTATCTGCCTGAATAAACCCAATCGATGGACCAGTAAAAACTGGCACTGCCTGCTCAAACTGTCTCAAGTATCTGCTAACAAATCGGTACTCACTGACCGATACTCAAGGTCTGGCTCTCACTGGCCATAGTCAATGTCTGGCACTCACTGGCCGATGTATAAATCGCCTACTCCGGAGTGGCACTCGTGGGGAGCGACCCACACGAGTAAAGTATCACTGTAACAAGTTTCACAGTAACAAGTATCACGATATAGCAGGACTGGATCACGACTCTGATCAAAGTGGAAAAATCCATCCACTAAAGGGAAACCCGATCCCTAAACTGAATCAACAGTAAACGATAAGTGGAAACTCCATCCACTAGAGGAAAAATGTGATACCCAATCTGATAAATAAATATCCGGTCAACCGCCCAATATCCGCGGTTGCCGCAATACCCAGCACAACCCGTCCCTGACACCAATGTCCCTACCACACTACCCCAGACCCCTGCTCGCACCCGAGCAACGCAGACCGCCTGACTAACAAGAAGGAGAAAAGAATAACATGGTTTCTCCTAAGTCAAGTTCCAATATGTAGTGCAGCAGTAAAAGATGGCCTAACTACGTGTCCAAACAAGCATGCTTTTATCCTCAGGAGCGATGAAAGAGAGTGAAACATAAAGTAGCATAGCATGCTAAAATATTTCTGCTATGATACACTAATCTCAAATAAATAGGCCAATACATGAACATGCATGATCTCTACATCATCTAGTGTGGGATAAATATAACCGTCTATCAAATGATAAGACTCTAATTCACCAAGCATGAACCATGATCAGGTATGCATCAATCCCCATAATCTAGGCCATTCCCTGCTTACCTCTCATTCATGTCAGTTGAACATTAGTTCTGCATGCTATCGGTCATAAGGGAGGGAAAAACATTCCCACAGGTGTACTTACATTAACCAAAACACAAACATCCATAACAACCCTATCATTTGTTTATACAGTCACCAATATTATGCTTACCCACCTGAAGTGTTTAATCCAAGGCAAACCTGAGGTCGGTGAAGAGCGTGGCCATTTGCCAATAACAACTGCTGAACCCGCATCCACTGTACAAGTCGCGCCAGCCTCGGCTCCTAACAGCTGAAAATACCCAGAAACCATCATCTCCAGTTCCAACAGGTTCAAAGACACTAGAAAACCTTCCTGGGTAGAACAATAAGGTCCAAAGTTACACTTTTACCCCAAAAATTAACCAAATACACACGATCTGAAAATCAGTCCCAAAGATGCCATTATTTCACCTGCTAAAAGTGCCTTGAAAATTCCAATAAAAATATCACTACGATCGTCGCGTCGATACCTTTGAAACGGGTACCTGCACGTCCAATTCCGAGCCCCGTAGGCCGAGTTACAAATTCCACAGTACAGGCGCGCAAAAACTCGCAACCACCCAACTGTAATAATCTGCACAGTAAAAGGGGAAACAGTATACCTTCGGGCAAGCCTCAGAAAAATCCTGGAAAAATATGATGATAATCCTCGCGACGAGTAGATGCAAAAAGTGTATAGGCTCGTCCCGATCCGACGCTCGAGTGCGGAGATAAAATTCCGGCAAGGGGCTGCTGTCCAAAAACTCCACCAGCAAAACAGTAGCTTAGAAATGTCTCAAAAACCGTGCCACGAATTCAGAATCCAGCAAGGTGATCAACACGAAAGTCGAAGATGTACCTCTCGTGAATCCAACGCCGCAAAAATCGTCCAAAAATACCGTCGGAGTAGCTCTGTGAACCTCTCAGACCGAACTGTGACGATAACGGGCCCCCGATGAAAGATCGTCGCTCTGTGGTACGATGCCGAAGTCGTCGACGCCGCGGTTTCCAAAAATTCCGGGCCTCCGCCAAAAGATGCGCCACAGGAAGATCTCCAACTTTGCTGAAGGGTCCAAGCGCAAAAGAGTTTGGCAAAAACCTCAAACTCGGGGTGAAAGAGGGCTTTAAATAGGCCCAGCCCGAAAAATCCTGAATTTGGACTTTTGGCCCAAATTCGGGCGCCCGGGGCATTCCGGGTTGCTACAGTGTTGGGCCCGGCCCAACACTGTGCGCGCCCGGATTGCTCCGGAGCCGACACGTGGCCCTGCGCCTTCCCCCGCGCCCGGCGCACGCGCGCCAGCCAACCGCGCAGCGCCGCGTGTCCCGACACGCGGGCGTGCGCGGCTGCGCCCGGCCAACCACGGGGCCCCACGTGGCGCCCCCACGTCACCCGGCAGCGCCCACGCCGCACTCACGCCGCGCCCACGTGCGCAGCCGCGCCGCCCGCGGAGCCGTGTCGGGCACGCAACCCGAGGCAGCTGCCACCCGTCGCGTGGACCGCGCGCACCAGGACTCGCCAACCAAAAGCCGCCACGTGTCCTCCCCTGGTCCACCATGCACCGCGACAATCCCGTGGACCGCGCCTGCTGCGCCCGCCACTCACGAGGTGCCACATGTCCCTTCCCCAAGGTGCACGCCTCCCCGGTGGACCGCGCGCCTGCCCGCGCGCCCGCGCGCCTGCCCGCGCCGCTCCGTCGCCTGCCCGAGCCCGCGCCGCCGCGCTCCGCCGCTGCCCGCCGCCGTCGCCGCCGCCCGCCGCCGCCGGAACAGTGCTGCCGAACCTCGAAAATCGTGCTGGGTCATCCGGGCTCCGAAAAATACAAGTAAATAGTCCATCTTGACCGTTTTCGCGCGCTGAATCCAAATTCGATGTCCGTTTGGCCCAATTCCACTTCTAAAATTTGTCAAAGGCATCCGGAAGGGCGTTTTTAATCCAAATTCCGCACTGAGTCCAATTTTGACGCCCGATTCGAGTGAAACCACTTCTAAACAATCGACGGGGTCCCCCAAATACCCACGTGATCCATTATACACCCGAAGTCTATCACTTGTGTCCAAATTGGTGCAGAAACACCGCCGACACGCCACATAGGCCTCCAGAAGTTGCTGATCGCACTGTAGAAGTCCTGCAGAGATCTGGGTCACCACACGCGCTGTTTCTTTGACATCGGTTTCTTCTGTCAACTCTCCGTCGGAGAGCTCCCATGAGCTGACCTTTTGGATTTTTTCGGCGATTTTTGCTGCAGCATTTCTGCGACACGTAGGCCTTCGATTTTGATACCCATCTCTCTGCTCCATTTCGAGTTTTTATGGGAGTTCGTGCTGTATCTTTAGAACCCATTTTTCTGCGACACTTTTTCTGGACAGCAGAGGAGTAATCTTGCAATTTCTCGGGCTACGGTTGCCGGAACTGGGAGTTTAAGGACTCGATTTCTATCTACACTTCACGAGAATCACAACCGTATTTTTTTGGAATTTTTGGAGGACATCTCACAAGAGGTAATTTCCCGTTTTATGGACAGATGTGCAATAAATTACTGTTTGACCTTATCGTGATGTTCGGCTTATATCTCAGCAACCGGGAGAAGTTTTCTGATGATTTTTGGTGAGTCGGAATCGTTAGAATCTGAGGATCACGCACGTTAAATTTCAGCTCTTTTGGACTCTGGACCGACGTGCACATCTAGGTGGGTTGGATTTTCCTCCAAGTTTGCGGACTTCCCCCTAATTATAGTATTGTAGCATTTCCGCATACAAGAATAAGTGCTATTATTGTTGTAGCATGATGAGTTATGAGATTTGACTAGCACCGACATATGATTGCATGTATTTAACCAGACTGCTAGAGAACTCTTTTAGGGCTAGAGTCTTGTATGTTCTAGTTTCCATTCCTCGCATTCTTTTTCCTGGACATAGAGCTTTTCCTTGCCCGGATAGTAGGCCGAGTAATCGGGATAGTGTGGGAGGCATGTCGCACTCGTGCCCGAGGGCCGAGTGGAGTCTGGTAGCTGTGGCTAGTGTTGTGCCAGTTTTGGGAGCCGTTCGAGGGAACGGTGGTCCCGTGTAGTCGGGAACTTTCCGATTTGTTGACGCTACCGTGGCTGTGGCCATGGTGTGCTTGTGATGTCAAGATCTTGAACCCAGAATGTTTTTGGACACTCATGATTTTAGTAAACTGCTATTTTTCCTTCCAAATTTCTAGGGGTCGCCAGAGTCTGTTCTCGTTTGATTAAGACGAAGGCACTAGCCCTTCGGAGTTCGAAAAAATAAACTTGCTTTTAACTGATTTTCATAAGAACTAAAATCTGTAAAAGTGGTTTTCTCAGATCAAGATGGTTTTCTAAAAAAGTGAGCTATTCTATCCTCACCCGGAGAGGGTTTGAGTGGAAACAGTATTTAACAATAAAGACCACCATTTCTTACAAAGCTACTCACCCAGGAGGGTTGAATGATCTGGGTTCCAAGGGTTGTTTCTTCCTTGGGTCGAGAACAACGGAGGGCTATGCCTATAGCCTGTTCTTGTTTGATTGGGGTTGTAGGTATTATTAGTCTTTCGGGGTTCTAGGACTTTTCATTGGTATGGCTGTGGAGTATCTCCAGCCAGTGAGCTATAGTGGATCGAGTAGGATTCATGTGTTGGGAGTCGTTTGGGTTGACGGTGATCCCGGCTGTTGAGTATCTCCAGCCAGTTTCTTTTATTGGATTGAGTGGATTCTTATTCTGGGAGCCGTTTGGGTTGACGATGATCCCAATTATTGAGTATCTCCAGTCAGTGAGTTAGTGTTGTGAGCTGGACATTGTCGATCTGATTGATCGTATATTTGGATTATAACCTGCAAATGCCGCTTATTGAGCCAGATGAGACACGCTTATTCCTCGGTGGGGTCGCTCCCCTCGAGAGCCGCTCCAGATGCGATGATGATGATGCGCCTGATGAGGCTGCTTGATGATGATGCGCCTGATGAGGCTGCTTTGCGTGATATTGTGATAGTCAGATTGGACACCCTAGTTGGTACACTAGGGGCCCTAGTTGATACACTAGGGGGCGCAGTCTGGACTGGACCAGATTTGGCAGTCAGAGAGATTAGGTTGATGTGAGCACCTCGTGAGCGAGTGGATGCATAGGATGTTCATAGTTGAGTGTTATTCCTTTGAGCATGGTAGCTAGGGGCATGTTAGCTGTAAATTTCTTTCCAGCTGAGCTATTCTTATTTATAGCATTCCTTATTATCTTATGCCTCTAGTAGACTTAGTGGGCAGACCGTAGAGTTGGAGATGGTACCCACTGAGAACTACGTGACGGTGTAGTTCTCACACCCGCTGTGGTGACAGGTATTTCTGTGGTAGCTGTTCCGGCTTCAGTTCGAGCGGAGGCAGCAGATCGAGGTAAGGGCGTGGCCGATTAGTTCCTTACCAGCTTATTTGAGAATCAGAGGTAGATGTACCCTGTATATGAGATTTTATTTGTACTGGATAGTCTGAGAGATTTATTGTATCATGTTCATAGTGGGAGATGACTATGTATTTTGGATTATGTATTTCAGATGTTCAGTTTATGATTCTGTAGCTACTTATTCTTATTCAGCTCTGATACATGTTTAGCTATAGATCTGACTTGCAGGGTAGACGCTTCGCCTATGTGGGGTTTTCCGTATAGGTAGCGGATATGTTGGCGAGCCCGGGTCGCAGTTTCAACACCGGGGCGTGACAGCTACACCGACAAGAGACATCACGATTTAACATTTGAAGTCGATGGCCATGTGTTTCTAAAGGCGTCACCCACGAGGGGTGTGGTGCGATTTGGTATGCGGGGAAATCTAAGTCCTCGTTTCATTGGCCTCTATGAGGTGTTGGAGCGGGTTGCCCATGTGGCCTACATATTGGCATTACCTCCGAAGTTGGCGGGTGTACACGGCGTTTTTCATGTGTCCCAGCTCCGCAAGTATGTTCACGACCCGATACATGTTATCGACTATCCACCATTGGATCTGCGGGAAGACTTGAGTTATGATGAATACCCGTGGAGGATAGTCGATAGGTAGGAGAAGAAACTAAGAAACCGCTCCATCCCTTATATGAAGGTTCTTTGGACCAATCACGACGATCAAGAAGCCACTTAGGAACTCGAGAGCGCTATGCGTGAGTGGCATCCTCACTTATTCGAGGAATAAGCTAAGGTATGCGGAACTTTAGTTTCGCGAACGAAACTCCTTTAAGGAGGGAGGGATGTGGTGTCCTGGCTTTTGCTAAAATGGTAAAGTGCGGATAAGATGCCCTAAACGTGTTTAGAAATACGATTAAAAAGAGTTAGAATAAGTTTAGTTCGAAGCAAAAGGCGTTTAGACCAAAGTGAGTTGAAAACGGAATTTGAAATGAGTTCCAAAATAAAAATCGGCTTAAAAGACACCCCGGTACAGTCAAAGTGGATGTGGGTATGTTAGAAATGAATTCCAAGCATGTCGGAATGATTTCATGGGGTTTAGGGCCTCGTAGAGCGAAAACACGTATTTCGAAGCGGTAAAAATGTGGGAATTTGACCTTCGGGGTCCGGACCTTTTTGGAAAACTCTAAACCTTTTTAAAAGGTCCCCACCGTATGAAGAAAGGACCATACTATCTTGGTGCGTAGAAAACCAACGTTCGGGGTCCGGAATTTTTCGGGGAAAAAATCCGGACCTTCTTCGCGCACAGTGTCTTGGACGTTCGGGGTTCGAATTTTTTCGAAAAAAAAGTCTGGACTTTTTCGGGCCTGTCAGTGAGAGAGTAGCAATCTTGTAATATTTGTGAGGGGGCCAGGTATATAAGGTGGGGGAACTTCACCCCCAACCTCAGACCCTATCTTCCACACTCTTTCACTCTCTCTCTCCTCTCTTTCTCTCTCTAGAAGAAAGAAGAGCCCAAGCTTGGAGGAGGGCCATTTGGTGGGTTTGATCTCTTTCGAAGCCATGAATCGAAAGAGGATCGCAAGGGAAGAACTCTAGGAGGAAGAAGAATCTCTCCCAACCTTTCGTGTGTAAGAAATCAAGAGGTGAGTTTTTAGGATTTTGGAAAAAATTGGAGGTTTTGAGTTTTTAAGCTCCAAAGAGATTTCTAATGATCTCTTCTGGTTTCTAACCCATATTTTGGAGTTTTTCTTGAAGAATAAGAGATCAAGCCTTTCTCTTTTCAAGATTTTACAAGAGGTGGGGCATTTCACCGAAAATGAATGATTTCATCTCTTTTCCTTTACTTTCTTTGATTTAGAAGTATTATTGTGAGAGTAGTGGTGTAGAGATCACATTAGCACTCTTTGGTAAATTAGGGTTTAGCCCTAAGTATGGTAAAAGAGATGATTACAAGGTTTAGCTTTGTTCTTAATGAGTATTAACCTAAGAGTAGGTTTTGAGCATTAATTTGATTTAGGAGACAACCTAGGTCAAGTATGGTGACATGTGTGTCATATGACCTAGAAAAATATTTAGGTTGATTGAGTGGCATCTAACGTAGGGAATAACCTAATGGATAAATATAGAGTTAAACAAAAAGTCAAGAACTCTAAGGTTGGAGTGAAGAATTGATGTCCTAGGGACATTTGGCAACCCTAAAGTATGAACTTACGGTTTAATGTGTAATGTGAATAATAAGAAAATCTCTAACCTAAAAGTGGTGACCTATGGGCACCTAAGCTATCCTAGAGTAAATAACCTAGGGTAAAAGAATGACGGCAAATAGGCACCTACGGATTTGAGACCCGCCAATAAGGAGTGTATGCAATGCGGCTCCTTGGGTAAGGACCCATCGGGCGGGGTACTTCCGGAAGGTAATGCAAGTAAATGCAAATTGGCGCCTTCGGATTTGGGACTGGTGAATAAGGAGCGCAACTTCTTGGATTGGAACCCGTCGAACGAGATACTTCCGAAAAGCATAAAAAATAAAAGAGATAAAATAAGAATGGCCGGGTTAGATATAACTGTAGGTTATGTTATATATGGATCTGAATAGGGGAAAAAATACCTAGAGGGGGGTGAATAGGTGTAAACAATAAACACTCCAAAATCTTTGCGTAACAAAAACCCAATGCGGTAAAGTAAATAACACGCAGAGATTTTACGTGGAAAACTCCAAACCAGGAGTAAAAAACCACGGGACTGATCACACGGTGAAATCCACTAAGATTAAACACGTACAAAGGTGATATAACGTATTCACACACAACTCAACCTTTTTCCATACGCTCCTAGTTGATCTTCTCCGCTCGCTCCGCAACGCACCTCCAATCCACGATTTGCGTCCAATGCCGAATCCACGGCGTCCAACATCGAGTCCACGACGTCCAACCGAATCCACGGTCTCCACCAAGTAGTACGTGTCGAGCACACGAACGTACCTCGCTCCGAATCCACGAGAGCGGTAGCACCTTGAGTCCACAAGGCCACGCGAATCCACGCGCCGATTTTTTGGAAAATCGTTGTTTGTTGGTGGTGAAAATCCGCCGAATACTTAGATCAAAGATTGATCGGAAATACCATCTAAGTATTCATTAATTTGATTCTACTCAAAATCTGAGTTTGAAATCCTAGAATCAAATTAATCAATATAGATGAAGAAATATAAAATAGATCTAGTTTTTTCCTTTCTTCTCTATATGTGGATTTCTCTAAGTTATCTCCGTAATTTTTGGATTCTAAAATGTTCCACCGTACGGATTAACTTTGGATTATTCTCGGTTACCCTAAAAGATGAACAATAGGGTTTACTTATAGGTTAGAAACCTTTGGAAGAGGATAAGAATCAAAAACTGACTTAACAGAATTTTTTCCGCACGACGGTCCGGACTGGATCTGGCTTGATCCGGACTGTCGTCATTTTTCAGAGAATTCCTGAAAAAATCATGTTCGGGGTCTGGACTGAAAGATGCACGGTCCGGACTGTTCATGCGATTTCTGCAGAATCCACGTTCGGGGTCCGGACTGAACCAAGGGCGATCCGGACTAAAATTCCGCATGAACTTTTCTACGTTCGGGGTCCGGACTGAAGTACCCTGATCCGGATCCTGAACATATAGCAGTCCAGTTTTTTGATTTTTATGCAATTAAAAATCCATCCAAGTGTTTCTACACTATAAGAAGTATTCGGATCACCAAACTTATTTAGTTAAACGTACCTGATCCTTTTGAATTCTTCTTTCTTGAGATTGAGATATATGATCCAAACATCTTCTTCTTCAATCTTCAAGACTTAACCACTTCACGAAATATGCCAATACAAATTCCTTAACAATCTACCCCTTTGGTGGTTTCGTGACAAAACAAAAATCCACTTAAAGAAAATTCAAAAAGATATTTTTGTTGTTATCACCATACAACAAAAATTTACAAATAAGATCCAAATACATGAGATAAACTCCTAAAACAGACTCTAGACTTAGACGTTTAAACTCTCTGCAAAAGAAATAATTCTTGACAAAAGAAATCGGTAGATACCTCAAGAATTTAACATTCAAAAACCAAACAGAGAGATGGAGTTTATACTCACCATGACATTTACAAAATCAGATATGTATGAAGATAATCAATCAAAGCAATTCACATATCATCTAAGCATTAAATTCCAAATGTCATAAGTGTTACGGAATTTGAGTTGGCGTATTTCGTGAATGTATTAAGTCTTGAAGATTGAAGATGAAGAAACTTTGGATCATATACATCAATCTCAAGAAAGAAGAATTCAAAAGGATCAGGTACGTTTAACTAAAGATTATTGGTGATCCGAATACTTCTTATAGTGTAGAAACACCTGGAAGAATGTTTTATTGCATAAACATCAAAAACTGGACATGGGACATGTTCAGGATCCGGATCGTGCTTGGCAATCCGGATCCCGAAGGGTGTTGGTTCATACACTGGTTCAATCCGGATCGCAGCATCCTCTGATCCGGATCCCGAACACTGGTTTTACCTGTGTGCTTCCTCGATCCGGATCAGGACTTGCAATCCGGATCCCGAACATTGATGTTCTGGTAAAACTGTATGAACGATCCGGATCGGACTTTGTGATCCGGATCCCGAACCCTTGTTTTTCTGGAATCGTCTTTCTTGCTTCGCGATCCGGATCGCAGTAATTCCAATCCGGATCGCCGTCGGTAAAATTCCAGAAAAGGCAGTTTTTGATCCTTATCTTCTTCCAATGGTTTCTAACCTATAAATAGACCCTATGGTCATTTTTCTAGGGCAATCCAAATAGAGCCGTCATTATCAAATATCATTTTATACGGCCTTAGATCCACATATAGAGAAGAAAGGAAATCAATAGATTTATTCTATGTTTCTTCATCTATATTGATTGATTTGATTCTAGGTTTTCCATACTCACATTTTGAGTAGAATCAAATCAATGAATACTTAGATGGTATTTCCGATCTATCTTTGATCTAAGTATTCGGCGGATCATCACCACCCAAACAAACAACGATTTACCCAAATCGGCGCGTGGACTCGCGTGGCCTTGTGGATTCAAGGTGCAACCGCTCTCGTGGATTCGGAGCGAGGTACGTTCGTGGATTCGAAGCGTGCTACTGGGTGAAGACCGTGGATTCGGTCGGACGTCGTGGACTCGACGTTGGACGCTGTGGATTCAGCGTTGGGCGCAGATCGTGGATTCGAGAAGCGTCGTGGAGCGAGCGGGAAGATCTACTAGGAGCGTATGGTAAAAGGTTGAGTCGTCTGTGAGTACGTTATATCACCTTGTACGTGTGTTAATTCTAGTGGATTTCGCCGTGTTATCGGTCCCGTGGTTTTTTACTCCGGTTTGGAGTTTTTCCACGTAAAAATCTTGCGTGTTCATTTATTTTTCCGCATTGGGTTTTATTGCGCAATGATTTTTGAGTGTTTATTGTTTACACCTATTCACCCCCCTCTAGGTGTTTTTTCCCCTATTTAGATCCAATTACCTATAACCCAACAAGTGGTATCAGAGCGGGAATAGGGTTGTAAACAATGGTTGAAGGTGGAAACATCAATCGACCCCCTTTCTTTGATGGAACAAATTATGCGTACTGGAAAGTACGGATGAAAGCCTTTTTAATTTCCATCGACGAAAGGGTGTGGCAATCAATTGAATTAGGATGGTCTAATCCAACTGAAATTTTAGATGATGTTCGCACCTTAAAACCTAGGTCGAAATGGACCAAGGAAGAGATGATTCATCTTCTTACAATGGCAAAGGAATTAATGCTCTATTTAATGCTTTGTCACAAACTGAGTTCTCTCGCGTCTCGGCATGTGAGACTGCGAAAGAAATCTGGGATGTTCTTCAAGTTACGCATGAGGGAACTAACCTTGTGAAGATTCAGAAACTGCAAATGCTTACGAGCAAGTTTGACTCTATCTCTATGGCAGAGAATGAATCTTTCACTGACTATTACACACGATTGCAAGACATCGTAAACTCATGTGCTAACTTGGGAGAGAAGATTCCAGAATTTAAAGTTGTAAGAAAAATTCTAAGAACTCTTCCTGAACGATTTCGCCCGAAGGTCGCAGCCATTGAAACAATTAAACACCCGGACGAAATGCGTGTAGAAGAATTAGTAGGTGCTTTACAAACTTATGAAATGACATTTCCTACTAACTATTCTTCTGGAAAGGCATCCTCTTCTAAGTCTTCAGGTTACGCATTGAAATCAACTAAAGAAGAAGACGCGGATTCATCCTCCTCGGACGACGACGAGAACCTTTCTATGGAGGACTTTGAGAAGCAGCTCGCTCTCTTGACAAGGAAGTTTCGCCGCAACTTTCGAAGGGGTAATTCAAGCAAAACTCCATCCTTCGGAAAGTCGAAGAAAGGCAAGGGTTCTTCAAGTTACAAGTCAAGAAAGCAAGAGAACTTCTCAAAGGATAAGAAAAGTTCAGAGGGACAAGTTCAGTGCTTCAAATGTCGAGGCTACGGCCACATTGCAACGGAATGTCCCAACAAGAATCCGGCAAAGAAGAAGGCGATGCAAGTCGTCACTTGGGATGACAACTCCACGTCAAATGAGTCATCCTCAAGTGATGAAGAAGACAACGCGACAGCTTTCCACGCGTCCACTACATCTTCACCCTTCATGTGCTTAATGGCAAGTACATCCGATTCATTGTCCAACTCCACTGTTGAAAAGATTGCAACGGACGATGAATCAGATAATTCGGAAGGTGAAGATTTTGTTTTAGCCTACCACAGACTTTTGAGGGATTCAAAGAAACTGGCTAAACAAAACAAGGGGTTGAAAGGGAGATTGCAGGATCTCGAAGAAGAAGTAAAAAGGGTAACCTCTCTCTCAACCGATCTTGAAGTGGAAAGGGATAATCTGATTAAAACAAATGTTTCCCTTCAAGAGTCCAATGAGCAATTCGAGAAGAGTTATATAGATATGGTGAACAAAGCGAATTACTTCTTGAAGCTCAACGGCGAGGCTCGACAGGAAAAATTGGAAATGACGGAGACCATACGCCAACTGAAGGATGACTTAAAGAGATTTTCTTCTGGAAGGAGTAAGTTGGACAGACTTCTTGGTCTTGGTCAAACAAATAAGTTCGGCCTCGGATACACTCAAACTGGAGACATTCCAAGTTCGAGTGGGACAGTATTTGTGCCTCAGTCGGTATCTCCTCCTCCGACACCGGAACTCACGTCAAGCAACGACAACAAACCTACTTCATCCTCCTCGGGATCGTCAAGATCTAAGGTATGTTTTCGTTGTGGCATTTCAGGGCACATAAGGAGATATTGCAAGACGGGAGCCAAACGCACACCTCAAGCACCTCTTGCAATGACTACCAAAAGGGTGATTCCTCAAAAATCAAATGCAATTCATTTGAAGGAAAAGACCCTTGGTAGTACACCGCTCAAGACGACATCATCAAGGAGCAGCAATTCTTCAAGCAAGACGCTTTCACCTAGGAGATCAACTTCACGATCATTACCGACGCATTCCAAAAAGGTTTGGGTGCGCAAAGGTGAAATTTTCCCTTGTCTTGTTACCAATGTTTCCTTGCATGCATATGATAGTTCGTCTTGGTATCTGGATAGCGGGTGTTCCCGTCATATGACCGGTGATAAAAACTGTTTTCAAACATTTGAGAAAAACTCCGGAGGACTTGTTGTTTTCGGAGATGGTCGGTCATCCAAAATTGTTGGAAAGGGAACGGTAGCTATTCCAGATGGCCCGGTTCTAAATAATGTGTTATTTGTTCATGGCCTTAAGACTAACCTCATAAGCATAAGTCAACTTTGTGATAGTGGTTATTCAGTTAATTTTTCATCTGATAAATGCACTGTAACTGACATGAACCATGCTTTCTTTTTAAAGGGGGTTAGATCAGAAAACAATTGTTATGTAGTTCCTCTAAGATTTCTGAAAAATGTAACCTAGCATCTTTGAAAAATGAAACACTTTGGCATGAAAGGCTAGGTCACATAAACTTTAAGGAACTTGCTAGAATTTCAAACAAAGATGTGGTCAAGGGGGTTCCGAAACTTTCTTTTGAACAAAACCTTGTGTGTGGCGGTTGCCAAAAGGGAAAACAGTCTAGGACTGCACACAAGAACTTGAACCACATAGGTACAAAACGGCCTTTGGAACTTTTGCATATGGACTTAATGGGGCCAACTCGTCAACCATCTCTGGGAGGTAAATGGTATATTTTCTTATTGGTTGATGATTTTCTAGATATACTTGGGTAGCATTCTTAAAAGAAAAAGCTGATACCTTTGATTCTTTTCTCGAAATCTGCAATCGTATTATGATTGAAAAGAATGAAAGGATTACTCGAGTTAGGAGTGATAGAGGTGGGGAATTCATAAATTCCAAATTCATTGATTTTTGCACTTCTAACGGCATTAAACATGAATTCTCTGCACCTTACACACCTCAACAAAATGGTGTAGTCGAGCGCAAAAACAGGGTCGTACAGGAGATGGCACGTGTTATGCTTCATAGCCGGAACTTACCTTTATATTTTTGGGCTGAAGCGGTGAACACGGCTGTCTATGTTATCAATCGAGTGTATTTGCGCCCGGGGACTTTGAATACACCATATGAACTATGGTTTTGTAGAAAACCTAACATCAAATATTTTCGTATCTTTGGGAGTCGGTGTTTTATTTTACGTGATCGCGAAAATCTTGGAAAATTTGACTCTCGAAGTGACGAAGGGATTTTCTTAGGTTATTCTACAAACAGCAGAGCATATCGAGTTTTTAACTTAGAATCTAAGACGATCGTAGAATCGATAAATGTTAAGGTAGATGAAGCTTTTCACTTTGAATCTGAAAAATCTACCCTCGATATCTCTCTTGATGATGATACACCTGCTAATGCATCTTCTTCTAACAATTCTTTCGATAATAATGATGCATCTAACGGTTCTTCAAGTTCAACTGATGTGCAGGAATCATCTCGTGTACCTCCGTCTACTCCTCTACCTCAGACGCTACGCATCTCCAAGGATCACCCTGAATCGAACATCATTGGAGATCCACAAGAAGGAGTTAGAACACGGAGACAATTGGTTTGCGGATTTGCATGCTATGTATCTCAAATCGAACCAAGGAATGTTGATGAAGCTCTCCAAGATGATTACTGGATTAAAGCAATGCAGGAAGAGCTCCATCAATTCGAGCGAAACAAAGTCTGGGAATTAACGAAGCCTCCGAAGCAACATAATGTGATAGGTACCAAATGGATCTTCAAGAACAAGAAAAATGAAGAAGGTACTATCATCCGGAACAAAGCAAGGTTAGTTGCTCAAGGCTACTCTCAAGTAGAAGGTATAGACTTTGACGAAACATTCGCCCCTGTAGCTAGACTCGAGTCCATTCGTATACTGTTTGCTATTGCTTGTCATTTTAAAATCAAATTATTTCAAATGGACGTTAAGAGCGCCTTTTTAAATGGGTTTTTAAATGAGGAAGTTTATGTGGCTCAACCGAAAGGTTTTGTGGATCATAAACAACCTGACCATGTTTTTCGTTTGAAAAAGGCTCTTTATGGTCTGAAACAAGCACCGCGAGCATGGTACGAAAGGCTGACAAAGCACCTTTTGGAAAAGGGCTACACTCGAGGGGGAGCTGACAGGACTCTCTTTGTGAAGCATTATCAAAACAATTTCATAGTTGCACAAATATATGTCGATGACATTGTTTTTGGAGCAACAAGAGATAATGATGCTTCAAAATTCGCGGAGACCATGGAAAGCGAATTTGAGATGTCAATGATGGGCGAATTGACTTATTTTCTTGGATTACAAGTTAAGCAAAACGATGAAGGTATACACTTGTGTCAATCCAAGTATGCACTGGATTTGGTCAAAAAGTTTGATCTTGTGTCACGCCCCGGGGTCGAAACTGCGACCCGGGCTCGCTAACAGATCCGCCGTCTGTACGGAAACTGCCGCACAGACGAAGCGTCTACCCTGCAAATAAATCTATAGCTACAGATATCAGAGTAAAAGTAAGTATATGCTATAGAAAGGAAACAGAACAACTGTACTAGAGTAAATAAAATCCAAGATACAAGCTGTTCTCAAGATACATAAATAACATCTCTCAAAATCTCACACTACAAAAGTGGAAACTCAAAAGGGGTACTACTACCTCTCCACTACTGACTCGGGTAAGCGACTAGCCGGCCACGCCCTTACCTCGATCTGAAGACTCCGCACGGGAAGGAGTCGGAGCAGCTACCTCAGGGAAACCTGCACCGCAGCGGGTGTGAGAACTACTGCAAAGGTAGTTCCCAGTGGGTACCGTCCTCAAAGCACACGGTATGCCCACTAAGTCCACCGGAGGCACAGCAATATAAACAAATAGATAGATAGATAGATAGATATGAAAGCTGGAAATCTATCTCTATATGCCTCTACATATGCTCAAGGGAAAAATACTCATCTGTGAACATGCAATGTAACTCACTCACACATCTCACCCAAACCTCAATGACTGTCCACTTTGGATCAGTCTAGACCAAGTCAAGGTCCTGCCTGCGCTCATCTACGGCCGCACATCCCGGAGGAACGGACTTACGTAGGGTGTCCCTCAAGGACTATCAGTAACACATCGCAGCCTCGTCAGGCTCGGTAACATCATCGCACCCGGGGCGTAGCTCGAGGGGAGCGACCCCACCGAACTCAAGTATCTCAAGTATCTCAAAACTGGCAGAACTGCCAGGCTCAGCAGGCTATAATCCTCGATCAAATAGATCGGAAACAGTGAACTGACCACTCACTCTCATGTCAAGGTCGGAGTAAACTCCACGACTCAATCTGTAGTGCTCTCGTAGAACCCCCATTGACACTAGTAAATCTCAGAAAATCATAACATGGCTCTAAAAATCAACAAATATCTCCTCGGCCCCCCGGCACGAGAGAACATGCACCCCGAACCCATGCAGCATCACTAGAACCCTTAGACATTTTAAAACCATTTTTAAAAGTCAATTTTCCAATAAAACGGGCTTTCGGATTTTTAAAACGGTTCAGGTGCTTAAGTGAGACCAACCAAGTATACCGACTAGTGTCATACAATGCCAAGAGTCCACTAAAAATATCCGGGGTTCAGATAATTTTTCTGTAATTTTCTAGGCAACTATCAGATTATTTAACAGCTAAAATATACAGTTTTGACATTATCAAAGTGCGTTCTGAAGCATTAGAGGGCATTCCACGATTTTTGGAAGAAAATCCAACCCACCTCAATGCTTTCCGAAGGCTGCGCCGAAGTCGACGAAGAAACGGCGAGAAATCTGCCGAAAAACTGCACTGAGCCTCTCGCGCGCACGCGCGCCGTCGCGCGTCTCGGAAAAATCCACGAAGCTCCCAACAACCTCCACGGCACCCAGCTAGGTCACCATAAAAATCTCAGCTCAATCCGATCACTCCACATCAAGAATTCAAGCATGCGTTGTTTGCGGATTTGCACAGTAATCCCAACCTGCATGCCTCCACCCGAGAGCACAAGAAGGAGCAAGGATGGAAATTAACTCAAATTACCAATCAAATCCATCAATTAAACCCAAGAGGAGAATCAAGAAATCCTAATTGACATTCTCCATCAATTAATTTACCTCAATTGCTCTCCGCGTGCGCAAGTTGACCGGGTCAACACTCACAAGCAGCACGAGAGCTCCCAGCTTCTTCTCCTTCTACTTCTTCCTCTTCTTCTCTTCTCTGGCAGCAAGGGATGGAGGAGGAGATAAGGATGAAAATGTGGGTAAGGGTGAAGGTGACAGTGTGTATAAATCACGCTTGGAGTGGTTGGAACAGTGAAGAAGAGCCATACCTCGCACTGTGCAAAATCCAAGTTAATTCGGGGCATTCCTGAGCTTGTGTACCGGTACCACCAAGCTGGTACCGGGACACCCCCCCGTGTTCCGGAACCAAGCATTTGGTTCCGGAACCAAGGGGCTAGTTCCGGAACCAAATGCCTGGTTCCGGAACCACCCCACCAAAAGCCTCAAATCCAGCCTGAGGCTTCTCCGCTTGCGCCGCCAACTCACTTTCTCGACTCCGGACCTCCGCATCACCTTGAAACCAACCGAACACCTCTGTAAAAACATAGTACACCTATCCCAAGTGATCAACTCTCAAGAAAACCATCCAAGAAACCACAGCTCGACCCGCAAGCTCCAAAGCCGACGCTAACTCACTTTTCTACAAAAATACCTCCGCGTCGCTCCGGGACCACCCGAACCTCTCTGTAAATACAAATAGAGTCTGCTGAAGGTATTTCCACAATACCAGGCTGCCACGTGGAGTCGGCACACTGCCCGAAGCTCCGGTACTCTACACTCTCCCCTCCTTCAAAAGGTTTCGTCCTCGAAACCATAAAATCACAACTCAGGAGGGCAAGTCAAAAAAGTGGGGATAGGAAACTCTCAGCTCATCCTCAGGCTCCCATGTGGCCTCTCGCTCCTCATGATGATTCCATAAAACCTTTACAAAAGGTATGATCCGGTTGCGCAATTCTCTCGTCTCTCGAGCAAGAATCCGCACCGGTCGCTCCTGGTAGCTCAAGTCCTCGTCTAACTCCAAGGAGGTGAAGTCCAAAATATGTGTGGGATCAAACACATATTTCCTCAAGGTGGATACATGGAATACATCGTGGGTGCCTGCCAACCGCGGCGGTAGCGCAACTCGATAAGCCACTGGACCAATGCGCTCTAGCACCTCGAATGGACCGATAAACCGCGGACTAAGCTTTCCGCGTACTCCAAATCGGCGAACACCTCGAGATGGCGAGACTTTCAGAAAAACATGGTCTCCCACCTGAAACTCTAAGTCTCGCCGCCTCCTGTCTGCATAACTCCTCTGACGGCTCTGAGCGGTCTCTAAATGTCGCCGAATGATCCTGACCTTTTCCTCAGCTTCAACAAGCAAATCTGGCCCCAAGGTCTTCCTTTCACCCACGTCACTCCAAAATAGAGGCGATCGACACTTCCGACCATACAATGCTTCGTAGGGCGCCATCTGAATGCTCGCCTGGAAGCTATTGTTATACGCGAACTCGGCTAATCTCAAGTGTCGATCCCAACTGCCACTGAAGCTCAGGACACATGCTCTCAACATGTCCTCCAGAGTCTGAATAGTCCTCTCCGACTGTCCATCAGTCTGTGGGTGGAAGGCGGTGCTAAACTGAAGCTGGGTCCCCAAGGCTTTGTGCAAACTCCTCCAAAACTGTGAAGTAAATCTCGGGTCCCTGTCAGACACAATCGATACCGGCACCCCATGTAGTCTCACAATCTCCTCCATATATAACTGTGCTAACCTCTCCAAGGACCAACTCAGATGCATCGGCAGAAAGTGGGCTGATTTGGTCAAACGATCCACAATCACCCATATGGCATCAGAACCGCTCTGAGTCCTCGGTAAACCCACAATAAAATCCATAGTGACATGGTCCCATTTCCATTCAGGTATTGGAAGGCTCTGCAACTTGCCAGCTGGAACCTGATGCTCAGCTTTAACTTGCTGACAAGTTAGACAACGAGCCATGAACCTTCCAATATCTCTCTTCATGCCGCGCCACCAAAACTGTGCCCTCAAGTCCCTATACATCTTAGTTCCTCCAGGGTGGAGGGTGTAAGGTGTATAGTGAGCTTCCCTCAAAATCAGCTCTCTAATCTCAAGATCCCCGGGCACACAAAAGCGGTCCCTGTACCTAAGTACTCCCGCTGAGTCGACCGAAAAGTCCCCACTCTGACCATGCTGAAGCTGATCTCTAATCCTCACGAGCTCGGGGTCCTCACTCTGTTTCTCTCTAATCCTGTCCAACAGAGTGGGCTGCAAGACCATAGACATAAGTCTTGCAGAAACCCCAGGGGACACCACCTCTATATCCAAGCGCCTCAACTGCTCTCTCAGGGGCATCTGCTGGGTAATCAACAAGCTCAAAGACTGCCCCACTCGCCTGCTTAAGGCGTCAGCGACCACATTGGCTTTGCCGGGATGATACTGAATGCTCAGATCATAATCCTTTAGCAGCTCTAGCCACCGGCGTTGCCTCAAGTTGAGTTCCTTCTGGGTGAACAAATACTTCAAACTCTGGTGGTCGGTGAAGATCTCACAATGCTCCCCATAAAGATAGTGCCGCCAAAGCTTCAAAGCAAAGACAACAGCGGCTAGCTCCAAGTCATGCGTAGGGTAATTTTTCTCATAGTCCTTTAGCTGACGCGAAGCATAAGCAATTACCCTACCATGCTGCATCAATACACATCCTAGGCCGCTGTGGGAGGCATCACTATAAATCACGAATCCCTCTCCCATGACTGGTAGTGAAAGGACTGGCGCTGTAATCAACCTCTGCTTCAACTCCTCGAAGCTCTGCTGACACTGCTCTGTCCACACAAACCTGATCCCCTTCCTAGTCAACCGAGTGAGGGGAGTAGAAAGCTTCGCAAAGCCTTCTACAAAACGACGGTAGTACCCAGCAAGGCCCAAGAAGCTGCGCACCTCTGTCACCGTCGTGGGTCTAGGCCAATCCCGAACTGAATCAATCTTCGCCGGGTCCACTGCCACTCCTGCGGCTGAAACTACGTGGCCTAGAAAAGAAACCTCCCGAAGCCAAAAACGCACTTCTTCAACTTGGCATACAACTTCTTCTCTCTCAGAAGCTGCAGCACTATCCTCAAGTGCTCCTCGTGCTCCGTGTCACTTCGGGAGTAAATCAGAATGTCATCAATAAATACCACTACAAAACGATCCAAGTAGGGTTGGAACACTCGGTTCATTAGATCCATAAAAGCGGCTGGGGCATTAGTCAAACCAAATGGTAGCACTGTGAACTCATAATGCCCATACCGAGTCCTGAAAGCTGTCTTGGGCACATCCTCGGCCCTCACCCTAAGCTGGTGGTAACCGGACTGAAGGTCGATCTTTGAGAAGACCGTAACTCCCTGAAGCTGATCAAACAAATCATCAATCCTGGGGAGAGGATACTTGTTTCGAACGGTCACTTTATTCAGCTCTCGATAATCCACACACAATCTAAGTGATCCGTCCTTCTTTTTCACAAAAAGAATCGGCGCTCCCCACGGAGAGACACTAGGTCTGATGAACCCTCGATCCAAAAGATCCTGCAATTGAGCCTTCAGCTCTCTCAACTCTGCCGGGGCCATCCTGTAGGGCGCTTTAGAGATTGGTGTAGTTCCAGGGACTACGTCAATCACAAACTCTATCTCTCGATCCGGCGGCATAGAAGATAACTCCGAGGGAAAAACATCCGGGTACTCGCAGACAACAGGGATGTCTTCGAGTCCGGGCATCGCCGTAGGCGCCTCTACTACAGTCACAAGAAAAGCAATACAACCTCTGCTCAACATCTGTCGGGCTCTGGCGGAAGATACTGTCACTGCAAACAGTGCACTCTGACATCCCCTAAAGACATACTCCTCCTGACCCGGCTCCCGAAGGGTCACCGTCCTCAATCTACAATCAATAGTAGCATAGTACCGGGACAGCCAGTCCATACCCAATACCACATCAAAATCCTGGAGCCGCTGTAGGACTAATAGATCAATAGGTAAAATCCACGGTCCTAACTGCACTGGGCAGGACCAACAGCACTCATCTACGTGCAATACATGATCAGGGATCTGAACCTCTAATGCACAAGCCAAAGGCCCTATCTCAAACCCATGCGAAGATGCAAATGTACTACTGATAAATGAACGTGATGCTCCAGTATCAAAAAGCGCTCGAGCACGGGTAGAGGAGATAAGGACAATACCTGCTACTACCTGGTCAGCTGCTGTGGAATCCTCGACCTGGGCGGTGTACACCCGCCCGCTCGGAGGGGGTCGTCTCTCTGACTGCCGAGAGGAGGTAGCACGATCCCCCTGGCCAAAACTCGGGGTAGCTCCCACTGCCTGCAGAGGCAAGGGAGGAGTCGATGCAGTCGAAGGTGCTGGGGACCCCGCCATCGGGCAAGTCCATGCAATGTGTCCCGGCTGCCCGCAGCGATAACACCGGCCCTGCCGCTGCTCACACTGATGGGGCGCATGAGGCCCGCCGCAAATCACACATCTATCAGTACGCTGCTGCTGCTGCTGCTGCTGCCTAGGGGGCCGATAACCCCCAGGCCTCTGTCTCCTCTGTGACCCGCGGCCCCTCGGCTGGGTCAGTGACTGTGGCGGTCTCGGGGGCCTCGGTCTGCCCGATTGCCCAGAATCCTGCGGTGCTTGGCGCTTTTCCCCGGAGCTGGCCCCTGGCGCTCCGCCTCTCTCAGACATGATCACCTTGCCTCGTGAAACCCATCGAGCTCTCTCTATAGCTATATCCAAAGTCGGGGAATGGTGTGAATGAACGAGATGATAAATGTCCTGATGCAGTCCCCTCTCGAATAAGTCCACCCTCTGAGCCTCGTCGGGGGCAACATGTGGCACACTATGCAGCAACTTCTGGAACTCTCGAACATACTCCTGAAGGGATCGGTTACCCTGCTGCAGACGTCGAAGATCCCCTTCTAGTTTCTGCTTTGCGCTATCGGGAAAGTAGGCCCCGCGCAGCAAAGCCCGAAACTCAGGCCATGTCAACAACTGAACTCCCGGCGGTCCCACGGGGCGAACTCGACGCCACCAAGTCTCGGCGTCCTTCTCCAAATAATGAGTCGCTATGTGCACCTGATGCTCCTCCTTGATGAAGAGGTTCTCAAAAAGTTTCTCCATCGCTGCAATCCAATTCTCTACATCCCAAGGTTCTAAACTCAGGCCTGAGAACCGCGGTGGATGGAACTGACTGACATAAGCTAGCTTGTCGGTGAGCTCCCTCTGCTCTGTCTCTGTCAAAGGAGCAATCTGTGACGAAGTCGACGAAGTAGCCACCGGGGCCGTCACTGGAGGTGCCCTCTGCTCAAGTAACCTCACCAACCGATCTACATTTTCTTGCTGACACTTGGCTGCCTCCTCCTGGCGCCTAGCTGCCTCTTCCTGGCGTTTGGACGCCTCCTCCTGGCGTCGCAACGCCTCGGACAAATGGGCCACTTGGGCCCGCAACGCCTGAACCTCTCCCTGATCGGCAGGTGGAGCCTCCTGCCGCTCAGACTCCTCGTCTGTGGCTGGGTGAGCTCTCGTCGTCGCTCGACGTCTAGGAGGCATCGTCAATCCTGAAATCAAAATCAAACATTAGGACCAAAAATCGCTCAACCCAATCAACGAGAGTCTATACATGTTATCCAGTCCAAAGTGTAATGTCGTCTGCAGCCGACATGCCCCTCTAGAGAGATAACATGCAAAGTTACTTACCCCAATTGTGACACCCCCGGAATTTGGATTAGTCCTCTATATAAATGATATAATAGGACTAAATCTCTAACCCGGCTATAGCATTTTGGATGGTAGCAAGATCCAAGAGGAACATGAGAGTTAAGCGTGCTAGAGCTAGAGTAGTTCTAGGATGGGTGACCCCCTGGGAAGTGGGGCGTCACAGTTGGTATCAGAGCCATTCACCAGCCGGAAATGTGAGATGAGTCTCGGCTGAGCCAGGGTTATATAGCGGGTAGAGCGAGGCTCCCCGGCTAATGACCGTTGTGAGTGGAGTGCAGCTCCTCACAAGGTCGGCTAAGGCTAGCAAGACGAGTCTCACATCGCCTGGTTCTTGTGAGTGTGCTTGAGCCTGACGTGGACGTCAGGGCTTAAAGGGGGGAAGAATGTGACACCCCCGGAATTTGGATTAGTCCTCTATATAAATGATATAATAGGACTAAATCTCTAACCCAGCTATAGCATTTTGGATGGTAGCAAGATCCAAGAGGAACATGAGAGTTAAGCGTGCTAGAGCTAGAGTAGTTCTAGGATGGGTGACCCCCTGGGAAGTGGGGCGTCACACCAATCCCTCTGGGGAAGTTAAAACTCAATCATGACTCTCGATAAACAGAAATCGCGCCTCTCTCGACAGTCATCCTAATGTCCAACCAGAGTAGCCTAGGGTCTCTAAGTCCTCAATGACCTATTAACCTAGGCTCTGATACCACTCTAATCTGTCACGCCCCGGGGTCGAAACTGCGACCCGGGCTCGCTAACAGATCCGCCGTCTGTACGGAAACTGCCGCACAGACGAAGCGTCTACCCTGCAAATAAATCTATAGCTACAGATATCAGAGTAAAAGTAAGTATATGCTATAGAAAGGAAACAGAACAACTATACTAGAGTAAATAAAATCCAAGATACAAGCTGTTCTCAAGATACATAAATAACATCTCTCAAAATCTCACACTACAAAAGTGGAAACTCAAAAGGGGTACTACTACCTCTCCACTACTGACTCGGGTAAGCGACTAGCCGGCCACGCCCTTACCTCGATCTGAAGACTCCGCACGGGAAGGAGTCGGAGCAGCTACCTCAGGGAAACCTGCACCGCAGCGGGTGTGAGAACTACTGCAAAGGTAGTTCCCAGTGGGTACCGTCCTCAAAGCACACGGTATGCCCACTAAGTCCACCGGAGGCACAGCAATATAAACAAATAGATAGATAGATAGATAGATATGAAAGCTGGAAATCTATCTCTATATGCCTCTACATATGCTCAAGGGAAAAATACTCATCTATGAACATGCAATGTAACTCACTCACACATCTCACCCAAACCTCAATGACTGTCCACTTTGGATCAGTCTAGACCAAGTCAAGGTCCTGCCTGCGCTCATCTACGGCCGCACATCCCGGAGGAACGGACTTACGTAGGGTGTCCCTCAAGGACTATCAGTAACACATCGCAGCCTCGTCAGGCTCGGTAACATCATCGCACCCGGGGCGTAGCTCGAGGGGAGCGACCCCACCGAACTCAAGTATCTCAAGTATCTCAAAACTGGCATAACTGCCAGGCTCAGCAGGCTATAATCCTCGATCAAATAGATCGGAAACAGTGAACTGACCACTCACTCTCATGTCAAGGTCGGAGTAAACTCCACGACTCAATCTGTAGTGCTCTCGTAGAACCCCCATTGACACTAGTAAATCTCAGAAAATCATAACATGGCTCTAAAAATCAACAAATATCTCCTCGGCCCCCGGCACGAGAGAACATGCACCCCGAACCCATGCAGCATCACTAGAACCCTTAGACATTTTAAAACCATTTTTAAAAGTCAATTTTCCAATAAAACGGGCTTTCGGATTTTTAAAACGGTTCAGGTGCTTAAGTGAGACCAACCAAGTATACCGACTAGTGTCATACAATGCCAAGAGTCCACTAAAAATGATCCGGGGTTCAGATAATTTTTCTGTAATTTTCTAGGCAACTATCAGATTATTTAACAGCTAAAATATACAGTTTTGACATTATCAAAGTGCGTTCTGAAGCATTAGAGGGCATTCCACGATTTTTGGAAGAAAATCCAACCCACCTCAATGCTTTCCGAAGGCTGCGCCGAAGTCGACGAAGAAACGGCGAGAAATCTGCCGAAAAACTGCACTGAGCCTCTCGCGCGCACGCGCGCCGTCGCGCGTCTCGGAAAAATCCACGAAGCTCCCAACAACCTCCACGGCACCCAGCTAGGTCACCATAAAAATCTCAGCTCAATCCGATCACTCCACATCAAGAATTCAAGCATGCGTTGTTTGCGGATTTGCACAGTAATCCCAACCTGCATGCCTCCACCCGAGAGCACAAGAAGGAGCAAGGATGGAAATTAACTCAAATTACCAATCAAATCCATCAATTAAACCCAAGAGGGGAATCAAGAAATCCAAATTGACATTCTCCATCAATTAATTTACCTCAATTGCTCTCCGCGTGCGCAAGTTGACCGGGTCAACACTCACAAGCAGCACGAGAGCTCCCAGCTTCTTCTCCTTCTACTTCTTCCTCTTCTTCTCTTCTCTGGCAGCAAGGGATGGAGGAGGAGATAAGGATGAAAATGTGGGTAAGGGTGAAGGTGACAGTGTGTATAAATCACGCTTGGAGTGGTTGGAACAGTGAAGAAGAGCCATACCTCGCACTGTGCAAAATCCAAGTTAATTCGGGGCATTCCTGAGCTTGTGTACCGGTACCACCAAGCTGGTACCGGTACACCCCCCCGTGTTCCGGAACCAAGCATTTGGTTCCGGAACCAAGGGGCTAGTTACGGAACCAAATGCCTGGTTCCCGAACCACCCCACCAAAAGCCTCAAATCCAGCCTGAGGCTTCTCCGCTTGCGCCGCCAACTCACTTTCTCGACTCCGGACCTCCGCATCACCCTGAAACCAACCGAACACCTCTGTAAAAACATAGTACACCTGTCCCAAGTGATCAACTCTCAAGAAAACCATCCAAGAAACCACAGCTCGACCCGCAAGCTCCAAAGCCGACGCTAACTCACTTTTCTACAAAAATACCTCCGCGTCGCTCCGGGACCACCCGAACCTCTCTGTAAATACAAATAGAGTCTGCTGAAGGTATTTCCACAATACCAGGCTGCCACGTGGAGTCGGCACACTGCCCGAAGCTCCGGTACTCTACATCTTGAATATTCTAAGGATTTTCCAACTCCAATGGGAACTAGCCATAAGGGACTTGGAAGTGAATCACATAGTGAGAATGTAGACGAGAAACTGTATCGAGGTATGATTGGGAGTCTACTATATCTCACGGCTAGTCGCCCGGATATATCCTTCAGTGTTGGGATTTGTGCGAGATATCAATCAGCACCGAAGGAGGTTCACCTGAAAGCGGTGAAGCGGATCATCCGGTATATCAAAGGTACAATCAGTTTCGGAATTTGGTATCCTATGGGAACGACTTTGGATATTGTTGGATACTCAGATGCCGACTGGGCTGGATCGGTGGATGACCGGAAAAGCACGAGTGGTGCATGCTTCTATCTAGGCCATTGCCTTGTCGCATGGCACAGTAAAAAGCAGAATTGCATAGCACTCTCAACTGCCGAAGCGGAGTACATTTCAGCAGGAAGTTGTTCAACCCAGTTGTTATGGATGAAAAGCGTGTTGAGCGATTTCCGGATTTCAGCACCTTCGGTAACCATTTTATGTGACAACACTAGTGCTATTAACATTTCAAAAAACCCTGTGTTGCACTCTAGAACAAAACATATTGAACTTAGATATCATTTTCTTAGAAAGCTAGTTGAATCAAACTTTCTTCAACTGTCATATTGTAGAGTACCGGGTCTTCGGATAGCGCGCCGACCTCACAAGATGGCATGGAGCAGAGAGTTGCCTTGGATAGGTTGCATTTGGGTTTATTGTTGATGCCGGGTCGATTCGGATCAACGCAGAAGCGCCAACTCGATTCGGGGTTTTTCCGGGATTTGTATGCCGGTTGAGGATGAGATTTGGAAATTACCGACTTCACAGTGGAGTGCCGGAAATTCGGGAACACTTGGAACAGGGATATATTCAGTTTACAGCGAAGTTCGGGAGGTTCCGGACTGACGCGGAGGATCAGAGGGCGAAAAGTGAGTCGGAACTGACATTTTCGGAGCCGGTTTTTTCGGTTGAGCACCCCGACTCAACGAATGAGCTTTTTGAAGAGAAAAAGCTGTGGACGCGTGTATTTTCAGTTTACAGCGAGGTTCGTGTGGTTCCGGGCAGCGGCGGAGGGCCCGAAGGCAAAAAGTGAGTTGAAGAGGGCCTTTTTGGATTATTTTATTAATATAATTGATGGATTAATAATTAAGTGAGCTCCTTGTTGGGTGGCTGTGGGGTTTTGGATTAGAGGTAAGTGGGTTTTTCTTTACTTCTTAAATTAATTCCTTGCTTAGCTTAATTAAGCTTAATTGAGTTTTTGGGTTAATTAAGCTAAGTTGGTAGTGTCACGCCCCGGGGTCAGAACTGTACCCCGGGCTCGCCAACAGATCCGCCGCCCCTACAGGAAGCCCCGTAGAGACGTAGCGTCAAACCTGCAAAAATAGATTACTATACTAGCAGATATCAGAGCAGTAAGGAGAAACTAACTATGAACAGAAAATAGAACAGTCTCTCACAATAAATATACAACATATCCTCACCAAAATACAAAAGTCTCTCAAAGAAAGCAGAAAAGTACAACTCGATGCCTCACTACATATCTCTCAAACATGACACAACCAAAATATAGGGGTACCTCTAAACACACTGAAGCTGAAGGGGAAGGGATCTATCTCGCGACTCCCTTACCTCGGTCTGGAAGAGCTGGATCAGCAACAGGCACCGCAGGAACTGGAGCTGACGTCCCTGGGGAAAAGACACCACGACGGGTGTGAGAACTACTTCCCACAGTAGTTCTCAGTGGGTGCCGCCAACAAGCCCGACGGTCTGCCCACTAAGTCTACTAGAGGCAACCAGTAACAAAAGAGATGCAGAATGGAAAAGCTGGAAAGTAAAACATCTACTGCTACTATGCCTCTATCTAAATGCTCAAAGGGCGGAACAGAATGAATATGATGCCACGACCAACTCTCTCTCAACTAAGATCACCCAATCCAAACCGACTGTCCCATAGGGTCCAGTCAAGCCTGCGCCTACCTACTGCCGTATATCCCAGAGGACCGGACTTATGTAGGACGTCCGTGACTGCCAAAACTGGCTCAGCCAGAGGGACGGCGTCCGTGACTGCCAAAACTGGCTCAGCCAGAGGGACGGTGTCCGTGACTGCCAAAACTGGCTCAGCCAGAGGGACACGTAACAAACCCAACTCCGGAGTGGTACTCGTGGGTAGCGACCCCACCGAGCAAAGTATCTGCACATCACTGTCGATCTCAAGTATGGCTCCTGCAGGCTAAGATCCAATCACTGTCTCACTCACTGGCTAAAATCCACACTGTCACTATGACCATGTCCCAAAGATCCCAGATCCACTGTCACTACCACTATCACTATCACTATCTCAATGATGAACGATCTACGGACTGCTACCAACACTACTCGGTCCCCAGACACGAGTACAATGCATCATAACTACTAAATCTCCCAACCCATAACTAAGGGAAAGACCACTATGTCCCAAGATGACAAAAGTAACAATGATATGGGAGAACTACAGCAAGGGCATAAATCCAATAGTAGCTGTCTGAGGATGACCTACAATGTCTAATAGAGGTGCTAAGTCAAGTCTTTCTCCAATTGTGGTTCATATGATGCAAGAGTTCCAAAAAGATTATCAATTTTAGCAATTATTAACTGTGGTTACTAACATATAAATTGCATAGTTTTATTAGCTCACATACTATCATGCATGCATCTAAATTGCAGAATTAGAGTGCAGTCCATAGGTATTGAGAGCAGGATCACCCACCTGACCGCGCTAACTGTCCAGGATGATACAGATAACAAGCCCAGAAACTGATAAAACTCCGAGTCCACTAAGCAAAGAGTACCATAGTGGTGCTTACAATGTCCTGGGTACAACCACAACTCACAATTACAACCAAATCACACATAAAATCACTATTCCAAAATCTGCATGGGCTGTTACTGTTCACACGCGAATTTTACCTGAAAATAAAATTCACAAAATTCCAATAAAAATATCACGACGATCCTCGCGAAGAGTAGATGTCGATAGGCTCTTGAATCGTCGAATTCTGATGT
Organism: Tillandsia fasciculata; assembly: GCA_029168755.2. Classification (NCBI taxonomy): domain Eukaryota; kingdom Viridiplantae; phylum Streptophyta; class Magnoliopsida; order Poales; family Bromeliaceae; genus Tillandsia; species Tillandsia fasciculata. Next base: position 339,034 of record JAQOTM010000106.1, read on the forward strand.
CCGGATGAGGAGATAAAAATCCGCGAAGTTGGTGCTGTCCAGAAATCTCACAACAAAACAGCGGCTCAGAAATGCCTCGAAATCCGTGCCAAAAACCCAAATCCAGGCAAAACACTCAACACGAAAATCGAAGGTTTACCTCTCATGAATCCAACGCCGCAAAAATCGCTGAAATCGGATGTCGGGGTAGCTCTGTGGAAATTTTTGACCGAAATGCGACGTTAACGGGCCTCCAACAGAAATCCGTCGCTCCGCACTTCGAGGCAGAAAACACAGTCGTCACGGCTTCCAGATTTTCTGAAACTTTGTCGGAAGATGGGTAAGAGGGAGAGGAAGATTTTTCGTTAAGGGACCACGAGCTGGTTCTCACGGAAAAGGGTGCAAAATCCCGGCCCAAGGGGGCCTATTTATAGGCCCCAAAAGAATCAGCCCAAAAAGAGGAAAAGTCCAAGTTTCGGGCCCATCTTTCGGGCGCCCGAAATCTTTCGGGCGGCTACAGTAACGGGCCGGCCCGTTACTGTGCGCGCCCGAAACTCCCAGAGGCCGACACGTGTCCCTCCGTACCGCCTCCTGCACCCGGCGCACGACGCCAACCAATGCTGCGTCGCCACGTGTCCCGACCGGACGACGTGCACCCGTGCGCCCGGCCAACCACGGGGCGCCACGTGGCAGCCCCACGCCGACCTGGTCAACGCGCACGTCGCGCGACGTGCGCGGCCGCGCCGCCGCCGGACCCGGGTCGGGCACGCGTCCCGAGGCACCGCCTCAGCCGCCGCCGCCGCGTGGACCGGGTGCACCAGAACCAGCCAACCACACAACGCCACGTGTCCCTCGGTTCACCGTGCACCAAAGCCAAAATTTCCGTGGACCGCGCCTGCTGAACCGACCAACAGGAGAGCACCACGTGTCCCATCCGTACGGTGCACGACCCCGCGGTGGACCGCGCGCCTGCCCGCGCGCCCGCGCGCCTGCCCGCGCCGCTCGCCGCCTGCCCGCGCCGCTCCGCCGCCTGCCCGAGGCTGCTCCGCCGCGCTCCGCCGCCCGCCGGCGGCCGCCGGCGCCTCTCCGGCCGCCGGAACAGTACCCCTTGCCTCGATTTCCGTGTTTTCGCGTCCGGGCTCCGAAAAATTCAAGTAAATAGTCCATTTTGCTCGTTTTCGCGCGCTGAATCCAAATTCGAGGTCCGTTCGGCCAAATTCCGCTTCAAAAATTTTCCAAAATTCCCCGGAAAAGTAAACTTAATCCAATTTCTGTTCCGGGTCCCCTTCTTGGCTCCAATAAGCGCGCAAACACCACATATAACCAAAATGGACACCCAGAGAAGAAACAAGCCCCAATTTCACCAGAAACTCAAATCTGGAGCCCGACACGCACACCCACACATCCAAAAGCCTCCAAACCAACAGTAAACCCTGTCGTGGGGATCCGGGTCCTCACATCCTCCCCCACTAAAAGAAAGTTTCGTCCTCGAAACAAACACAGCTCAAAAGGGAATCTCCAAGCCTAAAGGTAAGCCTCCAACACACAAACTCCAACTCCCCAGTCGCTACAAACTCTCCACAAAGCGCGTCCAACCGCGGAAAACTCAGAAATTCCCAAACACTGAGGACAAGAAGAACAGCCAACTCTACACCTCCAAACTATTCGAATTACGCCACAAAACTTAACAGAAAAAGAAAGAGCCCCACAAGTAGGAAGGTTATCAATCCCCAACTCTCAGATTTAGAAAACAACTGAAATTAGCGAACAGTTCGAAAGTTCCGAGAGACCAGTGCCCTTGCCCTAAACCAACAAGGACAGGTTCGGGCACTGTCCCTACTTCTGGAATAATCTTTTATATCTTTTATCCTGTTCGCGAATTTCACCACAAGAGCGAGAAAATAAAGGAGAGAAGGGTTGATACCGTTCCTGCTGCGACAACAAAACGGAAGCTACGGTCTACCCGTGCCCCTAAAAGAAACACCATTCTAACCAAGACCCCTAGAGACAAACCCTCTAGTCCTAGGCGTCACCTACGCTCGACAAGTCGCACCTAACCCAAAGCCGCTGAAGCCACTGCTGCAGGGAAGATGTCTTAGTACCCAATAGAAATGATCTCCTGTCGTCCATCTTGCGGAAAGGCCACTATTCTCCGTTCGCAAACAAATGTTGCACGATGCTGCACCAACTGGTCCATCCCAAGTGCTCAACCTGAGTCGGGGAGCTGCAACTGAACCAACACAACAATCGGCGTGCCTCGCCAAGTTTCAGCCGTTCTGATCCCACCCCAAAATTCGCCTCTGCTGGAAGACACTAGGATGAACCCAAACGCTAATGCGAGTCACAAAATTCCTATCCCGTAATTACGCCAAGATGCACATGTCCCGATGCCATGCAGATGGATGCAAAAACTCTACTGAAGAATGAATGAGATGCACCAGTATCAAAAGGAACCCGAGCACGGAGTGCTAAGATCAGAATAATACCTGCAACGACCTGCTCGGCTGCTGAAGTGACCTCAACCGGAGCGGCATAAATACGACCGCTCAGTGCCGGGGGACGTCGCTCTGGCTGTCGGGAAGAAGATGAGGCAACATCTGGTCTGCTATAGGCCGCTGAAGGATCGGCTGGCTGGTGAGGGACAAACGGTGCAGATGCTGATGAAGGAGCTGGATGGCCGGCTCTAGGGCACACGCTCGCAAAGTGACCGGCCTGCCCGCAGCGAAAACAATGGCCCTGTCTCTGCGGGCACTGAGTCGGTAAATGTGGGCCTCCACAAATAACACACCGATCTGGGCGCTGCTGCTGAAAAGTCTGCTGTGAGAACTGCTGCTGTCGTGGGGGTCGACGCTGCTGCTGCTGTATCTGGCGAGACGCCCCCGATCTCTGATGTCCCTGGTTCCCTTGGCCCTGCGAGTGGGAACGTGGAGGTCTCGAGGGTCCCTGCCTACTAGACTGCCCCTCCTCCGGAGAAGCCGGGCGCTTCGCCCCAGGAGTCACTACAGGGGCCGGAGATACCTCATCCATCACGGCCTCTCCACTCTCCACATACAAAGCCTGCTCCATCGAGGCCTCCAAGGTCTGCAGTCGGCGGGATCGGACGAACTGATAGATGTCTCGACGAAGTCCTCGCTCGAACAAGTAAACACGGTGGCTCTCGTCCCTGGCCACGAGTGGCACACAAGCCAAAAGCTGGTTGAACTCGGCGATATACATTTGCACCGATCTTTCTCCTTGGCGAAGATTCTTCAACTGCTCCTCCAGCCGCTGTCTGACGCTCTCCGGGAAGAAAGCTCCCAGCAACATGCTCCGGAACTCGACCCAAGGAAGAAGCTGCGTCCCAGGTGGACCAGCTGGTCGCACACGCCGCCACCACGCCTCGGCGTTGCTCTCCAGATAATGGGTAGCCAAAATGACCCGATACCGGTCGTCCACAAATAAGCTCTCAAAGTGGCGCTCCATGGTGGTAATCCACGTCTCGGCTGCCCAAGGCTCAGCACTCATGCCCGAAAAGCGGGGCGGATCGAACCGTCGGAATCTCATCAGCAGATCCACAACCTCCCGCTGCTCTGTCTCCGTCAAAGCTCCCGTCGCTCCGGCCGGTGGCCTACTCGAAACCGGCACAGCAGGAACTGCCGGTGCAGACTGCGCCACAGGGGGTGCCTCAACAGGGAAAGAAGGCACCGGCGAAACCTCAGGGGGTGCCACTGCCGGCTGTGCTCTCTGCTCCAATAAGAGCGTCAGCCGCGCCATCGCCTCCTCCTGGCGTCTAGCCGCCTCAGCCATCTGTGCCATCTGGGCACGGAGCTCCTGTATCTCAGCCTGAGGTCCTCGCCCCGAGTCCTCCTGCTCGGGCTCAGAGGACGAGGGCTGCGAGCGCGTCACCATCGAACGTCGAGGAGGCATCCCCACCTGAGGGACAAAACACACAATCAAAACCAAAAGCAACACTCGACCCAATCTAGCGAAAGTCAAAAGGCATGTCTCCCTTCCCGAAGCACTATGTTGTCTGCAGCCAACATAGTCGCCACAGAAGGAAGGCATGTCTATCACTCATCCCTATCCACTCGGGAGAGTTAGATACCCAATCAAGACTTTCGCTAAAAGTCTCGGCTCTCACGTGGGTCATCCTAGGGTTTAACCATAAGCCTAGGGTTCCTAAGTCCTCAAGACCTACACCCTAAGCTCTGATACCACTCTAATCTGTCACGCCCCGGGGTCAGAACTGTACCCCGGGCTCGCCAACAGATCCGCCGCCCCTACAGGAAGCCCCGTAGAGACGTAGCGTCAAACCTGCAAAAATAGATTACTATACTAGCAGATATCAGAGCAGTAAGGAGAAACTAACTATGAACAGAAAATAGAACAGTCTCTCACAATAAATATACAACATATCCTCACCAAAATACAAAAGTCTCTCAAAGAAAGCAGAAAAGTACAACTCGATGCCTCACTACATATCTCTCAAACATGACACAACCAAAATATAGGGGTACCTCTAAACACACTGAAGCTGAAGGGGAAGGGATCTATCTCGCGACTCCCTTACCTCGGTCTGGAAGAGCTGGATCAGCAACAGGCACCGCAGGAACTGGAGCTGACGTCCCTGGGGAAAAAGACACCACGACGGGTGTGAGAACTACCTCCCACAGTAGTTCTCAGTGGGTGCCGCCAACAAGCCCGACGGTCTGCCCACTAAGTCTACTAGAGGCAACCAGTAACAAAAGAGATGCAGAATGGAAAAGCTGGAAAGTAAAACATCTACTGCTACTATGCCTCTATCTAAATGCTCAAAGGGCGGAACAGAATGAATATGATGCCACGACCAACTCTCTCTCAACTAAGATCACCCAATCCAAACCGACTGTCCCATAGGGTCCAGTCAAGCCTGCGCCTACCTACTGCCGTATATCCCAGAGGACCGGACTTATGTAGGACGTCCGTGACTGCCAAAACTGGCTCAGCCAGAGGGACGGCGTCCGTGACTGCCAAAACTGGCTCAGCCAGAGGGACGGTGTCCGTGACTGCCAAAACTGGCTCAGCCAGAGGGACACGTAACAAACCCAACTCCGGAGTGGTACTCGTGGGTAGCGACCCCACCGAGCAAAGTATCTGCACATCACTGTCGATCTCAAGTATGGCTCCTGCAGGCTAAGATCCAATCACTGTCTCACTCACTGGCTAAAATCCACACTGTCACTATGACCATGTCCCAAAGATCCCAGATCCACTGTCACTACCACTATCACTATCACTATCTCAATGATGAACGATCTACAGACTGCTACCAACACTACTCGGTCCCCAGACACGAGTACAATGCATCATAGCTACTAAATCTCCCAACCCATAACTAAGGGAAAGACCACTATGTCCCAAGATGACAAAAGTAACAATGATATGGGAGAACTACAGCAAGGGCATAAATCCAATAGTAGCTGTCTGAGGATGACCTACAATGTCTAATAGAGGTGCTAAGTCAAGTCTTTCTCCAATTGTGGTTCATATGATGCAAGAGTTCCAAAAAGATTATCAATTTTAGCAATTATTAACTGTGGTTACTAACATATAAATTGCATAGTTTTATTAGCTCACATACTATCATGCATGCATCTAAATTGCAGAATTAGAGTGCAGTCCATAGGTATTGAGAGCAGGATCACCCACCTGACCGCGCTAACTGTCCAGGATGATACAGATAACAAGCCCAGAAACTGATAAAACTCCGAGTCCACTAAGCAAAGAGTACCATAGTGGTGCTTACAATGTCCTGGGTACAACCACAACTCACAATTACAACCAAATCACACATAAAATCACTATTCCAAAATCTGCATGGGCTGTTACTGTTCACACGCGAATTTTACCTGAAAATAAAATTCACAAAATTCCAATAAAAATATCACGACGATCCTCGCGAAGAGTAGATGTCGATAGGCTCTTGAATCGTCGAATTCTGATGTCCGGATGAGGAGATAAAAATCCGCGAAGTTGGTGCTGTCCAGAAATCTCACAACAAAACAGCGGCTCAGAAATGCCTCGAAATCCGTGCCAAAAACCCAAATCCAGGCAAAACACTCAACACGAAAATCGAAGGTTTACCTCTCATGAATCCAACGCCGCAAAAATCGCTGAAATCGGATGTCGGGGTAGCTCTGTGGAAATTTTTGACCGAAATGCGACGTTAACGGGCCTCCAACAGAAATCCGTCGCTCCGCACTTCGAGGCAGAAAACACAGTCGTCACGGCTTCCAGATTTTCTGAAACTTTGTCGGAAGATGGGTAAGAGGGAGAGGAAGATTTTTCGTTAAGGGACCACGAGCTGGTTCTCACGGAAAAGGGTGCAAAATCCCGGCCCAAGGGGGCCTATTTATAGGCCCCAAAAGAATCAGCCCAAAAAGAGGAAAAGTCCAAGTTTCGGGCCCATCTTTCGGGCGCCCGAAATCTTTCGGGCGGCTACAGTAACGGGCCGGCCCGTTACTGTGCGCGCCCGAAACTCCCAGAGGCCGACACGTGTCCCTCCGTACCGCCTCCTGCACCCGGCGCACGACGCCAACCAATGCTGCGTCGCCACGTGTCCCGACCGGACGACGTGCACCCGTGCGCCCGGCCAACCACGGGGCGCCACGTGGCAGCCCCACGCCGACCTGGTCAACGCGCACGTCGCGCGACGTGCGCGGCCGCGCCGCCGCCGGACCCGGGTCGGGCACGCGTCCCGAGGCACCGCCTCAGCCGCCGCCGCCGCGTGGACCGGGTGCACCAGAACCAGCCAACCACACAACGCCACGTGTCCCTCGGTTCACCGTGCACCAAAGCCAAAATTTCCGTGGACCGCGCCTGCTGAACCGACCAACAGGAGAGCACCACGTGTCCCATCCGTACGGTGCACGACCCCGCGGTGGACCGCGCGCCTGCCCGCGCGCCCGCGCGCCTGCCCGCGCCGCTCGCCGCCTGCCCGCGCCGCTCCGCCGCCTGCCCGAGGCTGCTCCGCCGCGCTCCGCCGCCCGCCGGCGGCCGCCGGCGCCTCTCCGGCCGCCGGAACAGTACCCCTTGCCTCGATTTCCGTGTTTTCGCGTCCGGGCTCCGAAAAATTCAAGTAAATAGTCCATTTTGCTCGTTTTCGCGCGCTGAATCCAAATTCGAGGTCCGTTCGGCCAAATTCCGCTTCAAAAATTTTCCAAAATTCCCCGGAAAAGTAAACTTAATCCAATTTCTGTTCCGGGTCCCCTTCTTGGCTCCAATAAGCGCGCAAACACCACATATAACCAAAATGGACACCCAGAGAAGAAACAAGCCCCAATTTCACCAGAAACTCAAATCTGGAACCCGACACGCACACCCACACATCCAAAAGCCTCCAAACCAACAGTAAACCCTGTCGTGGGGATCCGGGTCCTCACAGGTAGCTTTTGATGGAGGTAACCTCACCTTGGGTTAGCCTCACCTCCATCACCCTCCCTTTTCCTCCCTCTGTAGCTCCCACGAAGCAGGAAAAAAAAAAAGAGAAGGGAAGAAAGAGAGAAGAAGAAAGGAGAAGAGAGAAGAAGAAGAAGAAGATGAAGGAGACGAAGAGGAACAAGGTGGATTTGGAGTTTTTGCTTGTGGAGGTTAGCTTTTTGGGTTTTTTTTCTTAAGTATTTGAGCTTGAATTATTGATTGGGATTTTTGGGCTTTTAATTTGAGCTTGGATTTTTATCAAAGAGCTTTGGGAATTCTTGGATTTTGATGTTGAGCTTTGAAATTTGTTAGATTTGTTTAAAAAGCAAGAAAAGGATTCTTGTTGGAATTTTTAAGAGCAAAAAAAAATAGATTTTTGGCAAAAAATAGAGTTTTAGGGAATTTTGGAAAATTTATTTGGTGATAAAGGGTTTTTTAAATTTATTTTAATTTTCTGGGATTTTTTTTAGATTTTTTAGAATTTTTTTTAAAAAATTTTCCGCCGCCGCGGCCGCGCGCGCGGCGCTGCCAGGCCGCGCGCAGGCGCGCGCGGCAGGGCCGCGCGCGGGCGCGCGGCATGGCCGCGCGCAGGCGCGCGCGCGGCAGGGGCCGCGCGCAGGCACCGCGGGCCGCGCGCGGGCCTGCGCGGGTGCCGCGGGCCGCGCGGGCCGCGCGCGGGCCTGCGCGGGTGCGCACCGCTGCGCGCAGCGGGCCTGCGCAGGCGCGCACCGCTGCGCGCAGCGGGCTGCGCGCGGCGGGCTGCGCGCGGGCGCGCGCAGCGCCGCTGCGCGCCGCGCGCAGCGCCGCTGGGCGCCGCGCGCAGCGCCGCAGGGGCGCCGCGCGGCGCGCTCCGGCACCGCGCGGCGGCCCCCTGCTTCGCTCGGCTGGTTCCTTGGGCCGCGCGTCCGCCGTCTTCGTCGCTCGGCGTGCCCCGGGACTTCGGCGGTGCCTCGTTTTGCGTGTCGGCCCCGTTTTTCCGTCGACGGAGGCCGGTTTCGCCGTCGGGTGCTGTTTTTCGCCGACGGAGGCCGTTTTTCCGTCGACGGAGGCCGGTTTCGCCCTCGGGTGCTGTTTTTCGCCGACGGAGGCCGTTTTTCCGTCGACGGAGGCCGGTTTCGCCGTCGACCGCTGTTTTCGCCGCCGCGAGCTGTTTTTCGCCGTCGACCGCTGTTTTTCGCCGTCGACCGCTGTTTTCGCCGCCGCGAGCTGTTTTTCGCCGTCGACCGCTGTTTTCGCCGCCGCAAGCTGTTTTTCGCCGTCGACCGCTGTTTTTCGCCGTCGACCGCTGTTTTCGCCGCCGCGAGCTGTTTTTCGCCGTCGACCGCTGTTTTTCGCCGTCGACCGCTGTTTTTCGCCGTCGACCGCTGTTTTCGCCGCCGCGGGCTGTTTTTCGCCGTCGACCGCTGTTTTTCGCCGTCGACCGCTGTTTTCGCCGCCGCGAGCTGTTTTTCGCCGTCGACCGCTGTTTTTCGCCGTCGACCGCTGTTTTCGCCGCCGCGAGCTGTTTTTCGCCGTCGACCGCTGTTTTTCGCCGTCGACCGCTGTTTTCGCCGCCGCGAGCTGTTTTTCGCCGTCGACCGCTGTTTTTCGCCGTCGACCGCTGTTTTCGCCGCCGCGAGCTGTTTTTCGCCGTCGACCGCTGTTTTTCGCCGTCGACCGCTGTTTTCGCCGTCGGAGTCTGTTTTTCGCCGATGAAGGCTGTTTTTCGCGCCGTGCGCTGTTTTTCGCCGATGAAGGGCTGTTTTCGCGCCGCGCGCCGTTTTTCGCTAATGAAGGCTGTTTTCATCGCCGGATGCTTGGTTTTCGACTGTTTTGACTGATTTTGCGATTTCTTCTTTCCTGGCAGTTTGCAGTGTAGTTTGGCATCTGACTGGGACGCGACCTTGTGACTCCGTTTTGCGTGCGGGTTCCGGCATCGTACTTCGGGTTGCGTGCGGACCTCGTGGAGGCCAGGTAAGCCCGCTGAGCCCAATTGCAAGTGTCGACAAGCAATTGGGGGCGATCAGAGGTGGGTTGGTTTTCTCTCCAAGTCTACGGACTTCCTTCTAATTCTATTATGATAGGATTGCATGCTAGTTTAAGTGTTTCTTGGAACTTGACTAGCACCCCCGTCATATGTTGCATGTATTCAACCAGACCAATAGAGAACCTTAATCTGGGCTAGGTTCTATTATGCTTTAGACATTCCACACACTGCATTTCCTTCTGGACATAGGGTTCCTCGCCCGGGTAGTGGGCCGAGTGGTCAGAGTTTTGTGGGATGGGTGTTTCACTCGGGCCTGGGGGCTGAGTGGGGTCTGGTGGCTGTGTTAGGCCAGTATTGGTGGTTTGGCAACCGTTTAGAGTAAACGGTGGTCCCGGATTCCTAGTTGTTGCATCGTTTTCTCGTCACTACCACGTTGTGATCGTGGGGTACGTATGTTATCAGGACCTTGAACCCAGAATGCTTTTGAACTCTCATGATTTTGGTATACTAGTGTTTTCCTTCCGTATTCCTAAGGGTCGCCGGAGCTTGTTCTTGTTTGATTGGGCGAAGGTGTCACCCTTGGGAGTTCGGGAAACAAACTCGTTTTCAACTGATTTTCTCAAGAACTAAAATCCATAAAAGCTGGTTTCCTCAACTCAAGACAGTTTTCAAAAAGTGTAAATTTTATCCTCACCCCAAGGGGGTTGAGGAGAAATGATATTTTATAATAAAGGTCATCTTTTTCCTAAATTCCCTCTCCCGACTGGGGTGAGGTATCTGGGTTCTAAGGGCTGGTTTCATTCTTGGGCCGAAAACAACGGGAGGCTACACCTATAGCCTATTCTTGTTTGATTGGGGTCGTAGGTAGTAGGCTCCCGGGATTTTCGGACTCCTTGTGGTTTTGGCTGTGGAGCATCTCCAGCCATGAGTTTAGAGCATTGAGTTGTGATACTTTCCCACTTTAACCGAGAGGGGCCAAATCCCTGAACGGTAAAGGATTGAGAACTTCGATAGGCTGAGCCTAGGGTCTGTTCTTGTTTGATTGGGGCTCTAGGCACCAGTCTATCGAGATGCTTGGACCTTGCCGCGTCAGTCGGCTCTTTTCGTCTATGAGTGGGGTGTCGTTGTGGGAGCTGTTGGGAGTGACGGCGAGCCCAGCTGTGTGATACGTGTGATACCTTCCTTAGTGAGTTAGTGTTGTGAGCTTGAGTCGTTGAGAGTTCTCCGACATAGCTGTGAGAGGGTTTGGGCTTTTCCTTTTTGAGTCGAGGTTCTTTCCGACTGGGTTGTGTTTCGAGCATCGAGATACCGATCTGTTTGATCGTGGACTATAGCCTGCTGAGCCTGGCATTTCATGCCAGTTATGAGATACTTGTGATACTTGAGTTCGTTGGGGTCGCTCCCCTCGAGCTACGCCCCGGGTGCGATGATGATACCGAGCCTGACGAGGCTGCGATGATGCGACTAGTTGATACACTAGAGTTCGCCTGAGATTGTGATAGTCCTTGAGGGACACCCTACGTAAGACCAAGTCCTGTTTGGGCGTAGTGGCAGTAGGTGAGCGCAGGCTGTTTGACTGGTCCAAAGTGGGACAGTCATTGAGATTGGGTGACATTGAGAGAGTGTTGACATAGCATGTGTTGTAGTAGAGTTTTCTCTGAGTATAGTACTTGTTGACATATTGTCAGTAGAGAGTGGATGCATACCATCATCTGTGTTCTTTCTTGTTGAGCATAGTAGATAGAGGCATGATAGCTGTAGATGTTTTTCCAGCTTATACTTTCATTATATCAGTTCCATTCTGTTATCTTATGCCTCTAGTAGACTTAGTGGGCAGACCGTGGTTCTTGGAGACGGTACCCACTGAGAACTACTGTAGGATGTAGTTCTCACACCCTCTGTCGGTGACAGGTTGCTGAGGCTTTCTTCCGTTCCTGCCCGAGCTGGCTTGACGGACCGAGGACAGGGAGTCGCGAGATAGTTCCCTACCAGCATTGTTACCTTAGAGTGAGATAGTTGTACCATCCCGGACTGTGGGAGTTGATCATGTATGGTTATTTCTAGTTTTAGCTATCTCCCCTTTGGATTTGTAGATGTTGTATAGGTTGTTTCTATTTGTATCATCTTGTATTCGGGAGATAGACTTGTATTTATGTTCAGCTTTTAGTAGTGAGATTTTATATTACAGCTTTTATTACCCGCTCTGATATCTGTATAGCTGTAGTTCTATCTTTTGCAGGTTAGACGCTTCGTCTGTACGGCAGTTTCCGTACAGATGGCGGATCTGTTAGCGAGCCCGGGTCGCAGTTTCGACCCCGGGGCGTGACAGATTAGAGTGGTATCAGAGCCTAGGTTGTAGGTCGTTGAGGACTTAGAAACCCTAGGCTATTGTGGTTGGACATTAGGATGACTACGTGAGAGTCGTGACTTTAGCGAGAGTCCTGATTGAGTTTTTACCTCTCCCAAGGAATGGGATGAGTGATTTTGCTTGTTATCCGCTCAAAGTGATTATGTTGGCTGCAGACAACATAATACTTTTGGAAGGATAACAAGTTGTAGACTCTCGCTGGATTGGGTCGTTTGGTTGTTATGTCCTGACGTTTGTATTTGTTGCAGTTATCTGCGATGCCGCCGAGACGTCGTGCACCGACGAGAGGGCGTTCGGCCTTGGATGAGGAGCCCGAGCGGCAAGGGGCTGAGCACACTGAACAGGAAGGGACAAGCAGGCGCCAGGAAGAAACAGTCAGGCGCCTGGTAGAGGCAGCCAAGCTCCAGAAAGAAAAGGTGGATCGGTTGATCAGACTGTTTGAGCAGAGGACATCTTCAGCAGCGCCCCCAGCAGCGACTTCGTCGACCCCGTCACATATCGCTCCTTTGACAGAGGCAGAGCAAAGAGAGCTCATCGACAGGCTAGCTTATATCAACCAGTTCCATCCCCCGCGATTTTCAGGGCAGAGTTCGGAGCCGTGGGATGTTGAGAAATGGATCGCGGCAATGGAGAAATTATTTGAGAACCTCTTCATCAAGGATGAGCACCAGGTACATTTGGGGGCGCACTATTTGGAAAAGGACGCCGAGATTTGGTGGCGTCGAGTCCGCCCAGTGGACCGCCAGGAGTTCAGTTGATGTCGTGGCCTGAGTTTCAGGCTTTGCTACGCGGGGCCTATTTTCCCGATAGTGCAAAGCAGAAACTAGAAGGGGATCTCCGACGATTGCAGCAGGGTGATCGACCTCTTCAGGAGTATATTCGGGAGTTCCAGAAGTTGCTGAATAGTGTACCGCATGTCGCCCCCGACGAGGCCCAGAGGGTGGATTTGTTTGAGAGAGGACTGCACCAGGATATTTATCATCTTGTACACTCGCACCGGTCACCGACTTTGGATGCGGCCATTGAGCGTGCTCGGTGGGTTTCCCGAGGCACAGCGGTTATGTCAGAGAGGGACGGAGCGCCAGGGACCAGCTCCGGGGAGAGGCATTCAGTACCGCCTGATTTTGGACAGACGAGTAGATCGAGACCCCCGAGGCCGTCACAACCCCAGTCTGAAAGCCGCAGATTTCAGAGGAGGCAGAGATCAGGAGGATCCCCACAGCCGAGGCACCAGCAGCGATATCAGGATGAGTGTGTCATTTGCGGTGGGCCACATGCAGTGCAGCAGTGTGGCTATAGGCAGGGGCGATGCTTTTCGTGTGGACAGACTGGTCATTTTCAGGCAGCATGCCCTCGAGCAGTACTTACAGTGATGCCGCTTGCAACAGCACCCCCGCTACCTCGTCCAGATGAAGTAGCTCCTCCGACTTACCGCCAGCCAGATGAGGCCACGACGTCGCGGCAGCCAGGGCGACGACCACCCACTTCAAGAGGATGATTTGGGCTACCCGTTTGGAGGGCGCCAGGATAGCAGGTCGCTTGGTACCAGATATGATACCCCCCTTCCTAGTTGTTTGAGACTGGAGTTTTTGCACCCCCTGCATGGTTTGAGTGGATGGAGTGTAGTTTTGGATTACGGCCACAGCAGGGACAGCGTCAACACCACTCTTCTTGTTTTCTTGTTTAACACCGAAACTGGCGAACGGGACGAAAAAATTTCGAAGGACTACTCCAGAAATGGAGATGATGCTGGAACCTGTTCTTGTTTGATTGGGGTGAAGGCATCGGCCCTTTGGAATTTTTGGACTTTTCGCTATTTTCGGCTGCTTTTTAAATAGAGAGTTGGGGTTGATGATGTACCTGATGTAGGTTTCTTGTGGTAGGGGGCGTGTTTTGGGTTTCGAGGACGAAACCTTTTAAAGGAGGGGAGAGTGTAGAGTACCGGGTCTTCGGATAGCGCGCCGACCTCACAAGATGGCATGGAGCAGAGAGTTGCCTTGGATAGGTTGCATTTGGGTTTATTGTTGATGCCGGGTCGATTCGGATCAACGCAGAAGCGCCAACTCGATTCGGGGTTTTTCCGGGATTTGTATGCCGGTTGAGGATGAGATTTGGAAATTACCGACTTCACAGTGGAGTGCCGGAAATTCGGGAACACTTGGAACAGGGATATATTCAGTTTACAGCGAAGTTCGGGAGGTTCCGGACTGACGCGGAGGATCAGAGGGCGAAAAGTGAGTCGGAACTGACATTTTCGGAGCCGGTTTTTCGGTTGAGCACCCCGACTCAACGAATGAGCTTTTTGAAGAGAAAAAGCTGTGGACGCGTGTATTTTCAGTTTACAGCGGGGTTCGTGTGGTTCCGGGCAGCGGCGGAGGGCCCGAAGGCAAAAAGTGAGTTGAAGAGGGCCTTTTTGGATTATTTTATTAATATAATTGATGGATTAATAATTAAGTGAGCTCCTTGTTGGGTGGCTGTGGGGTTTTGGATTAGAGGTAAGTGGGTTTTTCTTTACTTCTTAAATTAATTCCTTGCTTAGCTTAATTAAGCTTAATTGAGTTTTTGGGTTAATTAAGCTAAGTTGGTAGCTTTTGATGGAGGTAACCTCACCTTGGGTTAGCCTCACCTCCATCACCCTCCCTTTTCCTCCCTCTGTAGCTCCCACGAAGCAGGAAAAAAAAAAAGAGAAGGGAAGAAAGAGAGAAGAAGAAAGGAGAAGAGAGAAGAAGAAGAAGAAGATGAAGGAGACGAAGAGGAACAAGGTGGATTTGGAGTTTTTGCTTGTGGAGGTTAGCTTTTTGGGTTTTTTTTCTTAAGTATTTGAGCTTGAATTATTGATTGGGATTTTTGGGCTTTTAATTTGAGCTTGGATTTTTATCAAAGAGCTTTGGGAATTCTTGGATTTTGATGTTGAGCTTTGAAATTTGTTAGATTTGTTTAAAAAGCAAGAAAAGGATTCTTGTTGGAATTTTTAAGAGCAAAAAAAAATAGATTTTTGGCAAAAAATAGAGTTTTAGGGAATTTTGGAAAATTTATTTGGTGATAAAGGGTTTTTTAAATTTATTTTAATTTTCTGGGATTTTTTTTAGATTTTTTAGAATTTTTTTTAAAAAATTTTCCGCCGCCGCGGCCGCGCGCGCGGCGCTGCCAGGCCGCGCGCAGGCGCGCGCGCGGCAGGGGCCGCGCGCAGGCACCGCGGGCCGCGCGCGGGCCTGCGCGGGTGCCGCGGGCCGCGCGGGCCGCGCGCGGGCCTGCGCGGGTGCGCACCGCTGCGCGCAGCGGGCCTGCGCAGGCGCGCACCGCTGCGCGCAGCGGGCTGCGCGCGGCGGGCTGCGCGCGGGCGCGCGCAGCGCCGCTGCGCGCTGCGCGCAGCGCCGCTGGGCGCCGCGCGCAGCGCCGCAGGGGCGCCGCGCGGCGCGCTCCGGCACCGCGCGGCGGCCCCCTGCTTCGCTCGGCTGGTTCCTTGGGCCGCGCGTCCGCCGTCTTCGTCGCTCGGCGTGCCCCGGGACTTCGGCGGTGCCTCGTTTTGCGTGTCGGCCCCGTTTTTCCGTCGACGGAGGCCGGTTTCGCCGTCGGGTGCTGTTTTTCGCCGACGGAGGCCGTTTTTCCGTCGACGGAGGCCGGTTTCGCCGTCGGGTGCTGTTTTTCGCCGACGGAGGCCGTTTTTCCGTCGACGGAGGCCGGTTTCGCCGTCGACCGCTGTTTTTCGCCGCCGCGAGCTGTTTTTCGCCGTCGACCGCTGTTTTTCGCCGTCGACCGCTGTTTTCGCCGCCGCGAGCTGTTTTTCGCCGTCGACCGCTGTTTTTCGCCGTCGACCGCTGTTTTCGCCGCCGCGAGCTGTTTTTCGCCGTCGACCGCTGTTTTCGCCGCCGCAAGCTGTTTTTCGCCGTCGACCGCTGTTTTTCGCCGTCGACCGCTGTTTTCGCCGCCGCGAGCTGTTTTTCGCCGTCGACCGCTGTTTTTCGCCGTCGACCGCTGTTTTTCGCCGTCGACCGCTGTTTTCGCCGCCGCGGGCTGTTTTTCGCCGTCGACCGCTGTTTTTCGCCGTCGACCGCTGTTTTCGCCGCCGCGAGCTGTTTTTCGCCGTCGACCGCTGTTTTTCGCCGTCGACCGCTGTTTTCGCCGCCGCGAGCTGTTTTTCGCCGTCGACCGCTGTTTTTCGCCGTCGACCGCTGTTTTCGCCGCCGCGAGCTGTTTTTCGCCGTCGACCGCTGTTTTTCGCCGTCGACCGCTGTTTTCGCCGCCGCGAGCTGTTTTTCGCCGTCGACCGCTGTTTTTCGCCGTCGACCGCTGTTTTCGCCGTCGGAGTCTGTTTTTCGCCGATGAAGGCTGTTTTTCGCGCCGTGCGCTGCTTTTCGCCGATGAAGGGCTGTTTTCGCGCCGCGCGCCGTTTTTCGCTAATGAAGGCTGTTTTCATCGCCGGATGCTTGGTTTTCGACTGTTTTGACTGATTTTGCGATTTCTTCTTTCCTGGCAGTTTGCAGTGTAGTTTGGCATCTGACTGGGACGCGACCTTGTGACTCCGTTTTTGCGCGCGGGTTCCGGCATCGTACTTCGGGTTGCGTGCGGACCTCGTGGAGGCCAGGTAAGCCCGCTGAGCCCAATTGCAAGTGTCGACAAGCAATTGGGGGCGATCAGAGGTGGGTTGGTTTTCTCTCCAAGTCTACGGACTTCCTTCTAATTCTATTATGATAGGATTGCATGCTAGTTTAAGTGTTTCTTGGAACTTAACTAGCACCCCCGTCATATGTTGCATGTATTCAACCAGACCAATAGAGAACCTTAATCTGGGCTAGGTTCTATTATGCTTTAGACATTCCACACACTGCATTTCCTTCTGGACATAGGGTTCCTCGCCCGGGTAGTGGGCCGAGTGGTCAGAGTTTTGTGGGATGGGTGTTTCACTCGGGCCTGGGGGCTGAGTGGGGTCTGGTGGCTGTGTTAGGCCAGTATTGGTGGTTTGGCAACCGTTTAGAGTAAACGGTGGTCCCGGATTCCTAGTTGTTGCATCGTTTTCTCGTCACTACCACGTTGTGATCGTGGGGTACGTATGTTATCAGGACCTTGAACCCAGAATGCTTTTGAACTCTCATGATTTTGGTATACTAGTGTTTTCCTTCCGTATTCCTAAGGGTCGCCGGAGCTTGTTCTTGTTTGATTGGGCGAAGGTGTCACCCTTGGGGGTTCGGGAAACAAACTCGTTTTTCAACTGATTTTCTCAAGAACTAAAATCCATAAAAAGCTGGTTTCCTCAACTCAAGACAGTTTTCAAAAAGTGTAAATTTTATCCTCACCCCAAGGGGGTTGAGGAGAAATGATATTTTATAATAAAGGTCATCTTTTTCCTAAATTCCCTCTCCCGACTGGGGTGAGGTATCTGGGTTCTAAGGGCTGGTTTCATTCTTGGGCCGAAAACAACGGGAGGCTACACCTATAGCCTATTCTTGTTTGATTGGGGTCGTAGGTAGTAGGCTCCCGGGATTTTCGGACTCCTTGTGGTTTTGGCTGTGGAGCATCTCCAGCCATGAGTTTAGAGCATTGAGTTGTGATACTTTCCCACTTTAACCGAGAGGGGCCAAATCCCTGAACGGTAAAGGATTGAGAACTTCGATAGGCTGAGCCTAGGGTCTGTTCTTGTTTGATTGGGGCTCTAGGCACCAGTCTATCGAGATGCTTGGACCTTGCCGCGTCAGTCGGCTCTTTTCGTCTATGAGTGGGGTGTCGTTGTGGGAGCTGTTGGGAGTGACGGCGAGCCCAGCTGTGTGATACGTGTGATACCTTCCTTAGTGGGTTAGTGTTGTGAGCTTGAGTCGTTGAGAGTTCTCCGACATAGCTGTGAGAGGGTTTGGGCTTTTCCTTTTTGAGTCGAGGTTCTTTCCGACTGGGTTGTGTTTCGAGCATCGAGATACCGATCTGTTTGATCGTGGACTATAGCCTGCTGAGCCTGGCATTTCATGCCAGTTATGAGATACTTGTGATACTTGAGTTCGTTGGGGTCGCTCCCCTCGAGCTACGCCCCGGGTGCGATGATGATACCGAGCCTGACGAGGCTGCGATGATGCGACTAGTTGATACACTAGAGTTCGCCTGAGATTGTGATAGTCCTTGAGGGACACCCTACGTAAGACCAAGTCCTGTTTGGGCGTAGTGGCAGTAGGTGAGCGCAGGCTGTTTGACTGGTCCAAAGTGGGACAGTCATTGAGATTGGGTGACATTGAGAGAGTGTTGACATAGCATGTGTTGTAGTAGAGTTTTCTCTGAGTATAGTACTTGTTGACATGTTGTCAGTAGAGAGTGGATGCATACCATCATCTGTGTTCTTTCTTGTTGAGCATAGTAGATAGAGGCATGATAGCTGTAGATGTTTTTCCAGCTTATACTTTCATTATATCAGTTCCATTCTGTTATCTTATGCCTCTAGTAGACTTAGTGGGCAGACCGTGGTTCTTGGAGACGGTACCCACTGAGAACTACTGTAGGATGTAGTTCTCACACCCTCTGTCGGTGACAGGTTGCTGAGGCTTTCTTCCGTTCCTGCCCGAGCTGGCTTGACGGACCGAGGACAGGGAGTCGCGAGATAGTTCCCCTACCAGCATTGTTACCTTAGAGTGAGATAGTTGTACCATCCCGGACTGTGGGAGTTGATCATGTATGGTTATTTCTAGTTTTAGCTATCTCCCCTTTGGATTTGTAGATGTTGTATAGGTTGTTTCTATTTGTATCATCTTGTATTCGGGAGATAGACTTGTATTTATGTTCAGCTTTTAGTAGTGAGATTTTATATTACAGCTTTTATTACCCGCTCTGATATCTGTATAGCTGTAGTTCTATCTTTTGCAGGTTAGACGCTTCGTCTGTACGGCAGTTTCCGTACAGATGGCGGATCTGTTAGCGAGCCCGGGTCGCAGGTTCGACCCCGGGGCGTGACACATATATTTCAACTGAGGATCAATTAGCTGATATCTTAACAAAACCGATGGATCAAAAACGTTTTATTCACTTGCGTAAAGCAATTGGCATGCTTTCTTTGAAATGACCTTTTTGAAACCTTTGCTTAGTTTAGGTTTTGTTTTTGTTTTTGTTTTGTTCATTATCTATGTTTTGTACATAGGACATTAATTGAGCATAAATCATAATTGACTTTAATTGCATCCTTTTATGCATTTAGAAATTTATTATGCATTTGATGTCATAATATTTCAATGTTGCAATGATCATTTGCGTTAATTAAACCATTTTTTAGTGATCAAAGTCAATTTCTCTCTCAATGATCTCTTGGTATAGTCATTATCATATTTGATTGCTTAGTCGAGTATGAATTCGAGATCAATGGTTGGTTGAATACTTTATATATTAAATAATTGATAGCCAATTGAGGGGGAGTCAAAGAAATGTAAAATGCTCAAAAGATGTGGAAAGAGTTACATCCCAGTGAGGAGTGTGAAAACTACCACCACATGGAGAAAATGAAAGAAAGAAAAAGATACTCCATGAATGAAAAGCAAATTCTTGTTTTAAAAATGTTGATGAAATGCACATTGAAATACTTGACTCAGTCGTATTTCATGTGTGATGATCCGCACTCCCGCAGGAACTGTACAATATTAAACAGTGACCGTAGGTAGCGTATATGGGAAACCGAGCTTGTAGAATTGAAATTGGACATTTAATATAGACTCTGCGCGAAAATCGGAGCAAATGGAATTTTCCGGGAGCTTTCGGCAAAATTTCGGATAAGAATTTGGCGAAACGGACGTCGTATTTGGACTCAGCACGCGAAAACGGTCAAAACGGTATATTCGCTTTATTTTTTTCGGCACTCGGTACTGTTCACCGGAACAGTAACTGCCGGCCGGAATTACTGTTCCGGCCGGCGGCGGCCGCCGGCGAGCGGCGGCGGGCGGCGGCGCACGGCGGCGGGCAGCTACGCAGCGGCGGGGCAGCGGCGGAGCGCGGAGGCGCGCGGCGCGGGCAGCGCAGGCAGGCACGGGCAGCAGGCGCGGGTGCGCGGTCCACGGCTGGTCGTGCACCGGGTGCACCGAAGGTTCCAGCCGCCACGTGGCAGCTTCCCATTGGCTGGCCGGCTTCTAGAAGCTTCTGGATGGTCGACACGTGGCAGCATCCTGTAGGCCGACAAATTTCCGGAAGACCCGGAGCGCGGACCGAGCACATGGACCACGTGGCCACGTGGCAATTTCTGATTGGCCCTGCACAGGCTGTTTCCTATTTGGGCAACGCGTGGCGCGTTCTGGTTGGCCCGTTTTGGTGTTTCGTGTTCGGATCCGATCCTGTGTGAGACCCCCAGCCCATTATAAATAGGACCTCTCCCCTCCCTCATTCCCCACCTCGGTTTTCGAGCCCTTAGAGAGAGAACCAGACAAAATGCCCAATACGAAAAATCTTCCTCTCTCTCTTTTCTTTCTCTCTCTACAATCTCTGGAATTTAGGAGTTACAGATAGAGAGTTATCTGCGACGCGGCGCACTGCGACGATTTTCTTTTAGGCCCATTTCCCGTCGCAGTTCCGTCGAAAATTCACTGCGGGCTAACCGGGTGGAATTTTTGGACGATTTTTGCGGCAACGCGACCGTAAGAGGTAGGGCTTCGATTTCCGTGTTGATCATTTTGCTCCGTTTCGTACTTTTGGCACGATTCCTGAGTCCTCTTTAACCCCCCTTTTTACTGTGATGGTTTTTGGACAGCACCGACTTCTCCGATTTTTATCTTGACGTAGGAGCATCAGATCGAGGCATTTAAAGAGTCGATTTTGATCTACTCTTCGCGAGAAACGCAACCGTGATTTTTCTGGAATTTTAGGAGCTCATTTTAGAGGTGAAAAATTCCTCTTTTCTCGTGCTGTCTGAAAAACAGCAAATAATGTACTTTTTGGGGTTTGTATTTATACCGGGAGCGTTGATTTGCAGGTTTTGAGGACTGTGGACAACCAGGAGACTACCTGGGGTGTTGTTTGAGCTGCTCGAGGTGGGCGGTTGTTGCTTACCTCATTTTTGACAAGCTCACTGGGATTACTAGAAATCCCCTAAAATATGACAATTAACGAGAACAATTGGGACAAAGTAACATGATTATTGATGTGAACCATTGGGACTACTAACAGGACTACTAACAGGACTACTAACAGGACAACTAACAGGACAATTAATGAGAACCATTGGGACAAATTAATATGACAAATGACAAGGACCGCTGGGACAAACTCCCCTAAAATTTAATATAACCCCACAAATGATATGATGACTTATATTGGGACACTGTGATTGAGACAAAGGCTATGATCTCGCATGCAAATGAATTTTATTCAGTAAATTAATTGTTTTAAACCTTTGACACTATTTTACAACTTTTAAAAATAAAGACAGTTGCATGCATGCCCGGACATCAGGTAAGGCCACTATTCATTGCTACACTATCATTTTGGGATTTGAACATGTTTCATTGTTGTCCTTTGCATTCATATGTTGTTGCTCAAGTGTGAGCAGGGGTTGGGATAGTGTAGCCAAAGTTGTGCTAGATTGTGGACTTATGGGGTATTGCGGTGACCGCGGACAGTAGGCGGTTGACCAGATGTTTATCCTTGCATCAGATTGGGGTTGAGTTTGGTTTATTTATTGCATCAGTTGGGGATTGGGTTTCTATAGTGGATGGAGTTTCCCACTTCGATCATGGTTATGATCCAGTCCTGCTATATTGAGGCATGTGCTACAGAGATACTTGTGATACTGATGACAGAGATATTTTACTCGTGTGGGTCGCTCCCCTCGAGTGCCACTCCGGAGGTGTGCTTTCTCGGACCCAGCCGTGTGTGCCGGTCTGATACTTGTGTTGGGATGCGAGCCGTGTGAGCCGATCCCGCGGTTTCGAGCCGTGTGTGCAGATTCCGCTGAGCTGGGATGCGAGCCGTGCGGGCCGATCCCGCGGTTTCGAGCCTTGTGTGCAGATTCCGCTGAGCAGGCAACACCAGTTGTTACTGGTATCCAGATTGGGTTTATTTGGACAGTTACTGTTTCTGATGCATGCATATAGTTTTGACAGCATAGTAGTGGTAGTTTCCCTTATTCAGTACCTTATTTACCTTACCACTTCATCTTTTCCCATTGCCTCTAGTAGTCCTAGTGGGTGCGTCAGAGTTGAGGTTTTTACCCACTAGGGGAGGCTGCTGGTTTATCTGGTAGTTCTCACCCCCATTATTGTTTTCTGTTTCTTTCTTCTCCTTTATTTTGCAGAGTCATCTGCAGGAGCTGCTAGGCCATCGGCAGCTGATCGAGGTAAGGGGATCGCTGAATGGATAGATCTCCTGTGAGGCTGAGAGCTATTAGACAGATATTATACCCTCCACTCAGACTGTGATATTCTCCTTTTATTTTGGGTCTGGCTTCCGCCAGCTGGTTGTACTATTTTAGTGAGCTGGGAGACTATTGTATGTATTACAGCTTGTACCTTATTTCCAGTCTGAGATACTATGTGGTTCTTCTATTTCAGCTCTGTATTATGCTCTTTTATTGTTAGATTATATCTGAGCAGGTTACCAGCGCTTCGTGTACGCGGAAAATTCCGTGTGCACGGCGGATCTGTAGACGAGCCCGGGTTCCGGGGCGTGACAGATTAAGTTGGTATCAGAGCTTAGGGATAGGTCAGTTGGGACTTAGAAAACCCTAGGCTTTTGGCAGACCCTAGGATGATAGGGCGTGAGAGACGTGACATTTTGCGAAAGTCGTTGATTTATTTTGTTTGACTCTTCCAGTGGGAGAAGAGAGACCGACATACCCAAATTTCTGGTGTACAGTTATGTTGGCTGCAGACAACATAAAGTCACAGAAATAGGGGAATGTCTTTGACTTTCGCTAGATTGGGTCGTGTGGGGTTCTGTTTTCCTGATTTGTGGCTTCTGGTGACAGTATGTCGCCCCTTCGTCGTATTTCCGCCGGGGGTATTCCCACTCCTTCTGAGGAGCCCGAGCAGGCAGTATCTGCCGAACTGGGAGAACTGCGGGCCTTGGTGACCCAGTTGGTGGCGAGGAGCTTTCGACAGGACCAGTGTTTGGAGCAGCTGTTGGCGCAGAGGAGTGATCTGGCAGTCAGGGAGAGGGCCAGGGCTCCTGAGCGGCGTTTTGAGAGAAAACGCCCAGCCCCGGATGTTGATAGACAGGCCAGTTCTCGGAGACGGCCACAGCTTCGCGACAGAGACAGATGTATATTCTGTGAAGGACCTCATTTTTCGCACACCTGTGACTTGAGGTGGGGTCGATGCTTTCGTTGTGGACAGCCTGGGCACCTACGAGTTACGTGTCCTTCAAGGATAACTGTGACACCTACTTCGGCGTTTGTTCCTACCACTTCCCAGCTACGACCGGGAGCTTCACCGACAGACCTCCAAGGAGATCAAGTTTCAATCCCCCGCCCTTCTGGAGAGAGGCAGCCGTTGTCAAGCAGTCAGGATGACTTAGCACTGGCGGAGGATTCTATTGTAGCTGACCGAGAGGAAGCAGGTATGATTTACTTTCTGGCATAAGGACTCGTACCTCGTTTATATAGGGGCATCTCTTTTATTTGTAGAGAACGTGCATCATTGCATAGGGTTAGAAATAGGATCTCACCTTGTGCACGGAAGGTGTAGATTCCCGATTAAACTCTGCACATGGAGAAGTGCTGTTAGCCCCGCCCGATTTAGATCGAGTCCTGGATTATGCCAGTAGACCTGTTGGTCCTGAGACAACTGAAGGACTTCGATGTAGTCCTCGGGATGGACTGGCTGGCTCGGTATTTTGCGACTATTGATTGTGCCGCAAGGACCGTCACTTTTAGAGAGACAGACCAGAAAATACTAGTATACCGGGGATGTTAGAGTGCTTTCTTTGCCTCTATGGTTTCGACTTCCCGAGCGAGGCAGATGATCCGTCGAGGATGTGTAGCCTTTTTAGCTAGTGTTGTTGAGGGGCCTACGGCGGCGCCGGGACTCGGGGATATCCCTATTGCCCGCGAGTTCCCGGATGCTTTCCCACCTGAGCTAACTAGCATGCCGCCAGATAGGGAAATCGAGTTCGTGATTGACGTAGTTCCCGGAACTGCGCCAATCTCAAAGGCTCCTTACCGGATGGCACCGGCTGAGCTGTGAGAGCTTAAGGCGCAACTCCAGGATTTGATGAATAAGGGTTTTATTAGACCGAGTATGTCGCCTTGGGGAGCGCCGGTGCTATTCGTGAAGAAGAAGGATGGGTCACTTCGACTATGTGTGGACTATAGAGAATTAAATAAAGTGACCATCAAGAACAAGTACCCTTTGCCGCGCAATGACGATCTTTTCGATCAGCTGCAAGGGTCTTGTGTCTTTCTAAGATAGATTTACTGTCCGGTTACCACCAGTTGAAGGTGAAGGCCGAAGATATCCCGAAGACGGCATTTAGGTCCCGGTACGGGCATTATGAGTTACAGTTATGCCTTTTTGGACTGACTAATGCCCCTGCCGCATTCATGGATTTAATGAACCGGATTTTTCGACCATACTTGGATCGATTCATAGTAGTGTTCATTGATGATATCTTGATTTACTCCCGAAGTGATATTGAGCATGAGGAGCACTTAAGGGTCGTGCTGCAACTTCTGCGAGAGAAGAAGTTGTATGCCAAACTGGCAAAGTGCGAGTTTTGGCTTCGGGAAGTAGTCTTCTTGGGCCATGTGATTTCCGCCGCAGGTGTGGCGGTGGACCCGGCAAAGATTGAGGCAGTCCGTGATTGGCCCCGACCGACGACGGTTCCTGAGGTACGTAGCTTTATGGGATTAGCTGGGTATTACCGTCGGTTTGTGGAAGGCTTTGCGAAGCTCTCCACACCCCTCACTCGACGCGTAAGGGAGTGAAGTTTATCTGGAGTGAGGACTGTTAAAGGATTTTGATGTAGATATTCTCTACCACCCAGGCAAGGCTAATGTGGTCGCTGACGCCTTGAGTAGGAGGGCGGTGCAAAGTTTGTCTATGTTGATCACAGACCAGGCACCGCTATTAGAGGAGTGAGACAACTCGAGTTAGAGATTGTGTCCCCTGGGGTCACTGCTAGACTGACATCTTTAGTCTTGCAGCCCACTCTGCTGGACCGGATCAGGGAGAAATAGAGTGAGGACCCCCCCACTTGATCAGGACTAGAAATCAGACTTTGCGGTGGATACCTCAGGAGTACTTAGGTACAGGAACCGAGCATGTGTGCAAGTAGATGCGGGATCAGAGAGCAGATATTGCGAGAGGCCCATTATACACCTTATACCCTACATCCTGGTGGGACTAAGATGTATAAGGACCTCAAGGCACACTTTTGGTGGAATGGCATATCGGGAGATTTGTGGCTCAGTGTTTAACTTGCCAACAAGTGAAGGCTGTGCATCGAGTGCCAGCCGGCAAGTTACAGAGTCTCCCAAATTCCCCAGTGGAAGTGGGACCACATTACAATGGATTTTGTGGTCGGACTACCGAGGGCACAGGGAGGAGCTGATGCTATCTAGGTAGTTGTAGATCGACTTACCAAGTCGGCGCATTTTCTGCCCATGCAGACTACGTGGCCACTTGAGCGACTAGCCCAGCTTTATTTAAATGAGATAGTGAGATTACATGGAGTACCAGCCTCCATTGTATCGGATAGAGACCCGAGGTTTGTTTCGCATTTCTGGAAAAGTTTGCAAACAGCCTTGGGGACTGAACTCAAGTTCAGTACAGCTTTTCATCCGCAGACTGATGGGCAGTCTGAGCGGACGATACAAACCCTGGAGGACATGTTGAGGGCATGTGTCCTGGATTTCGGCGGAGGGTGGATTCGATATCTATCTTTGGCTGAATTTGCGTACAACAATAGCTTTCAAGCGAGCATTCAGATGGCTCCATTTGAAGCGTTGTATGGACGCAAGTGTCGATCACCACTTTATTGGAGTGATGTGGGCGAGAGGCGGACCTTGGGACCAGATGTGTTGTTAGAGGCAGAAGAGAAGGTCCGAGTGATTCAGAAGCATCTTCAGACCGCCCAAAGCCGACAAAGGAGCTATGCCGATGTTCGGCGACGAGACTTAGAATTTCAAGTTGGAGATCATGTATTCCTAAAAGTCTCGCCGTCTAAAGGAATCAGGAGATTCGGCATTCGTGGGAAACTTAGCCCCCGATATATTGGACCCTTTGAGGTATGAAGAGTGCCCACTACGAATTCTGGATCGAGAGGTGAGGGAATTGCGCAGTCGGGCCATTCCCTATGTAAAAATCCACTGGAGCAATCATGACGAGCGCGAGGCTACATGGGAGCTCGAGTCGGAGATAAAGGATGCTCACCCCTACTTATTTGAGACATTGGACTGAGGATTGTTGTTGAGTCTCGTTTCGAGGACGAAACTCTTTTTAGTGGGGGAGGATGTGATGATCCGCACTCCCGCAGGAACTGTACAATATTAAACAGTGACCGTAGGTAGCGTATATGGGAAACCGAGCTTGTAGAATTGAAATTGGACATTTAATATAGACTCTGCGCGAAAATCGGAGCAAATGGAATTTTCCGGGAGCTTTCGGCAAAATTTCGGATAAGAATTTGGCGAAACGGACGTCGTATTTGGACTCAGCACGCGAAAACGGTCAAAACGGTATATTCGCTTTATTTTTTTCGGCACTCGGTACTGTTCACCGGAACAGTAACTGCCGGCCGGAATTACTGTTCCGGCCGGCGGCGGCCGCCGGCGAGCGGCGGCGGGCGGCGGCGCACGGCGGCGGGCAGCTGCGCAGCGGCGGGGCAGCGGCGGAGCGCGGAGGCGCGCGGCGCGGGCAGCGCGGGCAGGCGCGGGCAGCAGGCGCGGGTGCGCGGTCCACGGCTGGCGTGCACCGGGTGCACCGAAGGTTCCAGCTGCCACGTGGCAGCTTCCCATTGGCTGGCCGGCTTCTAGAAGCTTCTGGATAGTGACACGTGGCAGCATCCTGTAGGCCGACAAATTTCCGGAAGACCCGGAGCGCGGACCGAGCACATGGACCACGTGGCCACGTGGCAATTTCTGATTGGCCCTGCACAGGCTGTTTCCTGTTTGGGCAACACGTGGCGCGTTCTGGTTGGCCCGTTTTGGTGTTTCGTGTTCGGATCCGATCCTGTGTGAGACCCCCAGCCCATTATAAATAGGACCTCTCCCCCCCTCATTCCACCTCAGTTTTCGAGCCCTTAGAGAGAGAACCAGACAAAATGCCCAATACAAAAAATCTTCCTCTCTCTCTTCTCTTTCTCTCTCTACAATCTCTGGAATTTAGGAGTTACAGATAGAGAGTTATCTGCGACGCGGCGCACTGCGACGATTTTCTTTTAGGCCCATTTCCCGTCGCAGTTCCGTCGAAAATTCACTGCGGGCTAACCGGGTGGAATTTTTGGACGATTTTTGCGGCAGCGCGATCGTAAGAGGTAGGACTTCGATTTCCGTGTTGATCATTTTGCTCCGTTTCGTACTTTTGGCACGATTCCCGAATCCTCTTTAACCCCCCTTTTTACTGTGATGGTTTTTGGACAGCACCGACTTCTCCGATTTTTATCTTGACGTAGGAGCGTCAGATCGAGGCGTTTAAAGAGTCGATTTTGATCTACTCTTCGCGAGAAACGCAACCGTGATTTTTCTGGGATTTTAGGAGCTCATTTTAGAGGTGAAAAATTCCTCTTTTCTCGTGCTGTCTGAAAAACAGCAAATAATGTACTTTTTGGGGTTTGTATTTATACCGGGAGCGTTGATTTGCAGGTTTTGAGGACTGTGGACAACCAGGAGACTACCTGGGGTGTTGTTTGAGCTGCTCGAGGTGGGCGGTTGTTGCTTACCTCATTTTTGACAAGCTCACTGGGATTACTAGAAATCCCCTAAAATATGACAATTAACGAGAACAATTGGGACAAAGTAACATGATTATTGATGAGAACCATTGGGACTACTAACAGGACTACTAACAGGACTACTAACAGGACAACTAACAGGACAATTAATGAGAACCATTGGGACAAATTAATATGACAAATGACAAGGACCGCTGGGACAAACTCCCCTAAAATTTAATATAACCCCACAAATGATATGATGACTTATATTGGGACACTGTGATTGAGACAAAGGCTATGATCTCGCATGCAAATGAATTTTATTCAGTAAATCAATTGTTTTAAACCTTTGACACTATTTTACAACTTTTAAAAATAAAGACAGTTGCATGCATGCCCGGACATCAGGTAAGGCCACTATTCATTGCTACACTATCATTTTGGGATTTGAACATGTTTCATTGTTGTCCTTTGCATTCATATGTTGTTGCTCAAGTGTGAGCAGGGGTTGGGATAGTGTAGCCAAAGTTGTGCTAGATTGTGGACTTGTGGGGTATTGCGGTGACCGCGGACAGTAGGCGGTTGACCAGATGTTTATCCTTGCATCAGATTGGGGTTGAGTTTGGTTTATTTATTGCATCAGTTGGGGATTGGGTTTCTATAGTGGATGGAGTTTCCCACTTTGATCATGGTTATGATCCAGTCCTGCTATATTGAGGCATGTGCTACAGAGATACTTGTGATACTGATGACAGAGATATTTTACTCGTGTGGGTCGCTCCCCTCGAGTGCCACTCCGGAGGTGTGCTTTCTCGGACCCAGCCGTGTGTGCCGGTCTGATACTTGTGTTGGGATGCGAGCCGTGTGAGCCGATCCCGCGGTTCGAGCCGTGTGTGCAGATTCCGCTGAGCTGGGATGCGAGCCGTGCGGGCCGATCCCGCGGTTTCGAGCCTTGTGTGCAGATTCCGCTGAGCAGGCAACACCAGTTGTTACTGGTATCCAGATTGGGTTTATTTGGACAGTTACTGTTTCTGATGCATGCATATAGTTTTGACAGCATAGTAGTGGTAGTTTCCCTTATTCAGTACCTTATTTACCTTACCACTTCATCTTTTCCCATTGCCTCTAGTAGTCCTAGTGGGTGCGTCAGAGTTGAGGTTTTTACCCACTAGGGGAGGCTGCTGGTTTATCTGGTAGTTCTCACCCCCATTGTTGTTTTCTGTTTCTTTCTTCTCCTTTATTTTGCAGAGTCATCTGCAGGAGCTGCTAGGCCATCGGCAGCTGATCGAGGTAAGGGGATCGCTGAATGGATAGATCTCCTGTGAGGCTGAGAGCTATTAGACAGATATTATACCCTCCACTCAGACTGTGATATTCTCCTTTTATTTTGGGTCTGGCTTCCGCCAGCTGGTTGTACTATTTTAGTGAGCTGGGAGACTATTGTATGTATTACAGCTTGTACCTTATTTCCAGTCTGAGATACTATGTGGTTCTTCTATTTCAGCTCTGTATTATGCTCTTTTATTGTTAGATTATATCTGAGCAGGTTACCAGCGCTTCGTGTACGCGGAAAATTCCGTGTGCACGGCGGATCTGTAGACGAGCCCGGGTTCCGGGGCGTGACATCATGGTTGGTATAAGGTGGGATTTTTAAAAAAGATGCTCAAAGAGCCACTCCTTCAACAGATTGTCTAGATATATTATCTAACTTATCTGGGATTTCAAACATCTATTGATCTTGGTATTTCATTTTCTTTACCAAAATTGATGATTTGATAAAGGCATTACACATAAGATCAGGATAGATGTAATTGAAGTTGTTCAACTTTAAATGTTTTAACTTTCGTAAATTTTCGTTTCATTTTTGGATATTTGTGATAGATTTTGCATAATCTATTTCTTGTTGTATGAAACGATGTCCTTTGTTTAAAGTTGACATGGTAAAGTGCTTACATACTTTTTCTGGATTTTATGGAATTTTTCTGAATTTTTCTGCAGAAAAAGTTGAAGCCGATCCGGATCGTGGTAAGTGATCCGGATCCCGAACGCAGGATTCTTCCTGCGGGTAGCCAATCCGGATCGCAATCACGATACGATCCGGATCACGGCTAGGGTTTTTATAAGAACAAAGAGGATTTGAATTCTTTTACCCTAATCTTTTGTTCTTAAGTCTCTAGAGCTTCTCTCTCTAGATTTCTTGCGTTTTGGAGCCTCCAAACTCAAAGTTCTTCGATTACAAGTAAGTTTTAATGATCAAAATCTCGGATTTTCACTGTTTTTGCTTGTTTTCTCAAAACGTGGATGGAAAGCATGAATCTTTTTCGTTTTTGAGTTGTTTTTGATCAAATTTCTTTTGAAATAAGAACTTAGGGTTAATTAGTTTTGCTTTTATGCTGGGTTTTCTCTAGATAAACGAATTTTTGGGCTTCGATTTCTGAAATTTCTGTTTTAGGGCATAAAAGAGGAATTTTCGAAAATCTTGAAATTGATCTATTTTTAAAATTCTTTTTGGAAAACTAATTTGATTCTTGGCTTCTCTACATGATTATGATTGTCTAGGTACAATTTTTCAAATTTTTCAAAATTGACGATTTTTCATGTGTTCTTGAGTTGATTCTTCACAGGACATCCTTTAAAACTCAAAGCACTGTCAGCAATGGTGATCACCTGGATCATTTTCTTACTTGCTGCCATGGTCCATGTGAAGGATACTGCCAAGCCAAAAAGGGCCAAGAGAACCAAGCGAGCTGACAATGATTCCGACACGAATTCGGAAACAGACTCGATTGACTGGGATAATCTAGAGATTGAGGGAGATGTGTCTATTGTATCCAAAGGGAAAGGACCTGCAGAAGCCTCAAAGACGACAAAGGACCCTCCCACTGCAGCTGAAAAAGGAAAAGCCCCAATGGAACCAAGTCAAATCAGAACAAGAACAAAGACTGGCACAAGAAAAAGAGTCAGCACTCAGGGAATTTCAATTAACGAACCAATTGCTAGCCAGCCTCCACCACAGGACTTTATTAGCTCCACGAGAATCAAGGATTTTGAGAAAAGAGAATGCATTGGTGAGAGACATGTCAATGTCAAACCAATGATGGAACGCTCTGCAGCCTTTGGGAGTTTATTTAATCAAGTTGGTCTCGGTCCAATTTGCAACTTTCCTGAAAACACTGGGTATTGTCCACATTCGGTTCGAATGTTTTATCAGAATGCTGCAAGTCTAATTGATCATGATGACGGACGTCGAGAATTTCATACAGTGGTTAAAGGTATCAAAATCAAAGTCACTCCCCAACTGATTGGAGAGGTACTCAATATGAAAGCCAGATCTGATGGAATCAGTTACCTAAAAACTCAAAGCTTCAATCCGAACTCCTGGAGAGTTGTAGTCAATGGAATTTGTCTTCCGGATACTCTGTCTGCCGGAAATTCTGTTTTCTCCAAGGAACTTAAGAAAGAGTACAAGTACATAAACTTCATTGTCTGCTACAACATTCTTCCCAATATGAACACGAAAGTCCTTCGATGGGATAGAATGCTCTTTCTCTATCTTCTTGGCAACCCGACCATTTTGATGGGAGCAAACATGAACATTCCTTATCTTATTTGGTCAAGGATGTCGCGATATGTGGAACACTCTCACCCTACAGAGAAACTACCCTATCCAATGATCATCATGCGCATCCTTAAGAAGTTTAATGTGGATACAAGCGCGAGCTCTTACATGTACAGTTTGGGGACGATCAATGAAACAACGATAGTAAAGTCTCTATCGACTAAACAAGATGATCCTCCTTCTCCTCCAATCCGACGAGCTCGACAACCAGCAACTACTGCTACAGCTCCTGTTCCACCAGCACAACAAGCGCCTCCATCAACCTCTGAAGATGATGCTTCAGTTAATTCAATTTTTAAGGAACAACAACGACTTTCAAATGAACAAGAACGCATGTCGGGTGAGTTCACTGAAATGAGAGGTGAACTTCATGTTCTAAAAAATGAGTTGGAAATCCTCACAGCTTCACAGATCACTTTGAATAAGTCAGTCTCATCGGTGAAGAAACTAGTGAAGAAGATGTTTGCTAAAATGGGATGCACAACATCTGATGACTCCGACACTCAGGAGTAGATCTTTGTTTTCACTTGTGTTTGTTCTAACTTTGCAGGATTTTCACTTTGACTTTTGCTTTTTGCAGGATTTTCATTTTTTGTTTATCTTTTTAACTCCCTTTGTTTTGGCTTTGGTTTGTGACAAAAAGGGGGAGAGAGTTTGAGAGAACTTTGAACAATGATACAATGATGAATGTTGTGACTATGTGTGAACATTAAGGTAAGTATGACTCCAACTTCAACTTTGGTGTTTATCTTGTGATTTGTTACATGTCTCTACTAACTATTCGACTAACTATTTGGGCATGTAATATGACTAACAAGTTGATGTTGGACTAACATTTTGACATTTGGTTTTGAATGCTTAGAAGATATGTTGGTTTTAACTATGATTCTCTTACATATCTGAATTTTTCAAATGTCATGATGAGAATAAACTCTATCTCTGTATTTGGTTTTGCATGATTCAATTCTTGAGGTATCTAACGATTTCTTTTGTCAAGAATGATTTCTTTGTGCAGAGATTACAGATGTATTACAGATGTCTAAGTCTAGAGTCTGTCTTAGGAGTTTATCTCATGTTTTTAATTTTTGGATCTCCATTGTAAATTTTTGTTGTATGGTGATAGCAACAAAAATATCTTTTTGAATTTTTTTTTGTGGATTTGTGTTTTGTCACGAAACCGCCAAAGGGGGAGATTGTTACGGAATTTGAGTTGGCGTATTTCGTGAATGTATTAAGTCTTGAAGATTGAAGATGAAGAAACTTTGGATCATATACCTCAATCTCAAGAAAGAAGAATTCAAAAGGATCAGGTACGTTTAACTAAAGATTTTGGTGATCCGAATACTTCTTATAGTGTAGAAACACCTGGAAGAATGTTTTATTGCATAAACATCAAAAACTGGACATGGGACATGTTCAGGATCCGGATCGTGCTTGGCAATCCGGATCCCGAAGGGTGTTGGTTCATACACTGGTTCAATCCGGATCGCAGCCTCCTCTGATCCGGATCCCGAACACTGGTTTTACCTGTGTGCTTCCTCGATCCGGATCAGGACTTGCAATCCGGATCCCGAACATTGATGTTCTGGTAAAACTGTATGAACGATCCGGATCGGACTTTGTGATCCGGATCCCGAACCCTTGTTTTTCTGGAATCGTCTTTCTTGCTTCGCGATCCGGATCGCAGTAATTCCGATCCGGATCGCCGTCCGTAAAATTCCAGAAAAGGCAGTTTTTGATCCTTATCTTCTTCCAATGGTTTCTAACCTATAAATAGACCCTATGGTCATTTTTCTAGGGCAATCCAAATAGAGCCGTCATTATCAAATATCATTTTATACGGCCTTAGATCCACATATAGAGAAGAAAGGAAATCAATAGATTCATTCTATGTTTCTTCATCTATATTGATTGATTTGATTCTAGGTTTTCCATACTCAGATTTTGAGTAGAATCAAATCAATGAATACTTAGATGGTATTTCCGATCTATCCTTGATCTAAGTATTCGGCGGATCATCACCACCCAAACAAACAACGATTTACCCAAATCGGCGCGTGGACTCGCGTGGCCTTGTGGATTCAAGGTGCTACCGCTCTCGTGGATTCGGAGCGAGGTACGTTCGTGGATTCGAAGCGTACTACTGGGTGAAGACCGTGGATTCGGTTGGACGTCGTGGACTCGACGTTGGACGCTGTGGATTCAGCGTTGGGCGCAGATCGTGGATTCGAGAAGCGTCGTGGAGCGAGCGGGAAGATCTACTAGGAGCGTATGGTAAAAGGTTGAGTCGTCTGTGAGTACGTTATATCACCTTGTACGTGTGTTAATTCTAGTGGATTTCGCCGTGTTATCGGTCCCGTGGTTTTTTACTCCGGTTTGGAGTTTTTCCACGTAAAAATCTTGCGTGTTCATTTATTTTTCCGCATTGGGTTTTATAGCGCAAAGATTTTTGAGTGTTTATTGTTTACACCTATTCACCCCCCTCTAGGTGTTTTTTCCCCTATTTAGATCCAATTACGTATAACCCAACAATAAGTATGTTAGTCATCAAACAACTTGTTAGTAATATTACATGCCCAAATAGTTAGTCGAATAGTTAGTCGAGGCATGCATTAATTCACAATACAAAGCAAAGTTGTTGTCATACTTACCTTCCAAGTTTACAAACATGTCCAAATGTTCATATCTCTCTCTCCCCCTTTTTGTCACTGAAGTTAGCCAAAATTTACAAAAATTAAAGAGAGTGAAAAGTTCAAAAAAAAAAGTAAGAACTAAAACTTAAAAACCTGCAAAACAAAAAGATAATTAGTCTAATAGAACAACCCAAGATAAGATCAGTCGGAATCTTCGGAGCTGCTGCAACCAAGCTTTTGAAAAATCTTCTTTACTACCTTGGCCAGAGATTTGTGCTTTCTCTTTAATTCTCCGATGTCTGAAGTCATTTTTACAAATTCATTTGACATTCGTTCTTGCTCCGATGATAGACGTTGTTGTTCTTTATATATTGACGTTACAGAGGCATCATCCTCTGAAGTTGACGTTGCTGCTGCTGCTAGTTGTGCTGAAGGTGCTGCTGGTGCTGCTGGTCTCTTTCTGCGAGGAGGCGTGGGAGGCTCATCCTGTCTCATGGAGAGGGACTTCACAATTGTTGTATCATTAATAGTTCCCAAACTATGCATGTATGCGGTCGAGCTTGTGTCGATCTTAAACTTTCTGAAGATGCGCATAATAATCATTGGGAACGGAAGTCGCTCTATAGGATGAGCACTTTCAACATATCGCGCCATCCTAGACCAAATGAGGTAAGGAATGTTGTAGTTTGATCCCAAGGATGCTGTAGGGTGTCCAAGAAAATACAAAAATAGCATCCTATCCCAGCGAATAACTTTAGTTTGCATGTTCGGCATGATGTTGTAGCGAACAATAAAGTTCAGATATCGGTACTCAGGTCAAAGTTCTTTCGAAAGAATTGAATTCCCTGCCGACTGAGTATCTGGGAGACAAATCCCATCAACAACCACTCTCCAGGTTGTGTTGGTAAAAACATGACCTTTGAGGTAATGAGTCCCATCTACCCGGGCCTTCATTCCCAACACCTCTCCGATCAATTGAGGTGTGATCCTCAGCTTGACATTTCGAACGGTTGTTTGAAATTCTCTGGGTCCGTCCTCAAGATCCACCAATCTTGATGCATTTAGATAGAATATCCTCACCATGTGAAGACAATAGCCAGAAGTCTCCGGGAAATTGCAGATGGGTGCAAGTCCCGCTTGTTCAAATAGAGTGCCAAACAGGGCAGAACGCTCCTTAAGAGCTTTGACATTCACATGCCTCTCCCCGATGCATTCTCTTTTTTCAAAGTCCTTTATCCTCTCGGAGCTTATGTGCACAAATTCCTGTGGAGGGGGCTCGCTTGCAAGTGGATCTTTGATTGAAATTCCTCGAGTACTACCCCTCTTCCGAGCAACGCTCTTTCATTTCATTGGAGCCGTAGTTGGTTCCATTGGAGCTTTCCCTTTGTCGGCAGCAGTAGGCGCTGTCTTTGCCTTTGTTGTAGCTGCAGGGGCTTTCCCCTTTGATGCAGTCGATGCAGCATGTGCTGCGCCTTCTTTCATAAGCTCGTCCCAATCTACAGATTCCGTCTCGGATTCTGTCTCTGAGTCGTCCACAGGGACATACTCCTCTTTTTCTTGAGTTTTCTTTGCTCTTTTGAGCTTGTTTGTTGCTCGTGTCCCTACCAAAGCTGTAGTGATTCGGCTTTTACGGCTAATTGTGACTCACATGTTAATTATTTATGCTCTTAAGTGAATAAAATTATTTAACGTTTGAAACTCGGTCGGTATGTGGTGCGGGTATTTTTTCGTCGAAGGGCTCGGAAAACGAAGACCGATGGTGCGATCGGATCGGGAATCCGATGTACGGATCTCCCGGAATGGGGTTTCTAAGATCGCGATGACTTAAGGCGTGCATCGAAATCCACGTAAAATATCCGGCATGCTTTTTGGGGAATTTGGATATTCCGTGTGATTAATTAATTAAGGAATTAATTAATCGGTTACGTGAAATTAAATTTGGGGTTGGGTTTTTATTTCCTATGATTAATTAATTTGGAAAAATTAATTAATCGGCGACTAGGATTTAAAAGGGGTTGAATTAATACGTACAAAAAAAAAAAAAAAAAGAGAAACCCTAGATGAAAAGAAAGAACGCGAAAGAGAAAGAAAAGAATAAAAAGACGGAACCCTAGCCGAAGGAAAGAAAGGAGAAAAGGAAGGAAACGAAGGAGTCCGATCACCCCGAACAACGAGCCGAAGACAAGAGCGCGATCGGACGACTTCCCCGTGGATTAATCCAGTGAGTGAATCCTCGTTGTGGTTTTTCGGGATCTTCTTTTACGTTTTTGTTTAGGGTTTCGGTCGTCTCTGTCACGCCCCGAGTCCGCCAATTTGTACGGTTCGGGCACGCCAACAGACCCGCCAATCAGGTAAAACCTTTTTCTACCTGAAAGGAACGGTAACATCCATAATAACACAACAAGTGTATGCGGAAGCTCAATATCAGAGTACTAAAAATCACTACAAATTTAAATTTTTGCAACAACTAAAGCAGAAATGGAAGCATGCAAGAGTGAACCATAACTTAAATTTACTACACTTTACATCTCTGAACTTGCAAATAAATTTATTACAATTCCGTTACATAAATTCCTCACCATACAATGTTCACTCAAGAAATATATAAAAGGGATACCTCTGCTAGACCCTCTAGGTCTCTATGCTGCTGGGCCCTTGCCCCTGTCGTATGCCTCGCCGTCTGCATCTGAACCGTCACGATCGCTGCATCCACACCCGAACCTGTGGGGGGGTCACCCAAGGGGTGTGAGAACTCCGACAGAGTTCCCAGTGGGTTCAACCACCGAGAAAAAGTGTCCTACACCACTTGGTCCAATGGAAGCAATAACAATAGAGTGCTAGGAAACTAAAATCCTCAACATCAAAATGCTGCTATGCAATATAATATATCACTGCACTATACTATCTGTGTCTAATCATCAACCATCACTACTCTGTCTAGCCACACTAGGCTGCTAAGCACCAACTCGGCCACTATGCCGCTGTATACAGAGTCAAACTATCCCGGCCACCTTGGCCACTCTAATTTCTCTTTATTCTTTAAATTCTGGTGCTTTAGTTCAAGTTAACCCTCAGAAATTCTTATCCAACGGGCCCCAGCCCGGTAGTCCTGCTACCATAAGATAAGATTTCTAAGGTTGCCGATAGCACCCGCAAGTGCTACCCCGCCCAACGGGGAACTTGTCCTACGGGTCACTGCCCGGGAGAGGGACACTGCCCTTGGCTCCGACAAGGCTACTTTTTACCCCCGAAGGTACGCTCGTTTTATCTTTATGTTTTCTTTCTTTTCTTTTCTTTTTCTTTCTCTTTTTACTTTAGTTCTTAGCCTCTTTGCCTTTGAACACTTGCTTTTCTTTCTTATTCGAGCTTATAGCTCCCTCTTTGCCGCTAGCAAATCTCTTTATCTTTCCCTTGAGCATTTAGCTCTTTGCTTTCACTTTAAGCCTTACGGAAGTAGCTCGTCCGACGGGTCACTGCCCAGGGAGTCCTGCTCCACCTGACGAGTCTCAAATTCGAAGGCGCCATTTACATTCTCTTTATGCTTTTTAGCCACTTTTAGCTTGCTTTTAACTTTGCCTTTTTACAACAATTTATCTCTTATCCTAGGTCTTGCCATCAGGATAATTAGAGAGTCTCCTGGACTCTTAAACATTTCACCTTTATTTCTTTAACTCAAATTGAAGTTAAAGTTATTATCCATTTGCCCATACACCCTATGACCCACTCTAGGGTTATATTATTTAGCTCTTTGACTTTGTGATTACACAAACTTTTCCTTAGAGTTTGACTCTAAGTTGATCACTTTGCTATCAGTTTAATTCTTTAACTTTGTGGCCACATACTCTTTTCTTTGCCGAACTTGGAGTTACATTATCTCTATTTACCTGTTGCACTTTGCATTTAGAGTTATCTTGACTCTAATCCATTTTCTGTGAGTATAAACTCCACTAATTCACCTTAGGTTCTCTTACCTAAGTTTCGTATCATGTTTAACCTAGAGTTCCTTGACTCTATGTTAACTAGTCTATTCTCGACCCACTAACTTACCTTAGGTTTCCTTTACCTAAGTCTTATATCATGCTCATCCTAGAGTCCTTGACTCTATGTTGATCACTCTATCCAATGTCCTTAGGTTATCTCCTAAGATAATGCCACTCATTAAATCCTAGGATACACTCCTAAGTTTGATGCCACTCATTAACCCTGAGTCTAGGTTTTCTCCTAGTCTTACTACCAGCATGTCCTTTTCCTTATGCTTTCACATGATTCCTAGGGCTATACCCTAACATGCTCACCAATAACAAATAATTGATTCCCCTTTTTACGCATGCAATTATTTCCATTTCAGTCATCAATAAAGTTTAACATCTACGCAGGCAATCATTATCCATATTTAGCAATTCAGAAAAATTCACTTTTCTATCTGCATCCTTCTACACATGCAAAATTCAATCATAATTACCCAACGCCTCTAACAGGCTACTATCATGCTTCAAGATCAAAAGCAGAGGAAAAAGTGGAGAAGTCACCCATTTTCGGTAGAATCCCCCACCTCGGTGTATTCTTTTGGTCCTTGGAAGAGACAATTTCAACTCCTTGAATCCATGAGACTTCCCTACATTGTAAGGAAAGCAAAAGATAAAGCAATTGCTTTTACGTGACTCACTAAAATTCATAAGGCGGTAAAACTAACCCCTTTTTGACAACTTAAAGGGAAAAATCACTATTTGGTCATTTTCCCCCACCAAAAGGCTAATTTTTGACTGGTTCGTAGAAATGAGAGGAGAATAATCCTCCCATGGCATGTTGCCAAAAAGAAACTTGCTCAACTCGATTCGGGGTCAAAATGCTCTCAAAAATTTGAGAAAAGCTCAATTTTTGAGAAGAGAATAATATTTGGTCATTTTCCCCCACCAAAAGGCTAATTTTTGATCGGCTCATAAAAATGAGAGGAGAATAGTCATCCCATGGCATATCGCCAAAAAGAAACTTGCTCAACTCAATTCGGGGTCAAAACGCTCTAAAAAATTCGAGAAAAGCTCAATTTGAGCAATTCTCCCAATAACCGATTTTGTATATTGGCAAAATCAAGAATTCACATCCAAAAATTGGAGAGA
This sequence comes from Tillandsia fasciculata, assembly GCA_029168755.2. Lineage (NCBI taxonomy): Eukaryota > Viridiplantae > Streptophyta > Magnoliopsida > Poales > Bromeliaceae > Tillandsia > Tillandsia fasciculata. The sequence continues at coordinate 377,972 of JAQOTM010000106.1, forward strand.
ACTCAATTTGAGAAATTCCCCCAATTAATGATTTTTGCTCATTGGCAAAACGAAGAAATTTTCATCATTTCCTTATTCTTCAAAAATTTGAGAGAAGTTCACATTGAGCAAAATTCCCATCAATCATTGATTTTGCTCCTCGAAGAAAAGAAAAGAAGAAAATTAAATTCTTCTTTTCTTCTTTTTTCTTTTCTTTCTTCTTTTTTTTTTTCTTTTCTTCCTCCTTTTCTTCTTTCTTTTTTTTTTTTTTGTAAGGACTGCTGCCAGCAGTCCTGCTGCTGGCAGCAGCAAGCTACGGGCAGCTTGCAGCTGGCTGCAGCAGCCAGCAGCCAGCAGGCTGCTGCTGCCTTGTGCAGCAGCAGCAGGACCAGCAGCTGCCCCCAAGGCAGCTGCTCAAGCAGCTGCCAGGGCAGCTGCACAATGCAGTTGCGCAAGCAGCTGCTGCTGCTCACAGCAGCAGCAGCAGCAGCAGGTGCAGCAAGGCTTGCTGCTGCTCGCAGCAGCTGCAGCTAGTGCAAGCTGCTGCTGGCAGCAGCAAGGCTGCAGCCTCCCTTCTCCTTTTTTTTTTTTTTGTTTTTTCTTCTTGTTCCTGCGCAAGAAGGAGGAGAAAGAGGGAGAGAAGAGTACCTTTTAAAACCATAGAGAGGGAGAGGAAAGAAATTGACCTTCTTTTCCATCTTCTCCTTCTCCTCTTGTTCTTCTTCTTTCTTCTTCTTCTTTTTCTTCTTCTTTGTTCCTCTTCTTCTTCTTCTTTCCTTCCTTCGTTTCCTGCTTTCTTCTTCAGCAGAGAGAGAAGAGAGTGGGGGGTATTCAAAGAGGAAGGAAGAGGCTTTAATGCTCTGCAGGTGGTGGTTGGAGAGGGAGTGTGAATTTACACATTTGCCCCAACTTACAAAAGAAATCCCAAAACTGCCCCTTTTTCCTGCAGTTTTTCCTGCAGTGAGCAATTTCGGATAGCCCTCTTTCACCACGTTTTCCCGTCAACTGAGAAATCAAAATTGTAATTTTTCTTCGCCCCTTTAATCTACAAATTTTTCTTAAACTTCCCACGATTTTGTTTAAATTTTTGAACTACTCTAAGCCCTCGAAAGAGAGCTCCGAAAATGCTTCGCGATTAACTTGTGCTGTCAAAACTGCAGTTTCAGCATTCACGAAGCATTTTTCCTCGCTTCGTTCTCCAATTTTTCCTTAATAACTTACCTAGATTTTTCACCCCTTTCAATAAGAAAACTTTTGTGAGACACCCCACGATTTCTTTTAAATTTTTGGGGCACTCAAAGTCTCCGAAACAGGGCTCCGAAAATGCTTCGCGATAAACTTGCACTGTCAAAACTGCAGTTTCAGAATTCACGAAGCATTTTTCTTCGCTTCGTTCTCCGATTTTTCCTTAATCGCTCACCTAGGTTTTTCACCCCTTTTAATAAGAAAACTTTTGTGAGACACCCCACGATTTCTTTTAAATTTTTGGGGCACTCAAAGTCTCCGAAACAGGGCTCCGAAAATGCTTCGTGATCACCAATTTCAGAAAATTTCAGAATTTGCTAAGTCCTCGGGTTCAAGTCACTTTTCGACCCGATGCCCTTCGCGTCAGCCCGAAACGCACCGAACTCGACTGTAATCATATTTAAAACACGTTACAAGTCTTCTCGCCGAATTTTGCCATTTTGCGGACTCCGCGAACACAAGTCCCAATTTTGCAACTTGAGGCTTCGTTTCTCAACCACAACTCACTTTTCGACTCAACGGCTTTTGCGTTGATTCGAAACGCTTCAACCCCACTTGTAATCATATTTGAAATATGTTACAAGTATTTTTGCTGGATTTCGCCCTTTTCGCGGAAATCGCCAAACAAGGACCTAAGATTCACAATTGAAGCTTCAAATTCTCAACTCCAACTCACTTTTCGACTCGATGACTTTTGCATCGATTTGAAATGCTTCCAACTCACTTGTAATTACATTTGAAATGTGTTACAAGTATTTTTGCTGAGTTTGGCCATTTCTGGGTCACCAAAAGCCTCGCTGTATCAAAAATCGCTGGCGGACCCCGTTCTCGCAATCCGGGTGTCCGATCGACGCGGAATTTTTACTGTGGCCTTAAAACAATATTACGGAGCTCCCAGAATTTTCTCAGAATTTTCTGACTCTATGAATTTTCTGCTAAAAATCTGGGCCCCCTTTTTCAATTAAAATTCTAAATCCCGCATTTTTAATCCGATTTCGGCCCAATTCGCTTCCACATCATCCTCACTTCTCTAACTTTCATAAAAATAGTATTTCATACCATTTTTATTTAGATTTATTATATGTGCCGAAAATCCGGTACATTACATTCTACCCCCCTTAAAATAGTTTCGTCCTCGAAACTTGAGTCACACTTCGACTCAAATCTGATCGAGAGGGAGGAATCTTACCCCCAATGTTGGGCCTACTATACATCGTTATTAGGCATCATACTGCCACAAATGACCCAGCCTTTATTTGCGAAAATTTTTCACTTTAATTCCGCCATCATTCTTTCACAACGAGGTTGCATCTGCAACCACTTACACTTACCGCATTTTTCCGGTCGCTCCGCTGCCTAATGTGGAGGGCGAAGGCCAATCCACAAGTCCTCTGCTATCATGCACGCCGCTAGTGCTCTAAGTCCACGGGTTATCAGCTAACCCGATATATCGGATTACTAATAGGTTCACAAACCACGGTCCAACAGGGGCCTATAGCCCAAAACTAGTCCACAGACCCAATCGTCAAACGGGTAGCTCCACACTTAGGATTACTCCCCCAACACTCCCACTAGGAGCTACAATACCTCAATCATCACTAGCCCTACGGCCTGAACACATCACACACTCTCAGTGTACTAACAGCCTCAAGGCTCACACGTGGCATTTCACGTTCCCGGGTCATCGCTCGGACTACCGCCTCGACCAAATCTCTATCATGCCCCACCCTCAGGTCTCGGGCCGCTGTCTCTCACAGCCGACTGCGCCTGCCCACTGGGCTACAGGCCCACAGTCCACAAACATGGTCCAGGCACGGATCGTCCCCAAGCGAACCCGCTGATCGTCGCCACGCGACCACTACGCTCACTGAGCAAAACCCACAACTAGTCGTCAATCTATGACCCAACAATCTACCAACTCTGGCCACACTGAGCAAAGGCTAACACGCCACCTAATCAGCTCTCTCTGGCTGAACGATACTCGTGCTCCATGAGCACCCAAACAATTGGGCGTCCTACGCCCCCACGCTAACTCGTAAAAATCCAGTGTTAAGCAACTTGCTTATACACGCGTATGACTCCTGTACACCTCTCCCAACTGGGTTGAGGCATCACAAATAACTGTTCACCAACTCTGGTGATTAACTCGCAAATCCTACGGTGGCAATCCCTGCCATTATGCCGATCCATCGGATCGGCGCCACAAAACTCTCGCTCTTTCGAGAGGTTCTCGCATCTTGAAGCCTACTCTAGGCCTCACCAACACTACTATGCGGCAACCTAGCCACAATCAACACGCCACACGGTCACTACCGTCATCAGGGCGAACTCACGCCGCCAGGCCCGTAAATCTTTCTTGCCCTAACCCTTAGGGCATACTTACTTGGTTCTCGCAACATAGCGATCACCATTTTCTTCGTGAGTCGGTCTCTCACTGGACCTTGCTAACCACACCTTGCCAGCAACCTAGCTGACACAAGCGTAAAACACCCTACGCTGAAGGTGTTGGCTGCGCCGACAAAAGTTCGGCGGCCACTGCCATTTCTTTACTGTCGCCCCTACAGGCGGCGACGCCGTATACTCATTCGTCATTTATGCAGCCCCAACTTGCTGCGCTATCACCACTGGAGCCTATCAATCTGTTCCAGCTGTCACGCTGACGCTACTCTCAGGCGTCGGAACCTGTCTTCCTGTCGACGGAAATCTCCGCTGACGGCACGAAGCTTGACCTGCCGCTAGATCACACCAACAAGTGCGGTCACCTGCTATCGCAGCTCGTGTACCTTGTTGACCTAGAGCCCTCTCGTGACTCGAGTCAAACATGTGCGTTTTCCTATGTGGTGTCATCGCTAATATGCACACCACAACGAAACAATTAGCCCAAATTTAGCCATTTGAGCAACGCGCAGTCTATATACCGACAAAAAGGCTCGTCGACCCAATCATGCGAAAGTATAAGAGGGTACTCCTTTTCATCTCCAACATTACGTTGTCGGCCGCCAACGTAATATTCGAAGAATGAAAGCTCGTTTCCCTCGATCAGTCCCAACATCCTTTTTGGGAACAACAAACCCAATCAAGTACTTTCGCCCAAAACCCACGCACTCTCTCGTGCTAATCCCTAGGGTCTCCCTAAGGTTGCTAACCACCTAGGACTATTCCTAGGCTCTGATACCACTCTAATCTGTCACGCCCCGAGTCCGCCAATTTGTACGGTTCGGGCACGCCAACAGACCCGCCAATCAGGTAAAACCTTTTTCTACCTGAAAGGAACGGTAACATCCATAATAACACAACAAGTGTATGCGGAAGCTCAATATCAGAGTACTAAAAATCACTACAAATTTAAATTTTTGCAACAACTAAAGCGGAAATGGAAGCATGCAAGAGTGAACCATAACTTAAATTTACTACACTTTACATCTCTGAACTTGCAAATAAATTTATTACAATTCCGTTACATAAATTCCTCACCATACAATGTTCACTCAAGAAATATATAAAAGGGATACCTCTGCTAGACCCTCTAGGTCTCTATGCTGCTGGGCCCTTGCCCCTGTCGTATGCCTCGCCGTCTGCATCTGAACCGTCACGATCGCTGCATCCACACCCGAACCTGTGGGGGGGTCACCCAAGGGGTGTGAGAACTCCGACAGAGTTCCCAGTGGGTTCAACCACCGAGAAAAAGTGTCCTACACCACTTGGTCCAATGGAAGCAATAACAATAGAGTGCTAGGAAACTAAAATCCTCAACATCAAAATGCTGCTATGCAATATAATATATCACTGCACTATACTATCTGTGTCTAATCATCAACCATCACTACTCTGTCTAGCCACACTAGGCTGCTAAGCACCAACTCGGCCACTATGCCGCTGTATACAGAGTCAAACTATCCCGGCCACCTTGGCCACTCTAATTTCTCTTTATTCTTTAAATTCTGGTGCTTTAGTTCAAGTTAACCCTCAGAAATTCTTATCCAACGGGCCCCAGCCCGGTAGTCCTGCTACCATAAGATAAGATTTCTAAGGTTGCCGATAGCACCCGCAAGTGCTACCCCGCCCAACGGGGAACTTGTCCTACGGGTCACTGCCCGGGAGAGGGACACTGCCCTTGGCTCCGACAAGGCTACTTTTTACCCCCGAAGGTACGCTCGTTTTATCTTTATGTTTTCTTTCTTTTCTTTTCTTTTTCTTTCTCTTTTTACTTTAGTTCTTAGCCTCTTTGCCTTTGAACACTTGCTTTTCTTTCTTATTCGAGCTTATAGCTCCCTCTTTGCCGCTAGCAAATCTCTTTATCTTTCCCTTGAGCATTTAGCTCTTTGCTTTCACTTTAAGCCTTTCGAAAGTAGCTCGTCCGACGGGTCACTGCCCAGGGAGTCCTGCTCCACCTGACGAGTCTCAAATTCGAAGGCGCCATTTACATTCTCTTTATGCTTTTTAGCCACTTTTAGCTTGCTTTTAACTTTGCCTTTTTACAACAATTTATCTCTTATCCTAGGTCTTGCCATCAGGATAATTAGAGAGTCTCCTGGACTCTTAAACATTTCACCTTTATTTCTTTAACTCAAATTGAAGTTAAAGTTATTATCCATTTGCCCATACACCCTATGACCCACTCTAGGGTTATATTATTTAGCTCTTTGACTTTGTGATTACACAAACTTTTCCTTAGAGTTTGACTCTAAGTTGATCACTTTGCTATCAGTTTAATTCTTTAACTTTGTGGCCACATACTCTTTTCTTTGCCGAACTTGGAGTTACATTATCTCTATTTACCTGTTGCACTTTGCATTTAGAGTTATCTTGACTCTAATCCATTTTCTGTGAGTATAAACTCCACTAATTCACCTTAGGTTCTCTTACCTAAGTTTCGTATCATGTTTAACCTAGAGTTCCTTGACTCTATGTTAACTAGTCTATTCTCGACCCACTAACTTACCTTAGGTTTCCTTTACCTAAGTCTTATATCATGCTCATCCTAGAGTCCTTGACTCTATGTTGATCACTCTATCCAATGTCCTTAGGTTATCTCCTAAGATAATGCCACTCATTAAATCCTAGGATACACTCCTAAGTTTGATGCCACTCATTAACCCTGAGTCTAGGTTTTCTCCTAGTCTTACTACCAGCATGTCCTTTTCCTTATGCTTTCACATGATTCCTAGGGCTATACCCTAACATGCTCACCAATAACAAATAATTGATTCCCCTTTTTACGCATGCAATTATTTCCATTTCAGTCATCAATAAAGTTTAACATCTACGCAGGCAATCATTATCCATATTTAGCAATTCAGAAAAATTCACTTTTCTATCTGCATCCTTCTACACATGCAAAATTCAATCATAATTACCCAACGCCTCTAACAGGCTACTATCATGCTTCAAGATCAAAAGCAGAGGAAAAAGTGGAGAAGTCACCCATTTTCGGTAGAATCCCCCACCTCGGTGTATTCTTTTGGTCCTTGGAAGAGACAATTTCAACTCCTTGAATCCATGAGACTTCCCTACATTGTAAGGAAAGCAAAAGATAAAGCAATTGCTTTTACGTGACTCACTAAAATTCATAAGGCGGTAAAACTAACCCCTTTTTGACAACTTAAAGGGAAAAATCACTATTTGGTCATTTTCCCCCACCAAAAGGCTAATTTTTGACTGGTTCGTAGAAATGAGAGGAGAATAATCCTCCCATGGCATGTTGCCAAAAAGAAACTTGCTCAACTCGATTCGGGGTCAAAATGCTCTCAAAAATTTGAGAAAAGCTCAATTTTTGAGAAGAGAATAATATTTGGTCATTTTCCCCCACCAAAAGGCTAATTTTTGATCGGCTCATAAAAATGAGAGGAGAATAGTCATCCCATGGCATATTGCCAAAAAGAAACTTGCTCAACTCAATTCGGGGTCAAAACGCTCTAAAAAATTCGAGAAAAGCTCAATTTGAGCAATTCTCCCAATAACCGATTTTGTATATTGGCAAAATCAAGAATTCACATCCAAAAATTGGAGAGAACTCAATTTGAGAAATTCCCCCAATTAATGATTTTTGCTCATTGGCAAAACGAAGAAATTTTCATCATTTCCTTATTCTTCAAAAATTTGAGAGAAGTTCACATTGAGCAAAATTCCCATCAATCATTGATTTTGCTCCTCGAAGAAAAGAAAAGAAGAAAATTAAATTCTTTTTTTCTTCTTTTTTCTTTTCTTTCTTCTTTTTTTTTTTTTCTTTTCTTCCTCCTTTTCTTCTTTCTTTTTTTTTTTTTTGTAAGGACTGCTGCCAGCAGTCCTGCTGCTGGCAGCAGCAAGCTACGGGCAGCTTGCAGCTGGCTGCAGCAGCCAGCAGCCAGCAGGCTGCTGCTGCCTTGTGCAGCAGCAGCAGGACCAGCAGCTGCCCCCAAGGCAGCTGCTCAAGCAGCTGCCAGGGCAGCTGCACAATGCAGTTGCGCAAGCAGCTGCTGCTGCTCACAGCAGCAGCAGCAGCAGCAGGTGCAGCAAGGCTTGCTGCTGCTCGCAGCAGCTGCAGCTAGTGCAAGCTGCTGCTGGCAGCAGCAAGGCTGCAGCCTCCCTTCTCCTTTTTTTTTTTTTTGTTTTTTTCTTCTTGTTCCTGCGCAAGAAGGAGGAGAAAGAGGGAGAGAAGAGTACCTTTTAAAACCATAGAGAGGGAGAGGAAAGAAATTGACCTTCTTTTCCATCTTCTCCTTCTCCTCTTGTTCTTCTTCTTTCTTCTTCTTCTTTTTCTTCTTCTTTGTTCCTCTTCTTCTTCTTCTTTCCTTCCTTCGTTTCCTGCTTTCTTCTTCAGCAGAGAGAGAAGAGAGTGGGGGGTATTCAAAGAGGAAGGAAGAGGCTTTAATGCTCTGCAGGTGGTGGTTGGAGAGGGAGTGTGAATTTACACATTTGCCCCAACTTACAAAAGAAATCCCAAAACTGCCCCTTTTTCCTGCAGTTTTTCCTGCAGTGAGCAATTTCGGATAGCCCTCTTTCACCACGTTTTCCCGTCAACTGAGAAATCAAAATTGTAATTTTTCTTCGCCCCTTTAATCTACAAATTTTTCTTAAACTTCCCACGATTTTGTTTAAATTTTTGAACTACTCTAAGCCCTCGAAAGAGAGCTCCGAAAATGCTTCGCGATTAACTTGTGCTGTCAAAACTGCAGTTTCAGCATTCACGAAGCATTTTTCCTCGCTTCGTTCTCCAATTTTTCCTTAATAACTTACCTAGATTTTTCACCCCTTTCAATAAGAAAACTTTTGTGAGACACCCCACGATTTCTTTTAAATTTTTGGGGCACTCAAAGTCTCCGAAACAGGGCTCCGAAAATGCTTCGCGATAAACTTGCACTGTCAAAACTGCAGTTTCAGAATTCACGAAGCATTTTTCTTCGCTTCGTTCTCCGATTTTTCCTTAATCGCTCACCTAGGTTTTTCACCCCTTTTAATAAGAAAACTTTTGTGAGACACCCCACGATTTCTTTTAAATTTTTGGGGCACTCAAAGTCTCCGAAACAGGGCTCCGAAAATGCTTCGTGATCACCAATTTCAGAAAATTTCAGAATTTGCTAAGTCCTCGGGTTCAAGTCACTTTTCGACCCGATGCCCTTCGCGTCAGCCCGAAACGCACCGAACTCGACTGTAATCATATTTAAAACACGTTACAAGTCTTCTCGCCGAATTTTGCCATTTTGCGGACTCCGCGAACACAAGTCCCAATTTTGCAACTTGAGGCTTCGTTTCTCAACCACAACTCACTTTTCGACTCAACGGCTTTTGCGTTGATTCGAAACGCTTCAACCCCACTTGTAATCATATTTGAAATATGTTACAAGTATTTTTGCTGGATTTCGCCCTTTTCGCGGAAATCGCCAAACAAGGACCTAAGATTCACAATTGAAGCTTCAAATTCTCAACTCCAACTCACTTTTCGACTCGATGACTTTTGCATCGATTTGAAATGCTTCCAACTCACTTGTAATTACATTTGAAATGTGTTACAAGTATTTTTGCTGAGTTTGGCCATTTCTGGGTCACCAAAAGCCTCGCTGTATCAAAAATCGCTGGCGGACCCCGTTCTCGCAATCCGGGTGTCCGATCGACGCGGAATTTTTACTGTGGCCTTAAAACAATATTACGGAGCTCCCAGAATTTTCTCAGAATTTTCTGACTCTATGAATTTTCTGCTAAAAATCTGGGCCCCCTTTTTCAATTAAAATTCTAAATCCCGCATTTTTAATCCGATTTCGGCCCAATTCGCTTCCACATCATCCTCACTTCTCTAACTTTCATAAAAATAGTATTTCATACCATTTTTATTTAGATTTATTATATGTGCCGAAAATCCGGTACATTACAGTCTCCGTCATCTCCGCCACCGCCGCCGTCGTTGCGCAAGTTAGGGCACGACACGGGCGGCGGAGACGCGCGATGCCCCAAGGGCATCGCGCGGGCGGCAACCGCGGGAGCCGCGCGGGCACCGCGCGGGCGCCGCGCGGATCGTACCCGCGCGGGCGCCGCGCGGGATTACACCCGCGCGGGGCACCGCGCGGGCGCCGCGCGGATCGTACCCTCGCGGGCACCGCGCGGGCACCGCGCGGATCGTACCCGGGCCCGCACCCGTGTGGGCGCCGCGCGGACCACACCCGCGCGGGCGCTGCCCGCGGAGGGCCGCCGCATGGGTTCGGGCGGCGCGGGGCTCCGGCAGGCGGCAACGGCTGCGCGGGGGGGGGATCCGTTGATCGACGGGTTTGACGGTTTCCTTGGGCTTCCGTCGGACGGGTAATGTCGGGCTTTCGTTTTGTAGAGTTAGTACGTGGTTCTGACTTTGGTTACCCTTATGGACTCTTCTTAGGTCCAGATACGCAACGGGAGTGTGCGAAAGATCCGGGTGCTCCGATCCCCTCGCAACCAGGTGGGTACCCTTGCTATAAGTGCAACGAGTGCAGTAAGTGCACCATATCATCGTAAAAGGCTCGTTAACTTGTCTAATAAAGTAGATGGACTATTATACCTTCGCATGAATACTTTTATTTAATAATTGTGGCGGTTGCGGTCGCGGGGCTTATCACACGCCGACATCGGCAAATTCGGTTTTGGATGCTGCACGTACACAGGCGGATTGGCCTCCGCATGGGTGTACTTTTCCGGAGAAGTGGTCCGAGTGACCCGTGTGCCCCACGTGTATGGGGTGGGGACCTCTTCACGCCAGCTAAAGGCGCCGCACTAGCACCGTGAAGAGGTTAAAAGCATCATGGGGGTATGTGACTGTGCACGACGGGAGACTTCCGTCTCTCCGACAGGTACTCTGGGGATGGGGCCCAGCTTATTTTTGTAACAGGGTTTTAGCGAAAGGTTCCGGTATAATCGGTTTGTTTTTAATTCAACGTTAATTGTTAAGACATCTACTTTATTTGTCACTGACTTTACCCACTCCGTGACAGGTTCGACTAGGGGCATTAGTCGGGATGGTGGTGAGACTGCGTCGAGAGGACCGTAGTCGTAGGAGGCTTTCTACTCGTTGCTCCTTGGATTTATCTCAATTCTTTCTTAACTACTGTTAGTTTAATTTGCATCTGTGGATCATATTAGTTATAGTTAGCACTGTGGATTGGATGTACTTTTACGGTTTAGACATACTTTCGTGATTTCGGGCGCGGCATGTTTTTATCATCATAGAAATGATTGCGAAAACGTTTTCAAAAGCAGAGTGCCGTGTGGGCACAGATTTTGTAAACCTCTGGATTTATCCTTTCCAAACGATGTCGCCGCTCTCTTGTTTGGATGTGTAATTGTTTTAAAAATTGGGTGTCGGGTGGACACCGTTTGCAAAACCGTAGGTAATTACTTCTCCTGCTCTATGTTTGATGACGACTGTATGGTTGATGGTTGGTATTGTAAATGGGACGCCGTGCATATACAAAGGAGACTCTGTCCGATTGCAGAGTGAATTTGTATATGTGGCGGTCTGTCGTGCACCGGGGGCGAGGTTGTTACGGAATTTGAGTTGGCGTATTTCGTGATTGTTTAAGTCTTGAGGATTGAAGATGAAGAAACTGTGGATCATATACCTCAATCTCAAGAAAGAAGAATTCAAAAGGATCAGGTACGTTTAACTAAATAATTTTGATGATCCGAATACTTCTTATAGTGTAGAAACACTTGGAAGAGGTTTTAATTGCATATTCATCAAAAACTGAACATGGGACATGTTCAGGATCCGGATCGTGGACTTTCAATCCGGATCCCGAAAGGTGTTCGTTCATACATTGCTGCAATCCGGATCACAGCTTGGGCAGTCCGGATCCCGAATGGGGTGTTTTGTGAAAATGTATGAACGATCCGGATCGTGGATTATGATCCGGATCCCGAACAGGCAATTTTCTGGAAACTGCATTCTGTGCGTCTGCGATCCGGATCGTGGCTTATGCAATCCGGATCGCCGTCGGTAAAACTTTCCAGAAAAGTTTGTTTTTGATCCGAATATTCTTCCTAGGGTTTCTAACCTATAAATAGCCCTCCTATTTCATTTCTAGGGCATCGGAAAAAGAGCCGTCATTTTCAAATATCATTTTATACGGCCTTAGATCCACATATAGAGAAGAACGGAAATCATTAGATCTATTTAATGGTTCTTCATCTATATTGATTAGTTTGATTCTAGGATTTTCATACTCATATCTTGAGTTGAATCAAACTAATGAATACTTAGATGGTATTTCCGATCTACTCTTGATCTAAGTATTCGGCGGATCATCACCACCCAAACAAACAACGATTTACCCCAAAATCGGCGCGTGGACTCGCGTGGCCTTGTGGATTCAAGGTGTCATCGCTTTCGTGGATTCGGAGCGAGGTGCGTTCGTGGATTCGAAGCGTACCATTGGGTGAAGACCGTGGATTCGGTCGGACGTCGTGGACTCGACGTTGGACGCTGTGGATTCAGCGTTGGCGGCGCAAATCGTGGATTCGAGAAGCGTTGTGGAGCGAGCGGAGAAGATCGACTAGGGGCGTATGGTAAAAGGTTGAGTCGTCTGTGAGTACGTTATATCACCTTGTACGTGTGTTAACTCTAGTGGATTTCGCCGTGTTATCGGTCCCGTGGTTTTTTACTCCGGTTTGGAGTTTTCCACGTAAAAATCTTGTGTGTTCTTTTATTTTTCCGCATTGGGTTTTATCGCACAATGATTTTTTGAGTGTTTATTGTTTACACCTATTCACCCCCCTCTAGGTGTTTTTTCCCCTATTTAGATCCTTATTAACCTAAACCCAACAAGTGGTATCAGAGCGGGAATAGGGTTGTAAACAATGGTTGAAGGTGGAAACATCAATCGACCCCCTTTCTTTGATGGAACTAATTATGCGTACTGGAAAGTACGGATGAAAGCTTTCTTAATTTCCATCGACGAAAGGGTGTGGCAATCAATTGAATTAGGATGGTCTAATCCAACTGAAATTTTAGATGATGTTCGCACCTTAAAACCTAGGTCGAAATGGACCAAGGAAGAGATAGACTTATCTTCTTACAATGGCAAAGGGATTAATGCTCTATTTAATGCTTTGTCACAAACTGAGTTCTCTCGCGTCTCGGCATGTGAGACTGCGAAAGAAATCTGGGATGTTCTTCAAGTTACGCATGAGGGAACTAACCTAGTGAAGATTCAGAAACTGCAAATGCTTACGAGCAAGTTTGACTCTATCTCTATGGCAGAGAATGAATCCTTCACTGACTATTACACACGATTGCAAGACATCGTGAACTCATGTGCTAACTTGGGAGAGAAGATTCCAGAATTTAAAGTTGTAAGAAAAATTCTAAGAACTCTTCCTGAACGATTTCGCCCGAAGGTTGCAGCCATTGAAACAATTAAACACCCGGACGAAATGCGTGTAGAAGAATTAGTAGGTGCTTTACAAACTTATGAAATGACTTTTCCTACTAACTATTCTTCTGGAAAGGCATCCTCTTCTAAGTCTTCAGGTTACGCATTGAAATCAACTAAAGAAGAAGACGCGGATTCATCCTCCTCGGACGACGACGAGAACATTTCTATGGAGGACTTTGAGAAGCAGCTCGCTCTCTTGACAAGGAAGTTTCGCCGCAACTTTCGAAGGGGAAATTCAAGCAAAACTCCATCCTTCGGAAAGTCGAAGAAAGGCAAGGGATTCTCAAGCTACAAGTCAAGAAGCCAAGAGAACTTCTCAAAGGATAAGAAAAGTTCTGAGGGACAAGTTCAGTGTTTCAAATGTCGAGGCTACGGCCACATAGCAACTGAATGTCCCAACAAGAATCCGGCTAAGAAGAAAGCGATGCAAGCAGTCACTTGGGATGACAACTCCACGTCAAATGAGTCATCGTCAAGTGATGAAGAAGACAACGCGACAGCTTTCCACGCGTCCACCAAACCTTCATCCTTCATGTGCTTAATGGCAAGTACATCCGACTCACTGTCCAACTCCACTGTGGAAAAGATTGCAACGGACGATGAGTCAGATAATTCGGAAGGTGAAGATTTTGTTTTAGCCTACCATCAACTTTTGAGGGATTCAAAGAAACTGGCTAAACAAAACAAGGGGTTGAAAGAGAGATTACTGGATCTTGAAGATGAAGTTAAAAGAGTAACCTCTATCTCAACCGATCTTGAAGTGGAAAGGGACAATCTGATTAAGACAAATGTTTCCCTTCAAGAGTCCAATGAGCAATTCGAGAAGAATTATATGGATATGGTGAACAAAGCGAATTACTTCTTGAAGCTCTACGGCGAGGCCCGACAGGAAAAATCTGAAATGACAGAGACCATACGCCAACTAAAGGATGACTTACAGAGATTTTCTTCTGGAAGGAGTAAGTTGGACAGACTCCTTGGTCTCGGTCAAAGAAACAAGTTCGGCCTCGGATACACTCAAACTGGAGACATTCCAAGTTCGAGTGGTACGGTATTTGTGCCTCCGTCGGTATCTCCTCCTCCGACACCGGTGTTCACGCCAAGCAACGACAACGAACCTACTACATCATCTTCGGAATCGACAAGAACCAAGGTATGTTTTCGTTGTGGCATTTCAGGGCACATCAGAAGAAACTGCAAGACTGGAGCCAAACGCACACCTCAAGAACATCTTGCAACAACTACCAAAAGGGCTATTCCTCGGAAAACAACTCCAACCAAATTGACGGAAAAGAGCCTTGGTAGTACACCGCTCAAGACGACATCATCAAGGAGCAGCAATTCTTCAAGCAAGACGCTCTCACCTAGGAAATCAACTTCACGACCATTACCGACGCATTCCAAAAAGGTTTGGGTGCGCAAAGGTGAAATCTTTCCCTGTCTTGCTACCAATGTTTCCTTGCATGCATATGATAGTTCGTCTTGGTACCTGGATAGCGGGTGTTCCCGTCATATGACCGGCGATAAAAACTGTTTTCAAACTTTTGAGAAAAACTCCGGAGGACTTGTTGTTTTCGGAGATGGTCGGTCTTCCAAAATTGTTGGAAAGGGAACGGTAGCTATTCCAGATGGCCCGGTTCTAGATAATGTATTATTTGTTCATGGCCTAAAGACTAACCTCATAAGCATAAGTCAACTGTGTGATAGTGGTTATTCAGTTAATTTTTCATCTGATAAATGCACTGTAACTGACTTGAACCATGCTTTCTTTTTAAAGGGGGTTAGATCAGAAAACAACTGTTATGTAGTTCCTTCTAAGATTTCTGAAAAATGTAACCTAGCATCTTTGAAAAATGAAACACTTTGGCATGAAAGGCTAGGTCACATAAACTTTAAGGAACTTGCTAGAATTTCAAATAAAGATGTGGTCAAAGGGGTTCCGAAACTTTCTTTTGAACAAAACCTTGTGTGTGGCGGTTGCCAAAAGGGAAAACAGTCTAGGACTGCACACAAGAATTTGAACCACATAGGTACAAAACGGCCTTTGGAACTTTTGCATATGGACTTAATGGGGCCAACTCGTCAACCATCTCTGGGAGGTAAATGGTATATTTTTTTGTTGGTTGATGATTTTTCTAGATATACTTGGGTAGCCTTTCTAAAAGAAAAAGCTGATACTTTTGATTCTTTTCTCGAAATTTGCAATCGTATTATGATTGAAAAGAATGAAAGGATTACTCGAGTGAGGAGTGATAGAGGTGGTGAATTCATAAATTCCAAATTCATTGATTTTTGTGTTTCTAATGGCATTAAACATGAATTCTCCGCACCTTACACACCTCAACAAAATGGTGTAGTCGAGCGCAAAAACAGGGTCGTACAGGAGATGGCTCGTGTTATGCTTCATAGCCGGAACCTTACCTTTATATTTTTGGGCTGAAGCGGTGAACACGGCTGTCTATGTTATCAATCGAGTGTATTTGCGCCCGGGGACTTTGAATACACCATATGAACTATGGTTTTGTAGAAAACCTAACATCAAATATTTTCGTATTTTGGGAGTCGGTGTTTTATTTTACGTGATCGCGAAAATCTTGGAAAATTTGACTCTCGAAGTGACGAAGGGATTTTCTTAGGTTATTCTACAAACAGTAGAGCATATCGAGTTTTTAACTTAGAATCTAAGACGATCGTAGAATCGATAAATGTTAAGGTAGATGAAGCTTTTCACTTTGAATCTGAAAAATCTACCCTCGATATCTCTCTTGATGATGATACACCTGCTAATGCATCTTCTTCTAACAATTCTTTCGATAATAATGTTGATGCATCTAACGGTTCTTCAAGCTTATGTGATGTGCAGGAATCATCTCGTGTACCTCCGCCTACTCCTCTACCTCAGACGTTACGCATCTCCAAGGATCACCCTGAGTCGAACATAATTGGAGATCCACAAGAAGGAGTTAGAACACGGAGACAATTGGTTTGTGGG